>CM053789.1:883409671-884009671 GCA_028749045.1 Cupressus sempervirens
ATTAGCCGACAATCTGATGTCCACTTGTAATTGGTTGTAGAATTGGAAACTCTGCTTAGGATTTTTAGGCATTAATCTTTGCCCTTGATTGTAATTGGACATCCTTAAAAAGATAAGGCCTTCTCAATTGTGATTCATTAGTCTAGGAGGTGGGATTATAAAGCTAGATTAGAGTAGGATAGCTAAGGGAGATACTTGATCAAATTGTTGCCATAATGTTGTCAAAGTAATGGATAGTAAATTTTTTGATCGTCAAGGTGAATTTTTTTTTTAATTACTTTGAAGTGTTGCATGGTTTCCTCAATCTTTCACTTGGAGTAGATGTATTTTCATGTCAAATTATTCTAGTTGGATGAAAGTATTTATGGATTTTTATTTGATTGAATCCAACAAATCTAGGCTATTATACTCTTGGTAATAGTAAATTTTCCTTGTGTGATGGGCCGATGAAAAAAATTAATTTCAATTATTACTCAATTTTTGGTTTATGTTAACCAAAATTGCCTCTCACCAAAAAATTAAATTTTAATGTCAAAGCCCACCTAATAGTCACTTTCCATATTTAAATATTAAAAAATGCTATGGAAATACAAAATAAATTAAATAAAAACCTTATAATATTTTCATGTTTTCCTAAGTTTATTTTTCTGGCCCCCACATGTTTCATCCAATTTCAAATCTTCCATAGATCTACGGTAGTCGCTTTCCCGCATTTTTTAATTACCCAGTGTTTAATGGATGTGGGGAAATGACCTTGTGACACACATCCAAGGTGGAGCTTTATTTATTGTTTGTGGCCTATCTTTTGACTATGCTGACATGTTGATGTTTGTTGGCATTTTCATTGGCCATCGCTTTCCCACATTTCGTGTTTTGTCAAAAGAATTAATAGTGTAGGTTCAAGCAACTTTCCACTATGTGGATTTGTGGGAATAACTTCTTCAATGGACCATTGCAAACAAGGTGGATGAACCCTTAGAGCATGTTGGCATACAAAGATAGTTTGGTGTTATGTCATTGGTCAAAGGTATTGACATGGATAGTTTGTTGGTTGCATGTTTCTGGTCCATCCAATCTTAAATGGATCAATGATAGGAACTGCCCCACTTCCTAAAGATGTGATATGTTTAAACATTGTGGGGAAGTGATAATGTAATGCATGACATATAGGAACTATTTCTAATGTAGGTCTCTAGGATTTAAAAGATAGTGCCAGTTTGGGTGCCAGGTAGTGCTGAGGTGGAAAGTATGTGCTTTTATTTCCTGTTGATTTACCAGAAGGGTTGATGTGCTTGATGAAGGTGGATGTTGAGTGTCTGGTGGGCCCAAAAATTTTAAAAGAAAATGCCATGATAACTGGGATCTTCCATGATCATTGATCTTGTGGAGATCAATGATTAGCACTTTCCCACATTTTGAAGTCGCAAGGATTTTAGACAATGTGGGAATGCACCTAATCACCAAATGTCCCCATGGACTCTGTTTGAAAGAAAGGAAGCCACAGTTAAGGCTAATTGTTATGTGACATCATGGTTAAGTTAGAAAGTTAGCACAATTAGTAAGTTATGTGGCCACAAGCATGAGGACCTTATGAGGTGGTAGAAAAATAAAAAGGTATTGGCCCATGTGGCTTATCTTTTTTGTAGGGTTTTGTTTAACCTATTGACCTTTCTGATTTCTAAAGCTAGAAATGAGAAAGATTTGGTTTCTTGCACAATCTAATATTTATGATTAATTCCAACCACTTTCCAATGAATGCCATGACTATTGAATGAAGGAAAACACTCCACCACCTCTGGTTTTATCTATCTACTTGGTTAGAATGATTAAATGACATAATTTCTATCTTCTTAGGGATCTATTTTTGGCAAAATATTGCATTTCTTTACATCTGAATCCATTCCAAGATCAGATTTTCTCTAGATCTATATGATTGTTCTCTACAATCTTAAATGGTAGTGGTTGATTTTGGTTTAAGATAGAAAATATCTCAGTTATGCCTAAGCTATAAAGGAAAATTTTGTAATCTTTGTAAGGGTTGACTCTTCTCTATTTTCTTGATATTGCTCTACAAGTTTACTATAAATTCCCTTTGCCTCTAAACCTATATGATATTCTACTTTGTCTCCTCCAAACATTGATGTATTATGACAGACCTATTTGCTTCTCATTAGTGTATTGTGGATATTTGCAATCTTGCATGACTGTATCTCCTTTTGGCTTATGAATATTATATAAGTGAATTCTCTTCTTCCTTGTGTCATTTATTTGGGTTTTCTTGTCTGCATGTGATTGTTAAATTAAAACAAGTTTGGATGTGTATATCTTTTGGTGTCATGATGGTTGAAGTATGCATGTATGGGAGGAGATTGGTTTGAACACTCTATTTTGGTGCATCGCCCCTTAGGTTAGAATAGGTAGATTTTCTTGCATGCATTCCTTCTCCCTCTTCCTCTCCAAGAGTAGTTAGGTGCACTCTAATAGCAAAGGAAGCCAACCTTCTCTGGAAACACAACCTCACAGTTCAAGTCCCATAGCTTGGAGGTTGTTTCCATGTTTTAAAAGGTTTTCTTTAGGTAAAAACTTTAGACAAGGGTGCAAACTTTTGTGACAACAGTTTTTGGCATGCCTGATGGGACAAGAAGATTAAACTACATAAGTCCACTAGTTAGCTAGTTGATCTTTGATCCATTGAGAAATTGGGTGCTTTTCTTAGTGTCATTAGCCTTTGGAAGCATTTAATCAAACACTATGGTGACTCTAGTGCACATCTTCTAGTTTCATATAGATAAAGTGCTGGTATGTAAAAGATCACCCTTGATCTTTGTGATTTTTAGGTTTTCTAGGAGTTTGTATTTTTATGAACCTTTAATCATAGACCCATTTCATAGAAATAGTTACTATCCCCCCCATATCATGAAAATTTTATTCCTCAACCCTCATATTTCCAATTTCATTCTCAACCCCAAGTTGGTTATAGCCAAGCTGCTCAAAACTATTACTCTCTTCCTACCTCTACTCCATCAAACCCAACATCCCCATATAGAGAGCTTAATGATGTGACATTGGAATTCCAAAAGAGGATGGATTTCAAACATCATAAATGAGATGATTAGTTATTGACCTGGGATAGGTAACTTGAGGAGATTAATGGGCAGCTTATTGAAGCTGCAAGGTAACAAGAGATATAAAGACAACATGAGGAGATAGCCTACTAGGCCTATCTCCAACAAGAACAAGAATAAGAGAGAGAGAGATGGAGAAATTTTGAGGAGAATCTTGCAAGACAAATTGCTATAGTGAGAGAGGAGGAAATGAGGCTTTGGTCAGCTTGCTTTCAAACCAAGGAAGCAAATGCCCCCCTTCTCCCAACTATGGCATCCAAAGCTTTAAGAAGCCCCCTCCACTCACTATAAAGGAGAGTTGGATTGGTCATGACCCACTCAAATCTATCACTATTCCCCTATTTTAGGATGGACTAGTTGTATGGACTCTTGATGGTCAAAATAAGGAGTTTTGGGAGAGTGAATCCAAACCCACAGGGCTACAAAGGGAGGAGTTGTAGTTTTTTGAGGAGAGCAAGGATGTAGTTGTTGAGCCAAAGGAGGAGGAGCCAATATTCCTATCTAAAGAACCCCCCTCCTTTGTTGAGGAAGAAGAAGGAGAAAAGGTTGTTCCTTCTATCAAGGAACAAATCATGGCTTTTGAGCCCTTGTCAAAAAATGAGGATCTATTACAAGTTGAGAAAGAAGAAAACCATTTGTTGCAATAGAAAACCCTCCATGATGTGGATGATAGAAAAGTGACCCTCAAGGTTATCTTTTTCCTTAAGGAGGAATATGCTAACTTGCATGAGGTTACCCCTCAACCTATGCATGTCTTTGCAACTATAATAGAGGAAATCAATCATGAGGATGATCTTTTGGATGAGTTGGATGCTATCATCTCTTTCATAGATACTGAATCATCATCCCTATATATGAGGAGCATGTTCCACAACAACAAAAAGTGGAAATTCACACCATATCGGTAGCTCCCAAGGTGGTGGTTCATGAGCATCATGAGCAAGATGTGGACGTTCTCTCTTCACAGAAGGAGGAGCCACTTCTAAAATGACAAGATACTACCATTGCAGAGCACAATCAAGTGGTCAAGGATGATTACTTTGACCCTACACCATCAAGAGGATGCCCCATAAGGCATCTAGCTCTACAAAAAATTAGCAAGTTGGCTCCAATCATGTTCACTCTAGAGTATGAGGAAGATTATCATAAAGAAGAGCAAGTATGTTTTTCTCCACAGAGTAATACCCCAATGCTAGAGAGCTTCATCATTTTCACCATTTGGAGGAAGATGTTCTCTAGAGAAATATTCTTGTCATACCTAATGATTCACTTGACTACCCTTATGCATGGAACAAGAAATCAGTTGGTAAGGAAGGGCAACTATTTCATCAAACCAACCAATGGGTTTGCTTGACCCCTCTCCTTGTAAATCATGTACATAGTAGAGAATTTTGCTTTTGTTTTCCTACTTTCTAAGAAGTGCATGAGCATAGGTTTTCTCTTTGTGGGATAGTTGGGTTTCTTTTGAAATTTTGAAGTTTTGAAGTTGCAGAGGGTATTGGTTCCTAATTTCTATTGTAGAGTTCTCATTTTGTAGTCAGAGGTAGGATCTTCAGTGTTTTTCTATCACGAAGGTAGGGTTAGGGTTTCATAATGTATAGGATCCATATTTTTTATGACTCTATAGCCCAATGGATTCTTCAAGCCATTAGTCTTATGCATAGTAGGCTTGCATCCCCTCTGAGTTGCCAAAATTGTTAACCAAAATTTCCTCCCACCAAAAAATTGAATTTTAATGCCAAAGCCTACCTAATGGTCCATTTCCATATTTAAAGATTAAACAATTCTATGGAAATATGAAATAAATTTAGTAAAAATCTTATAATATTTCCTTTTTTTCCTAATTTTATTTTTTCGACCCTCGCATGTTTCATCCAATGTTAGATCTCCCACAGATCTATGATAGTCACTT
This sequence comes from Cupressus sempervirens, assembly GCA_028749045.1. Classification (NCBI taxonomy): domain Eukaryota; kingdom Viridiplantae; phylum Streptophyta; class Pinopsida; order Cupressales; family Cupressaceae; genus Cupressus; species Cupressus sempervirens. Next base: position 883,414,709 of record CM053789.1, read on the forward strand.
TCCCACATTTTGAAATTGGCTAGTGTTTAACAAATGCAGAGAAGTGACCTTGTGACATGCATCCATAGTGGAGCCTTGTTTCTTGTGTGTGGCTTGTCTTTTGACCATGCTGACATGTTGGTGTTCATTGGCATTTTGATTGGTCATCACTTTCCCACATTCTAGGTTTTGTTAGAATTTATGACAATGTGGGAAAGCGACTATCTACCATGTGGATTCGTGGGTCTAGCTTCTTTAGTGGACCACCACAAAAAAAGTGGATGAGTTGTCAGAGTACATTGGCATACAAAGGTAGTTTGGTGTTATTTTATTGGTCAAAGGTATTGACATGGACAATTTGTTGGTTGCATGTTTTTGGGCTGTTTGATCTTAGATGGATCAATGATAGCCACTTCCCTACTTCTTGAAGATGTGTGATATGTTTAAAAATTGCAAGGAAGCAACAATGCAATGTGTGGCATGTAGGACCTATGTCTAGTGCAGACCTTTGGGATTTAAATGATAGTGCTAGTCAGGGTGCTAGGTAGTTCTGAAGTGGGAATTATGTGCTAGTTACTACCTGCTAATTCACTAGAAGGGTTGACATGCTTGATGAGGGTGGATACAAAGTTTCTGGTGGACCCAAAAGTTTTAAAGGAAAATTTTGCGATAATTGGGATCTTCCATGATTATTGATCTTGTGGAGATTAATGATCAATGCTTTCCCACATTTTGAATCTGCAAGGATTTTAGACAATGTAGGAATGCACCTAATCACCATGTGTCCTTATGGACCTAGTTTGAAAGAAAGGTAGCCACATTTAAGGGTAATAGTTATGTGACATCATGGTTAATTTAGAAAGTTAGCATGGTTAGTATGTTATGTGGTCAAATGCATGAGGACCTTGTGAGGTGGTAGAAAAATAAAAGTGTATTGGCCCACATGGATCATATTGGTTGTAAATTTTTGTTTGATCTATTGACCTCATTGATTTGTAAAGCCAGAAATGAGAAAGATAGGGTTTCTTGCATGATTTGATCTTCATGATCAATTCCAACTACTTTCCAATGAATTCTATGCCTAGTGAATGAAGGAAAACACTCAACTACCTCTTGTTTTATCCATCTACTTGGTTAGAATGATTAAATGGCATCATTTTTGTCTTCTTAGGGATCTATTTTTGGCAAAATATTGGATTTCTTTGCCTGTAAATCCATGCCAAGATTAGATTTTCTCCAGATCGATATGATTGTTCTCTATAATGTTAAATGGTATTGGTTGAATTTGGTTTAAGACAAAAAATATCTCAGTTATGCCTAAGCTATAAAGGCAGATTTTGTAATATTTGTAAGGGTCGACTCTTCTCTGTTTCCTTGATATTACTCTAAACGTTCACTGTAAATTCATTTTGCCTCTAAACCTATATGAAATTCTACTTTATCTCCTCTAGACATTGATTTATTTTGCAAGACCTATTTTCCTCTCATTAGTGTATTGTGGATATCTACAATCTTGCATGACTTTATCTCCTTTTGGCCTATGAATGATATGTAAGTGAATTCTCTTCTTCCTTGTGTCATTTATTTGGTATTCTGATCTACATGTGATTGTTAGATTAAAACAAGTTTGGATGTATATAATTTTTGGTGTCATGATGGTTCAAGTGTGCTAGTATGGGTGGAGATTCATTTGAACACTCTATTTTGGTGCATCGCCCCTTAGGTTAGAATAGGTAGATTTTCATTCATGCATTCCTTCTCACTTTTCTTCTTTAAGAGTAGTTAGGTGCACCCTGATTGAAAAGGAAGCCAGCCTTCTCCAGAGAGTCAACCTCATAGTTCAAATCCCATAGCTTGGAGGTTGTTCCCATGTTTCACAAGGTTGTCCTTAGGTAAAAACTTTGAACAAAGTTGCAAACTTTTGTGACAATAGTTTGCTTCTAGATGATGCAATTGGAGAGAGGATATCGATGTGAAAACCTTTTGTGTACTCCTTATAATCTTATACTAGATGGGTGGAGTCACTAATTAATCTTCATCTAGTAGAGTCCAAGTTCATCCATGATTTATTACATTCAAATTTTAAATTAGATGTAGAATTAGAGATACAAGTTACGAGTTTTAGTTGTAGTTGAAGTGGAAACTTTGGAAAATAAAACTACATTTTATTTGCACAATATGAAGGAAAATCTTTAGGAGTGCAAGAGTTGATATCTCTTGAATGAATAACATAATTCTAGTCATGATAACTAGTATATCACATCATAAAATTAATGAATTCCATAAGCCTTGAATTCATTTCATGACCTTACTTTGAAAACTTAGCATGAGAGATGACCTTATACCAAGAGAGGATTGAGTGTTTGGTGTTTCATCTTGAAATATTAGGTATTTCAATTTGCAAGTTGTAGTGGAATAAAACTCTCATCAATATAAATTGGCACTTGAGAGAGGGCACAAAAAAATTTCATTCATGGAATCATTAACAAGAGTGAGCTTTCAAATTTATATTTGAGATGAAATAGATCTCTCTAAAAGTGAAAAATAAAAGTAAAAAGGTAAAATTTTGAAAAAAAAAATGCCAAAAGAAAGAGCTGAAGGTTTCTCAATGGACATGCATGTGGATATTCTTCCCATTTGGTTTGAGTTGAGAAAATTATTGCACTCATGTGACTTATCCCAATGTGTAGCATCGATGCAGTGTAGGATACATTATACCATAGATCATGAGGAAATGAATTATTTGATATTTCTTTGCAGAGTGGATTTAGCATTGAAAGGAAGAATTCATTTTTTAGATCTACATAAGTTAGTGCTGTTTTTTAATTCAAAACAATATTTTCTTGATTTAAAAGTGGATATCATTACAAACAAAAGAGGTGGATATGGATGAAATTATTGGTGTATTTTATATTGCCTCTCATATTTAGAAGCTACTTGTCCATCTTGTCAAGATGCCATTGACTTAATCAATTTTCAAATGGGTTAGTATGAGGAAATATCAACAATGGGTGGTAAATATTCCTTTCATCTCCCAAGTTGGATACCAAATAAAGAAGGAACTCATTACTCAAGTTTGGAATCAAAGGATGAAGAAGAAGATGAGTTGCATCAAGGAAGCATAGTCAAGTTTAATAATCAAGAAAACTAAGTTGAGGATCAACTTCAAAGAATTACATCATAGGGAGATGAAGTTGAGAAAAAAATCAAGGAAGCAATATATTTCATCCAAGAAATAGGAGACATATTAGAAAAAGACCAACATCAAGAAAAAATACAAGAAGATTGACACAAGTTTGAAGAGGTGATCCTTGTTGATATTTCCCTTGTGGTATAAGGAAATATCCTTCAGAATTAATTAAGAGGAATTTCAAACACCCTTGAGGAAGGAGGCCATCACATGGATAGTTTGAACAAGGAATTACAAGACATCACATATAATTCAAGATATAAAAAATAATTTGATAAGGAAGTACAATATATCATCACTAAAATATTCTTTGGGTGGGAGAGGGTGAGTGGGGGCGGGGCAGGTGTTCTAAAGGATATCATGGAGGAAATATAAGTAAGTGCACAAAGATGGGGGACAAAAAAGGGGACCTGAAGTGCCACTTTTTTTTAAAAAAATCAATTAATTATGAGATTCAAAGAGAAATTTAAGACAATTAGAGTTAAATTTTCAAGAAGTGACAAAAACAAAGTTGTAGTCCTTTGAATCTATTTTATAATTTACAAATTTATTTTTAAAAAAGGATTTTAAGGCCCTCAAAAAAAGGGATCACTGAAAGTGGTTGTCTTTTTTAAAAACCATAACAAAGTGTCTAGTGTGTCCCCCTAAAATGTTAACTATTTTTAAAAAAATAATTCTAATCACTATGGTTAGAAGTTATCTAACACCACTTAATTTCTCTCAATTTTTTTTGATAAGTTTTTAATGTATATTTGATTTATGAATTTTGTAGGTGGATGCATCCTAAAAATGTGAAATATTTGTGTCCCCGTAGAAATCATTGAAAACTAATTGAAAATAAAAACACATTTTTTAAAACTGTGTAGAATGTAGTTTAGTTTATAAAACTCTAACTTGTTGCAAAATGTAATGAATGAGCCAAAATCTAAGCTCAAAATACTACACATTGGTTTTTGACAAAAAATGGACTACATTCAAAAGAGAGTAGATGTTAAAGGCTTAACATTATTAGAATATAAAATAAAATCTATGGTTATATATCTAACAAAGAAATCTACAATATCATGTCATCCAAATTTATCATTATTCAAGCATGAGTAAACCTAAAGATGGTCGTACACAAAAAGTTTGTGATTATTTTGTATCCTTGTTGGAAAACATGTATTATACCTATTTGAATCCTCCAAACCTTAGGGTTAAATTTATGGTGCAAGAGCACCTTGAACATTCAAGCCAAAGTTGAAGCTGAAGGGGACCTCAAGGATATCCAAATCAAATCAAGAGGATGTAATGCATGATCTAGGTCAATAGATCAATTGGAGGATTCTAGCACCTATTATGGGAATCAAATATTGAAATATTCTTTTATACTTCAAAGGAATCATTTTATGTTTGTAATGTCCTCATAAGGACCAATAGTTTGATTGTAATGGACTAATGATGTTCAAATCTTAAATTATGTTGTAGAAGTCTATATTAAGCATGAGATAGGTCAAGGATCTTAAAGAACTTTTAGTTAAGAGTAAAATATACAAATAAAACTTGGAAACACAATAGGAAAGCTAAACTTCTAGAGGGGGGGGGGGAGGTGAATTAGTAGTTTAAACTTGGACCATAAAAATTTCACCACATATCTATCTCATGCATTCAATGAGTAAACTAAAATAACATGTAAAGCATATACATCTAAATCATGTAACCATTCACACACATAACACCATATATGACTACCTAGAAACTCTAAGAAGGTAAAACTAGGGGTGGAGATGACACCCACACATCTTCACTATTGTAGCAATAAGGTGTGTCCAATAAAGGTTACAATGTTTTGACCATGAAACATGATCTACCTTGTGAAAGGTTTACCTTGTTAAAGGCTTACAAAGACTGTTAATTTCACCTCATTAGAGGATTTCAACACCCTATTAGAAGTGTGCCTTTTTAGAGGACTTTAACTTATGACTAAGTAAGCACCCTATTAAAGGATTTCATATAGCTTGTTAGGACTACTCTGTTAAGAGATTTGACTGAAATCACCTATTAGAATGTCTCAGCATAGATCCTGCAATTGTCACTTGCATGTGTAATAGCATATCACCTCTAAATAATGTTTTCTTGATCCTTCTTGATCAGATGTCTCTTTGTGATATCCTTTACCCTATCCTCTATTCTACTCTAACTAATTCTGCAATGTGGTTTCACTTCATAACTTCTAAGTCAAAGTGAATGCTCTATTTTTGCATGCAAACTATCCTCTTCACTCCTTCAACACTCTTAGAAAGCTTAGGTTTTCATCCTCCTCAAAAAGAATTTGGTGGCTAAAGGTTAGGTATGAATCTATAGTTGAGATTCATCCATTTTCCCACTTAATCCTTCCCATTTTCTAATTGGTTGCATGTAATTGCATAAGGAATCCAACCAGAGATTCATCTTTATCTCCAAAATATCATAATTCATCCTTAAGTTGGCTCAAAAAATAGTTACATAGTTGATTGTGCCATTAAAAACAAATATATCAAAACTATATTACTTGGAATCTGAAATCTCTGATGCTTAGCATACATTAATCTTTCTACTATGACTCAGCACCCATATTGCTCAACATCGACTATTTACTTGGATCCTAAATCACTTGATATGGTCTATCTTCTTGGCACTTGAGTGAATTGGCACATGAGTGGCTTGGCACTCACTATGATTCATCATGGTATAATATTTATATGTTTTGCTTGACATGCATTACTAGTGTTGGCGCTGAAAATTGTAGCCCTAATTTTGAGTATTTTTGAGAAATCAAGCCCTTTAAATGCTTTTTAATGAGATTGTACCCGGCTATACATTGGAGCCCCAAGAGGTGTTTAATGATTATAGAACCTTTCATTCAGTATGTCTATGCATTTCATGGTGATAAATTATCATTCTGATCCATTCTATGAAGTCTCATTTTGAGCCAATTCCAAATCTGCATTTTCACCAAGTGTCAAATAGCGACAGAAGGTCATGTTTGCAACTGAATATCTTGCACCTAGTAATGTTTCATGATTCACCACTTGGAGAGTATCTAGTGTATGTACCTAAGAGCCTATGTTTTAGATTTTGAGTCATTTCAAATCCATTTGATTAGGTTTTGAATCCCTCAAGAGTTGGTAGTTTACTATTTTCATGCTTTTGCACATTGTACATAATTCTGGGAAGCCCTATTTGATGTGTTATAACTTTTGATCAGTTAACCCAAATGATGAAATTCCTTTTGAATTTCATTTTAGAGGTTAGACACATGTTATGTTTCAAGTTTGAGCTTATGACGAATCTGTTTGGTATGTTTTTGAATATGATTCCAAATGCAATTTCTAGCTTTTCATTGGTGTCACCACATGCAAAATTGATCAATACCCATGTTTGGTATGTTATAAATTGAAATCTGTGATTGCCTAGATCAAATGGATTATACCACTATTTTTTTCTCTAAAAATACTTTAAGTGTGCTAGTTTGCAAGTCATGACGAATCTGTTTGCACACTTTTCAAAGTCAATTCCATTTGCTAAAATTGCTTTTTTGCCATTGTCTCCAGTTGTCAAATTCTGAGTAGCCCTAGATTTATACTCTTCTTGTGACAATGAACCAATGCCCCATTTTTTTCTTCCCAAGTGTCCATTTTCCTAGTTTTCAAAGCTAAATCTGAACCCAATTTGTTGTTTTCTAACGTGTTTACTTGCAAGTAATTTTGAGAGGTCCACTTTGATAGTGAATATCTTTTGACCCAGAATTTTTCATGAGATGAGATTCGATAGGGTAAGAGTGTGTAGAAGAGAGAATCATTGGGTGAGATTCCAGAGCCTGGTCAAAGGTTTGGATCAAATTTTAAGGCCAATCAAAGAACTTCTTGATGCAAAAGTGATAGTTTGTAGATCAATTGTAAAAAAGAGTTTCAATTGATGGGTAAATGGTCGAACTTAGTTCCAATCAATATCAGAGGACTAGTAGAACATTTTGAGAGGTCAATTTCCTAGAAACAAAATTTATTTTTAGCTAGACCCACTTTGGGGTCTGACTAACTTTAGCAAGTTGATAAAGTATTCAGGATTGGAGTTGTTTTAAAAGTTATTATAAGCGATTGATATGGGATCGTTATTCAATGTCAAATGATGCATCATTATAAAAGAAGAGAATCAAGTATTAATGTCCATACTCATTTTTAATTATGAAAAGTTTCTTATACCACCTTCGAGTTGAGAGTGGGCAAATGATGAGCTAGTGGCTATCTTAGACTTCAGAGAGGGTGAGAATGTGATCACACACTATAGAGAAAGAGAGGGACTTAGTGAAGGCATTATAACTTCAGATCCCAAATAGCATTTGATTAACCTCATATCCAAATTAGTTGGTGATTATAACTATTGTGGTATTTGAAGACAAAGGAAGGAACCCACGGGTAGAAGGAAGCAGGTTACTGAGATAGAAATCATAGGGAGCCATAGTTTTAAACAGGAATCCATGGCTTCAAAAGGAGCATTTATGCCAATGCAAATACAAATGCCCACATATTGAAGTGAAACACCCATGTTTTGGAATAAAGCACCCACACATATGAGGATACCTATGCAAAAAAATAAAGGGGCCATAGCTTGATGGAAACAGTGATGAAGTTTAAGGAGCCAAGGTGGCATGTTTAAAACAGAAAATCACACGCAGTCAAAGAAAAATTGTAGCCAATGAAAAGGGAGTCTAAAAACAAAGCCACTAGTAAATAGGGCATGAAAGGCAAGCCATGAGTATAGAGGAAATTCACAACAATAAATAAATAAAGAACTGCCAGTCAAAAGGAATAGGGGAGTTAGTTCAGAGGAAAATGCATGAAGAAACTGCATGCATCAAAAAGAAGCCCATGCTTTTCAAAGAGGCAATCTAGCAATGCAAGGCAATGAAACCATAGCTCCACACAATAGCATAGGGGAAATATTCAAAATAAAGTGATGAAGCCCCATGAAGGAAGAGCTTATGCGTGATGAGGAGTAGCATCAAAGTTGGAGCATGATAGGAATATGCAAGTGAGGCCACGACATTAAAAAGGGAAGGAGAGCTAAAATTGAGGCAAAGTCATGTAAGAAAAAGTTGTGCGTACATATAAACAAGCATGGAGTGACCCAGGTAAAGAATGGAGGCTCAATTTTAGACAAGAGAAAGGTGCCATAAAAGGCCAACCAACAAAGAAGAAATTGATGAAGGTATGCTCTGATACCACTTGATGAAGGTACGCTCTAATACCACTAACAAAGGGCCACACCACCTTACCAACTCACAACCAAGAATGCAAAAAAATGAAGACAACGAGAGATGAAAAAATACTTCCCAAGCAATTTTATTATACTTTGAAAATCCAATAGCAATTATAATAACATTTCTCCAAGATCTCTCAAGATCCAATCCAAACCCAAGCTAGTCTAGATCCACACTCTGGTAGAAACCTCCAAGATCTCAACTTGTGCTCACAAGCCACCAAGCAACCTCCTTGTTTCTAAACCAAAGTCACTATCTCTTCTCCAACTTTATCCAAGATCAAAGTGTAAATTGCCTCACATTCGACACTCTGTCTACACACTCACAACTCTATTACAATCCTGTTGTAAACTGCCTCACATTCGGTGCTCTGTCCACAGACTCAAGAAAACTCAGTTTTCACTTCCTCCTTGTCTTTCACACCTTGAAGCTTTTCCTTTCAAATCTTGATTAGAAATGCTCATATTCCTTGCTTAAATAGGCACTTACCACCCAATGCATGACTTATCCACAACCTTCTAGAATTCCTCATACACAATATCCACATCCTTCCACAATATCCACAACCTTCTACAATTACAACTAAGCACCATAATTTGGCCCAATTAGTAAATTAAATTTCTTTTGTGGATCACAAAAAATATTAAATGCATAATTTAAGGAACTTTCCACAGACTTCTAAGATTCACCTACACAATTTGATTAATGGAATGACAACTATTTTTCCTATTTTCTATTTATGCCACCTTGCACCTTCAAAATAGAAATTCCTCTTTTCTCCCATTTTTTTCCATTTTCTTTTTGTTTTAATTTTTCTATCTATTTTTTTTACTTTCTCTCTCCTCCACAATTTTTTATTTTTTTTGTAAAATAATTTTCCCATGCAAGATGCTCCTGCATCAGACTCCCTCGGTAGATAGAAAAGTGTGTCCCACACTTTGACACCAAAAAGAAAGATATACAGCCATGTTCATCTTCACCAAAGGTTTCCACCTCAATAGGGGCAAGAAAACAATGGGAAAATCTTCCACATCTGCATCCATATGTCAAACACCAGTATCTCAACCAGCCAATCAACATGCTCACTCTCGAGAACAAACTGAATATAATGCTTCATTAGCAAACTCCCATTCACATCAACAACTAGTGAGTCCATACCAACAATAAAAAACTCCACATTAGTAGCAACATGTAGATCTCCATCAACACATTCCAAACTCACAACATTAGTAGTCTCATTTCTCATAGTAAGATGCTCTGCAGCATAGAAGCCACCACCAACAACAACTGGATCATCCATGACCGAGTGCTCCACAATCTCCATGTCAAACTCAACCAATTAATCATGAAAACCAATCTCCATACCAACATCAACAAGGTTAGGAATATCCTCAGCAACAACCTCAAGTTGCTCTATAGGTTCAGTATTAGGTTCCACAAGCTCATCAACAAAACCAACTTCTTCCACCTCAACCTTTTGATGCCATCTTCTCTCTTGAACATCCTTAATTTGTTCAACCAAGCTAGTTTCAAGTTAAGTAGTCATCTTAGAAAAATTCCTCTCCACTATATCATGGAGTTTTGCAATCATCTCAAGGTCCAATCCTCTAGGATCCATCTTCCAAGATCTTTGTAAACCCTCTACAACAAATCCTTCCTACACTCCTTGTGATAGCCTCAAATTATCTGCAAGTTAGATTGCAACCTGCCACGTTGCACGAACAATCAGGAACTGCATCACAAGTCTACCCCAATGGATCTACAATCTACAAGCTCTCCACAATCATGACTCAACAAGTTCAATCTTCCATCTCTGCATCCATTGATCAATCTGCATGTCCTCCCAAGGTCCTGGTGCAAACTGCCTCAATTTTGGTGATCTGTTTACCTACTCAAGAACCCCCACTCTGATAAACTTCACCCAACCAAGGTCCTAGTACAAACTACCTCACACTTTGGCAATCTTCTTGTACACTCAGGAACTCCTGCTTTGACAAACTTCACCCAACCAAGGTCCTGGTACAAACTGCCTCACACTTCAACAATATGCTTGTACACTTAGGAACTCCTACTCCGATACCACTAACGAAGGTACGCTCTGATACCACTTGATGAAGGTATGCTCTGATACCACTGATGAAGGGCCACACCACCTTACCAACTCACAACCAAGAATGCAACAATATGAAGACAACAAGAGATGACAAAATACTTCCTAAGAAATTTTATTATACTTTGAAAATCCAATAGCAATTACAATAACATTTCTCCAAGATCTCTCAAGATCCAATCCAAACCCAAGCTAGTCCAGATCCACACTCTGGTAGAAACCTCCAAGATCTTAACTTGTGCTTGCAAGCCACCAAGCAACCTCTTTGTTTCTAAACCATAGTCACTAGCTCTTCTCCAACTTTATCCAAGATCCAAGTGTAAATTGCCTCACATTCGGTGCTCTATCTACACACTCACAACTCTATTACAATCCTACTGTAAAATGCCTCACATTTGGCGCTCTGTCCACAGACTCGAGAAAACTCACTTTTCACTTCCTCCTTCTTTTTCACACCTTGAAGCTTTTCCTTTCAAAGCTTGATTACAAATGCTCATATGACTTGCTTAAATAGGCACTTACCACCCAATGCATGACTTATCCACAACCTTCTAGAATTCCTCCTACACAATATCCACATCCTTCCACAATATCCACAACCTTCTAGAATTAAAACTAAGCACCACAATGTGGCCCAATTAGTAAATTACATTTCTTTTGTGGATCACAAAAAATATTAAATGCATAATTTAAGGAACTTTCCACAAACTTCTAAGATTCACCTACACACTTCGATTAATGGAATGACAACTATTTTTCCTATTTTCTATTTATGCCACCTTACACCTTCAAAATAGAAATTCATCTTTTCTCCCATTTTTTTCCATTTTCTTTTTGTTATTATTTTTCTATCTATTTTCATCAATTTCTCTCTCCTCCACAAATTTTTTTTTTTTTTCGTAAAATAATTTTCCCATGCAAGATGCTCTTGCATTAGAAATCTACAGAGACTAAGGGAAGAAAGCTTGCATGAGCAGTGGCAATGAAGGTCGGCAACAAGAGCAAGCTACCGATGAAGAGAAAAAAGCCCACATTGAGTAGCAATTTGCATAAAAGCTAGCCTACACACATCTAGGTAAAACAATTGATAACATTTTTTAGTAGCTAAGGTGCAAAGTTCACTAGAGAATGGATTGATTGAACAAAGAAAACATGGGTATGCTTACAAAGAAAAAATATCTCATCATTGACAAGGACCCTCCATTTACAAAAAAATGTGGGGATTTTCAGCATATTGGATTACATTCATCTTTCAACCATCTCTAGCATTTTCATTCCTGTGAGATACTTAGCAGGTGGGAACTATAACTAGAGGGAGCCTTTTGCAAAATTAATAAGCATGATGATTGCTGGATGGGATGAAATGGGCCATGGTCTATATTTTATTGACAATGAAGAGGAAAGTCCACACAACATAATAGAGATAGGCACCATAATTTTATTCAGTTGAGGACATTCCCAAGCCTCTCATTAAAAAAAGAAGGGTGAACCAGGTCTATGTCAAAGCAGCCATGCAGAGAGAAGAATTTTTCTTTTATCCCACATTGGAGATAGCATGTGTAATTTATTTTTTTAAATACAACTCTTTACAATACACACAATGTCTAATGACATGCACCTTTTGTGAAGACAATTTTGTGTTGTGTGGGACTCGTAGCTAACCTCAATGTGCTAGTTGGGTGATGACATAGGCATAATTTTAAATGAACTAACCAGCACGATGATTTGGCAATGGAGGCCAATATTTTTCCATGTGTCCCGATCATGTGGTGGGTGCAAGCCTACAAGATGAAGGTGCCCAAGAGATAAATATTGCAGGAATGCAAGAGGATGCCACATGGTAGCAGGTCTTGGGTGTGGTGATATGGCAATCAGGAGAAAGTTTAGATGCAAAGCACAAGATTGTGACACATGTTCTTATCTGATGATTTGTGCAATCTCACAAAAAGAAGATGCAAGGTCATTAAAGAAAGTAGGTAAGCGGGCTGTTGACAGGTGTCAATGGGTCGCGATGGCACTAACATGGTAGATGATGCAGATCAAGTAGCTTGACATGAACTAAGTAACTTAAGTGTATTGACACTCACTTTTCAAAACCAATCTGAGATCAACAATCTCCCCCTTTGACATGAGTGTTAAAAAAAATTGAGTATACATTAGCATCCTTAATATTTTGAGCATAACATACCTTAACTCAGCTTATATACAAAACTTAAAAATTTCAAAATTTTGCAATAACTTGTCTACCTCAAAATTTGATAACTCCCCCTGAGTTGATAGGTCTATTCCATAACAAAAATTCTATGCTTCTACTAAGTAAATGTGTCTTTGTTGATACTTTGACTTTACACTCTATTTTGATGATACGCTTTCATCTAATTTTTCTTTCATGCACTCCAAAAATATATCTGCCCCCTTTATTTTATTTTACCTCTTTTTGATTTCTCTCCCACAAAAAATATATCTCCATCAATGATATATCTCCCCATTTTTGACACTTATGTCAATGGGCTATACACTAATTATGTGTTTGTCTGGAAAATATTTATGAACATCTAATACTATCTTGAGGGTTGCATCCCAATTATCACATGCAACATCCAATGACTTTATTTGGATTGCAAACTCAATAGCAAGGTGAACTAGACCATTTAAAGTAGAAAGATTGGGGTTGTTCTTTAGTAGATTTTCAACATAGCCTATCTCCCTGTCCAAAATTTCCATATATGGAGTGAGAGTTGCTTGGATGCTAGTTAGTTTGGCTCTTATGTTAGCCTCATCTTCTATCAATACAGCTAATTGACTCTAAGTTTGAAGTAATATCGTAAAATTCTTCTAACTCAGAGCTAGATTTGTTGGTATTCTTGCACCTAATGTAGAAATTTGGCTCTCTAGACTCAGAATATGACATCTAGTCTCTTGGGTGAAGAATGTGGGATTACATAATTTTGTGTACAATGAGAATATGTTCTCAAGAACCTTCTTCAAATCCTCAACCTTAGTCACCAATGAAACTTGTGTGAGTGCTATCTCACCAGATATTTTCTCATTCACTTTGCTTTGGAACTTCTTTTCTAACCATTCTAATAATTTGGCATGGTATTAAGTTCTTCATTACTAATCTTTTCCACTATATTTTTCAGCTATTCCTTTAGTGGCTTGGTCTCTTTAGGACTTGGTAGACTAAATGCATCTAAGAATATGTCCTTAATGTCTTGTAGTGTCTGTTTCTACCTATGTTCTCTCCTAAGCATTTCTTAATGCTTTTTCCTTTCAAGGGCCTACTGTAATATGCCTATTTGTTCCAATGTTATGGTATCATAATAATATTTTGATATAATAATTTCTTCATCAAGGCTTACATATCCATATTGAATTACTTTTTCATCCTTTGATGAACTTGGGCTTGGCACTGAAATTTTCAATAGAATAGCTTTTGTGCTCAACTTCTAAAGAGTTTGTGTGGAAGGAGTGCTAGATGTTGGTAAAGCCACCAAAGCTTGAATGAAAACTTGTTCCTTCACCTTAAGTGTTAGCTCACTCTCTTTAGGCTTTCCCTATTATACCACTATGACTTGACTTGCACCTTTTCCTTGTGTTATAGGTGCAGATAAGTCTATTTGACCTATTTCCTACTATCTTGTAGTGGTGGCTTATTTTTCTGCTATCTTCTTTTTCAACAACATCAATCTTAGAAAGTGTATCAATCTCGGTAGATGTAGCTTCTAGAATTTGGACCAAAGGTTTTACATTAGTGACTAAAGGGATGATAGAAGGTGGTTCTTATGGATTCATGTTTTCCCTTGCAACATCAATCACTAAATTTTGTAGTTCATCTATATTGACCAAAATAGGATTGCCAAAAAGTTTTTCCTATAGTATAGACTAATATAATATCTTCTTCAAATCTTCTTTAGTAAGGGGATTGATGTTCTAAGCTGATAGATTAGAAACATCCTTGATGTTTACTATTTTAGTAGTTTCAGTTGTGTCATGTGGAGGAATGACACTCAAAAATTATGCGTTTTACACACTCTATTCTTCTAGCTACTCAGGCTCAGTTGTTGCCTTGTCATATTATTTCATTTTTTTTCCTCCTCCAACATTATTATCTTTGTCATTATCTTCTTCATTGTCATCATCATTTACCTCAGGAGGTTCATGTTCTCCTTTCTTTACTGTGGTTAACCCATAAATGAGTTTTCATATCTATGTAGAATTTTTGATAACATCCTCACTATTATTTTGTAAAATATTAAAGGCTTTTTATTTAGGTGTGAACCTAACTACATAGTTCTTTACAACCTTAACAATTTGTCCCTTAGTTAATTTAGGCCTCACTTGGGCTAGTGTGGTTTCCATAAATTTTCTTTCCAAATTCAAACAATAATGCCATTTTTGCTCAACTATGTCATATAGACTTTTAGGTACAAAGTTGGAAAATTCTAGTGGTGTTTTCTTGAATTTTTCCATCATGGTATATAGGGCCTCCTCCACTTGGTTTTTCTCCTCTTTATCTAATTTATCCAAATCAACATGACTAAATCCTAATAGATTTGCATTATTCTTAATATTTTCACATAAATTTTCAAGATCTAAAAGAGGGTTGTGACTTACCACCTTAAATTGGTTATTGTCATCTGATTGTGTTTTCTCCTCTTTAGAATCTAGTTGTGCAACATACTTTCTTCTTGGTCTCTTTTTCTTTTGGCCTCCTTGTTTAATTTTTTTTGTCTTCTCCCTGGCCTTTTGTGTAGTTGCATGTGTGTTGGCTCTTGTTGTAGGTGCAGTGAGCTTTGGTTGACTTGGTTTGGAAATTTTCTTAGTCCTTACCATAGGCTATGCCTTGGCCTTTCTCTTCTTTGGCTCAACAAGAGTAGGTGATTCCTTCACTTCTTCTTCCTTGACATCTTTAGTCCCCTCCTCTTCTTGATCTTTTCCCATACCCTATGTCAATGCTAGAGTTCTTGTGCTTGGTTGTACTCTTCCTCTTCATCCTCTTCCTCTTCCTCTTCCTCTTCCTCTTCTTCTTCTTCTTCTTCTTCTTCTTCTTCTTCTTCCTCTTCCTTGACACCCTCTTCAAATTTAGCTTTCAATTTCTTCACCAACCTATCCTTTTTCTTGATAACTAAAGCAGTTTTCAATTCCATGGTGATTTTGGACTTTGCCACTTCATAGTTTCCAAAAACTTTTTTAATTCTATTTACCTCTTCTACTAATAGAGGTGTTATAGCTACAGAGGCTTCATCAACATTTATATCATAACCTAAGGGTCTCAACCATCTTACCCTTGGTATAGCAGCTTGTACAAATGTATAATCAGCATCCATAAGAAAAAATACATCATTATAAATTTTTTCAACTAAATATATTGGTATTCTTAGTCTTTCCTTCATTGAATTCTTGAAGTCTTCAACATAACTTGTCATTAGAGATTCAAAATTATCTCCTAGCTGCTCAATCTACTCACCAATTTGTACAACTATTGATCTAATGGTCTTCCATCCCACAATACCAATTGAGGGTAATGTGTTTTGCACATAAAAGAAAATACAAATCAATATAGAGCCAAATTTTCATTGTGCACTCTTACTTTTCTTGATTTCTCCAAGGTTCTCTGTCAGTTGTTGTAATTGTAGTTCTACTAGATCATATGTATGATCTTTCCTAACAATTTTGTAGCCAACATCCAAAGCTATACAAGATACACTATTCAATTTACTAGATTGATAAAAATTGTGTGATATAACTCTTATAAAAAATTTTATTAGAGGATAAGTGATTGTGTTTATTGTCATGCCTCTCTTATTCTAGACAACTCTAGTCTTCTTTTCAATCATTTCCTTCGAATCACTTCTCAATATCTTAGGTCAATATAGGGTTGAGTAACCACTAACCCTATGGATTATTCTCTTAGTAATTTTAATAGGTCCATTATCCAACCATAATGAACTATGTAGATTTGACTAAGCTCTATTCTAATCCACTCTTTCTTAAACACATTTGGAAAATCTAGGGCTCATGTTAATCCCTTTCTCTCAAAAATTTTTAACTCTTCTTTCAAAATACAATTTTCGCAAAGTTTAGTGTATGCTTCCCTAATTTCCATATCCCCAATGCTTTCTATCTTACAGTTGTAGCATTTTCTCAAATCTTGCACCATTATTACATTTGGTGAAATCATTGATAATGCACCAAAAGGGTCTTTCCTATAAGAAATGTTAGAAATAGATCTAAAAATGGGTCGCTTAACTTCATTACTTACTAAATAAATATTCAAAATTTCCTTCCCTTCAACATTTTTTGAAGTAGATGCCATTGTGTGAAACTAGGGTTTTCAAAATTTAAAACTATGTAGCTTGGCTCTTGATAAATACCTTGTGAAATTTGATGAATGGATGTGAGATCACTGCTAGAATCTTCTACAACTACTTGGAATAGGTTTCTAGATTGCTTTCTACTCTACTCGCTCTTTCTCAAATTTGAAATGATGAAAAATGAGTTAAAATTTATCAAATACCCTTTAAAAACCTTGTAATAAATGCTAAGTTCTTACATAGTTGTAAGCTCAGCATCAACCAATTTTAAGCTCACTCAACAACCACTTTGAGATCGACATCAACTAGCATTCCACTCGACATACATAGGAAAGATTTCATGCTTGGCAACAACATTTTTTTTTTTTTAAAGATTTATCTTGAATTCCTATCAACATCTTGCATCTTTATTCATTTTAATGCAATCTTTTTAGTACTATCTCCTTTTCAAAACTAATGTATGATATAGACTTTAAATATTAGTCCCACATACCTCTTTGTTGTCTAGTTTGATGAGGTATGATCACCTGACCCATTGGGTGAATTGATCCCTTCTCCATTTGATGTATTGCAATCATCCTTCTTCTTCCATGTCTTACTCATCTCATTTCTAATTTTTTCAGCATCTACCTTTCCTTTACCCTTATCAAATTCACAACTTGGTGTCTTTGACCTAGTTGGACAATACCTACTAATCTGACCAGTCTTCAATTAGCTAAAACATGTGGTTTGACTCAACCACATTTGATAGTTACTTCTGATGCGTGTCCTAAACTAATTCTCACGAACATGTCTATATTATTGACAATAATAATGATTATATCTTGTATTATAATCCCAGATATAAGAATTTTCATTGTTTCTTAACTTTGTTTGCCTGTTTGATGAACACATAGGTTTCGATCTACATTTGAAGGCTCTATGTCTATACTTCTCATAGTTGTAGTAGTATCCTTCAAATCTTTGTGTATACATGGTCTTGGTTCTGCATTCATGTGCCTAATGTCCTTGCTTGTTGCACTTATGGTAGTGAACCATGTTCTTAGGCTTGAAATTTTGATTTATAGTCTTGCTTTTGCACACATTAGTAGTATGTCCTTTCTTACCATAATTATGACAAGTAGATTTGGAGTTCTTACCTTTGTTGTTTCTTTCTTCTACATTTTTGGATGAGTCACCTTCTTCAGCTCTTGTGTAACCGAGTTCTAATGTATCATTCTTGGATCTAGAGGATCTCAAAAGTTTCTCAAAGTATTTTATGGCTTCATTTGGTTTGTTGGAACTTTTAGAAAATTCCTTTTCTCTCTTTAGGTCATTTTGAAATTGTTTATTTTGCAACTTCAATGTAATTATTTCAATATCCTTGACATTCAATTCATAGTTGGCATTCATCATTTGACTTATACTATCCAATTACATGTTGGAAATCTTGGTTATCTCTAATGATTTCTCTTCCAGTCTATTGGCTAGAATCATTTTCTCTTCCTCAATCATGGCTTTTTCTTCCATGGCTTTCTTCTTTTGTTCAACCACCTCACATAGCAGTATAGGTTATGATTCTTTCTCTAACTTGAGATTTCTAATTTCTTTAGCTTGGACTCTATTCTTTTCCATTAAATCTACAATAGTTGCATCAAATTTATTTGAGTCTTCATCTACAAATAGCTTAATAGTGTCTATCTCTTTATACTGTGTATCATTCTCTACAATAGAAATTTCCTTCCTTCTCTTCAATGATTTCTTTAGTTCTCCTCTTCCTTCATTTAGTTGATGTAGAATGAGATGTATTTCAATCTCCTAGTTCTCAATAGTCTTTACCAACTTGTAGACATCCATTTCAAGATCTTTCCTCAAAGCTACAAGGCTTCTCTTTTACAAAACAAGGCTTTGATACTAATTGTTGGAATTAAAATAGGAAAGGTAAACTTCTAGGGGGGGGGGGGGGGGGGGGTGGGGCTATGGTGAATCAGTAGTTTAAACTTGGACCCATAAAACTTTCACCACATATCTATCTCATGCATTCAATGAGTAAACTAAAATTACATGTAAAGAATATACATCTAAATCATGTAAACATGTAAAAATTCATACACATAACACCATATATGATTACAAAGAAACCCTCCAAATGAGAAGGTACAACTGGGGGTGGGGATGACATCTACAAATCTTCACTACTGAAGCAATAAAGTGTATCTAATGAAGGTTACAATGTTTTGACCGTGAAACATGATCTACCCTATAAAAGTGTTTCCTTGTTAAAGGCTTACAAAGACTATTAGGTCTTACCTCATTAGAGGATTTCAACACCTTGTTAGAAGTATGCCTTGTTAGAGGACTTTAACTTACAACTAAGTAAGCACCCTGTTAAAGGATTTCATACAGCCTGTTAGGACTAATCTATTAAGAGATTTGACTAAAATCACCTATTAGAACATCTTAGCATAGATCTTGCAATTGGCACTGGCTTGCCTAATAAAAAATCACCTCTAAACAATGCTTTCTTAACCCTTCTTGATCAAATGTCTCTTTGTTGTATCCTTTTCTCTATCCTCTATTCTTTTCTAATTGATTCTACAATGTGGTTTCACTTTATAACTTCTAAGTCGCCATGAATTCTCTATTTTTGAATACAAACTATCCTCTTCGATCCTTCAACACTCTTAGAAAGTTTAGGGTTTCATCCTCCTTAAGAAGAATTTGGTGGCTTAGGGTTAGTTATGAATCTACAACTAAGATTCATCAATTTTTCCACTTAATCCTTCCCATTTTCTAATTGGCTACATGTAATTTCATATGGAATCCAATAAGAGATTTGTCCTTATCTCCAAAATATCATAATTTATCCTTAAATCAGCTCAAAAAATGGTGTACATAGTTATTTGTGCCATTACAAACAAATATGTCAAAAACCATCCGACTTGGCATCTAAAGTCTCTGATGCTCGGCATACACTAATCTTTTTGTTATGACTTGACACCTATATTGCTTAGCATCCACTATTTACTCAATTCATTAATCACTCAACATGCTCTATATACTCGACGCTTGAGTGACTTGGCACATGAGTGGCTCGGCACTCAATGTGACCCAACATGGTCTAATATTTACATGTTGTGCTCAGTATGCATTATTAGTTTGGCATGAACTAAGTAACTTAAGTGTGTCAAAACTCACTTGTCAAAACCAATCTGAGATCAACAATAAAGCCTTTTGTTATTTTAAAATTCAAATTTTTGAATAATGGCTAGTTTGGGAATAAGAGGGATGTATTAGTTTTATTATTATTTTAAGACTTAATATTTCAACCCAATGATGATAGTTGGTTGAAATGGTTATTAGAGGAGTTATATAATCATATGTGATGTCTCTATTATGATAGAGGGGAGAATTAGGTTTATGAACTGGTGAAGGAGACAATAAGAAATAAACTTTAATTTCTATAGATTCCTTGATTTTTTAAGTCTCAAAATGTTTGGTCTAGCATCTTGATGAATTATAAGGTTTGATTATTTAGTTACTATTTTTATTGAATGAGTTTACTATTACATTGAGACTATTGCCATGCCAGTTGATCTAAACAACATTTTCTTTACTTTCTTATTACTATTACAATAAGGCTTTAATAGGAATGAATGTCATTCCATGAATGTAGAAGGCATAACCTTCATGGAATGACATAATCTAAACTATATTATAGGTTATTAACATTTCATATGCAGATTCATGTGAGAATAGTGTGATCACAGTCAAGACCAGTGAAAGAAACTAGTGAAAATGGTGGCTCAATTGTAACACTAGACAATCTGTCCACACAAGGTATAGATTTTATGCTAAGAATGGTTTGTTATGTTGATTGGAAGGTGATTTGATCACCAATTAGGTGCAAGGTGTTGGAAATATGATTGAAAAGATCACTGTTAAAGATTAAAGAGGGAGATTGTTGAGAAGAAGGAAGTTGGTTGATAAAGAATGTTTTCAATCATTGTTTGTTCATTGATGTCAAACCTACTATTTGTTGGAATGATAACTGCTTATAAGATCCAATTACTATCACTTAGTTGATTGATGGAGAAGATTTAATCAAAAATATGTAATAAGAACACCTAAGGGAAAGGTTAAGTTATGGTTTTGTAATGAAGTGCAAGGATCAGTTAAGACATTGGTAAATTGATGTGTTGATAGTATACTAGAAGATACTAATTTTGGCCACACTTAGAAACCTAAGGAGCATAAGTTGTAACAAGGTTGACTACAAAGCTTAACTAAGTTCATTAGTAAGTGCCAACCAAGCTAGTTCAAGCTAAGCAAATTTTTAGTTAGAGCCAAGAAAATGCAAAATCTAATGTGTGTTGAGCAAACTTTAGGTGTCGAGTGATATAGAAGGAGCTGAGAAAATATAGAAACTTAGTGGATGCTGAGTGAATCCATAGTAGGTGCCAAGCATCAGTAAAACATAGTTGATGTTGAGTAAAATAGTGTATGCCAAGCACCAAAATTTTAATAGTGCCGAGCTACTGCATTATTTGAAACGTCAAAGATTTGCCAAATCTAAGCTGACAGAGTTGTTACCTTGAATTTTGTGAAATAGTTGGAGGATAAGGATGATGAGCTAGTGGAACAAAATTCTATATAAACTATTTTTGAGTGAATTCAAGAGGATTCCTCAAAATATTTCTAGAAGAAACAAGAGGTGGGATTAGATTCAATAAATCCTACCTAATCCATTCAAACCAAACTTAAAGGAGGGAAGAATCGAGCAAGAAAGAGAATTCTAGACTTTCATTTAAGGATTCACAAACCAAGAAGAAAGAGCTGCTAGTGTGCCAAATTGTGAAGTGGTTGAAGGGTGTCAAGGAAAAGACATTTATAAGAAGGAAGCATAGAGCACAGAGACTTTGATTTGATAAGTGGTCAGAGAGAGAGATGATTGCACTAGTACATTGAGCATGAAGACTCAAGGAGACAAAGCTTGAAAGGAGGAAAAGTTGCCAGAACTATAGAGACTAAAAGCCAAGCAATGTTATGAGCTGAGAAGTGATCTAAAATCTACAAGATAAGTTGTATGTTGTAATCAAGTCAAAACCCCTTATTGTTACTCTCTATAAATTGTATCAGTTAGGGTAAAATCCTATGGACTTAGGTTGGTTTAATAGCCATTTGTAAATCCTTTAAAGGGTGTCATTCCAAGTGAATGTTCTAAAATCCTCTAACAAGGTGGATAAATCCTTTAATGAGGTCACATTTAATAATGTGTTGTTGCCTTTAATAGGGTAACCCTTTCATAGGGCATCACTTCAGAAGAGTGAGAATTGAATAGCATGTTACTGGTGGTTTTTCCCAAATTGGGTTTCTAGGTAAATGACTATGTTATGTGTTAATTTTTCATGTGTTATGCTTGCATGTTGATTTACGGTAACTTGCTGAGTAGGAAAGTCTTAATCTTGGATGAATGAAAAATTTGATGGGCACACTTTACTTGATGAAAAGTTTGAATTGGACATTTGGAGCCTAAATAACTGATTGCATTTCTAACACAGGGTTGTGTGGAGACAAGGTTTTGAGAAAAACCTAAGGAGTAAGGGTTTGGAGCCCTAATTTGTTGATTTTGGTGTTATAAAGCCCTTGAGGCTAATTACTTCTACTTCAAAGGACTCATTTTATGTTTGTAATGTCCTCATAAGGACCAATAGTTTGATTGTAATGGACTAATGATGTCCAAATCTCAAATTATGTGTTATAAGTCTATATTAGACATGGGATAGGTCTAGGATATTAAAGAAATTTTAATTAAGAGTCGGATATACAAATAAAGCCTTTTGATATTTAAAAATTCAAATTTTTGAATAAGTAACAACTAGTTTGGGAATAAGAGGGAAGTATTAGTTTGTTAATTATTTTAAGAATTAACCTTTCAAACCAATGATGAGAATTGGCTGAAATGCTTATTAGAGGACTTATATATTCATATGTGATGTATTTGTTAGAATAGAGGGGAGAATTGGGTATATGAATTGGTAAAGGAGACAACAAGCAATAAACTTTAATTTATGCAGATTCCTTGATCATTTAAGTCTCAAAACATTTTTTCTAGAATCTTGATGAATTATAAGGTTTGATTATTCAATTATTATTGTTATTGAATAAGATTACTATTACATTGAGATTATTGTCATGCCAATTTATCTAAGCAACATTTTCTTTACTTTGCTATTATTGTCATAGTAAGGCTTTAATAGGAATGAAGGTCATTCCATCAATGTAGAAGGCCTAACCTTCATGGAATGACATTATATAACCTATATTATAGGTTATTAACATTTCTTATGCAGACTCATGGGAGAACAGTGTGATCACAGTCAAGAATAGTGAAAGAAACAAATGAAAGTGGTGGCTTGGTAGTAATAGTGGATGATTTTTCCACACAAGGTATAGATTTTATGCCTGAGAATAGTTTGTTATGTCTATTAGAAGGTGATTTGGTCACCAATTGGGTGTAGGGTTGTGTGGAGATCGAGTTTTGGGAAAGCCCTAAGGAGTAAGGGTTTGGAGCCTCAATTTGGGGGTTTTGGTGTTACAAAGCCCTTGAGGCTAATTCATTTCAAATTTGATCAATTTGTGTCATAAACAAGCACTATCTAGGAGTTGGAACAATTAGATGAAACCTAGCTAGTACTTCCTTTGGAATTTGACACATTTTTATGCATTAGAAATAGGGTACAGTCATGTATAAGTATATTGGTCCATGATAACCATATACAATCTTTTTCTATGTTATAAAACTCTATAAAGGGTATCTTGAAATGTCACCACCTTGTCAATTACTTTGAGAGAAAGAAAGTTATGTCAATAGCAAGTCTATTGCAGGATTATTACTAGGCTTTTGTAATAGTTTGAGGAGATTTTGTGAAGTAGAAGCATAGGATTGTATTGGGGTACTAGAATTCCTTGAAACAAAGAAAATCAAAGACAATAAACTCAAATCCATTCTTTAGGAACCCTTTGAGATAGCCATGATAAGCCAAGTCTTTGAAGCATTCAAAGATTGTTGAATAGGCCCAAGTGCGTAGACCTCTAAAGATTACAATTCTCTTTATGTTTTGAATACTACTACCCTTCCCATTCCATCAAGTGGTATTAGAGTGAGGGAAAGGTCTTATGAAAGTGTATTTGGTCTTGTGAAGATTGGTCCTTGAATCCTTTGGTAAGCCTTGCAATTGAACTATCTTGGGAGGAGTTTCCCTATAGTTTATTTTTGTAACAAGTTTATCAAGCAACCATGACTGATGGAGAAGATGGAGAGTTTCTAGTTAGGATGACCAACATGGAGTTGGAAAGGATTTTGAAGGATCACTTGACTAAAAATAAGAATTTGAAAGTCGCCCTAGATCAAAGAGATAAGGAGAGCCAAGAGAAGGATAGATTGATGAGAACTATGATGGAGAGGATAGTAGCATTAGAGAATAGGGATAAGAGCATGGGGAAGGATGAAGAAGTAGTAGTGGAAGAAGAAGAAGAATTAGCCCAAGTAGAGGAACCAGTAGACCCTAAAGATGCAAGGATGGCTAAACTAGTGAAGGGCATAAAGAGAGGAGATGTAAGGGTAAGGATAGACCTATGTATGGAGGGAAGATAGATGATAAAGAATTGATAAGTTGGTCTAGTGCAATTAAAAAGATAGCAAAGTCTAGGTTGAAGGGACATGCTTTGTTATGGTGGAATTGTCTCCAAGTAGATAGATGGAAGAATGTTAGACCCATGATCACATCTTGGTATACTATGGTGGACAAAATGAAGGAAAACAATTTTCCAAGGGATTATAGAGTACAGTTGTACAAAAAGATGAGGGATTTTAGGCGAAAGGAGTTGGATGTATAGAAATACACTAAGAAATTCCAAAAGCTTGATATTAGAGTAGATCATGAGGAAGAGATGGAAGAAAAGATTACAAGATATATGGAGGGGCTAAGGTTCAATATCTTAGATGAGCTTAGTATTTCTATCCCAAGGTCGATTGATGAATGCTATAAGTTAGCCTTGAAGGCTAAAGAGATGATAAAAAGGAGACAAGAGAAGAAATGTAACTCAAGAGGAAGAGGTGGAAGAACAAACTCTGATTTTCAGAGCGATAATGACAAGGATAAGGACAAAGCATTTTCAAAATCAAGAGGGGTTATAGAGGTGGAAGAAGTGGAGAAAGAGGAAGTGGAGTGTTCACAAGAATATGCTTTAGTTGAAATGAAGTAGGCCATCAGTCCTTTAGGTGTCCTAAATGTCATGTCCCCTATTCAAATAATTAAAAAAATAAATAAACTTTGTTAAGGCAGACAGGCTCCAAAAAGGTGAAATTTTAGAAAAAGGGGCTAATATTTGGAAACCAATGGACTAATAAATAAAAATTATTATTAAATTATATTTTATTAACCCCTCTTGGACGTGAGTTAGGGTTATGTCCTCTTTAAAAGGGTTTTGGAGGCATTTTGGGCTCATTCCAGAACTTGATTTTTGCTAATTTTCTTGTTGTTCTTCAGAGGCTGCCAAACCTGTGGAGAAGGAGACCCAAGAATGGGAGTTTGCAAGTTTATAGGAAGGCTAAAGATGGGAGTTTGAAGCCATTCCATGTGCATGCTCATACAGAGTTTTCCTTTGTGCTGAATAGTGCCGATTTGTGGGTTTTCGGGGTTGTTTTTTGGTTTGAGTTTGGTGTTTTCAGTTGAGTGTTTCATATCAGTTTGGGTTGCTACTGTATTTCAGACTTTAAGATGTTAAAATAGAGCTGAATATATGTATTGGGTCATGATTAAACTTCTGAGATAGTTTATGAGTGTTTTTGTGGTGTTTCCGGGCATTGTGTGTTAATTTCGGGAGCCCGATTGAGCATAGTTTTGTCCTACATTTGTGAGCTGTTGTGTAAAGGCTATACAAAATTGGAAATTTCATTGTGTAGGCTGTTATGCTGCTGAAATTTTTGTAAAAAATTCCATTCTCAGATTTATTAGTAATTTGTGAAGTTGTGAAGTTTTTTGGCACTAATTTGGACATACCCGATTTGGGTTTATTTGGGAAATTGGTAGATCTTTGTAATATTGGTTGTTTGATTTTAAAGATCTGACTTGAGGCTGGAAATACCATGTAAAATCAGTAAAGGGACATTTCAGTGGTATCAGAGCCGTGATCTTGCCAGCCTGAGGGTTTGTAGAAGTTGCATGTTAGTTTTACTAACTACCTAGATCTTGCATGTCAGTTTTGACAACTACCCAAATCTTGCATGTCATATTTTATGGTTGCATGTTGCTTCTAATTAGTTGCATGTCCAAATTTATGATCGCATGCAACTAAGTGAAAGAGAAAAAAGATATTTGCAGCGAGAAAAGAATAAAGAAATTTTGATCAAACCCCCAGTTGAAAGCAAAGGTACAAAATCTAAGGAAGAAAAAAGTATGGCTGATCCAAATGAGATGGCAAAGAAATTCTTCCAAGACATCCAAAATACTCAGAAGCAAATAGTGGATGGTTTGGCAAAAACTAGAGAGGCTTTGCGAATATTGACAGAAAAATTACAAGGAATTGCATCTATTAATGAGAAAGGGAGCACTTCAAAGGAGCCAAGAAATGGGAGATCCACACCATCTAAATCAACCAAAACTATTTTCTTGCCTGTAGATGAGCCACCAGTACTAAATCCAGCCATTAATCTAGTGGAAGAGGTTACAGGTAACTTGATTACATTAAGAGCTACTTATAATGGCTTAGATGATGACTTTCATAGTTCAGTTCCTTTTAGAGAATATGTGGATATAATGAACACTTTGATGCCGAAGAAAGAGAACAGGAGGGAGCATGACACAAGTGGAAGAGAGCTCAAAAATAAAATAAGCAAGTTTACAGCACCTACTTTTGATGGAACAAATAAAATTTCAGCTAGAGCATGGCTACAAAAATTACAAACTTTCTTCACACTTAACCCCATGAAAGAGAGTGATGTTGATCAATTTGCAAGTCTACACTTGGAAGATGCAGCCTATGATTGGTGGTATCATGGAATGACTACTCAAGGTCACGATCAGGTAACTACATTTGAAGATTTTAGTCAAAGAGTGATAGATAGATTTGACCTCAAGGATGATGAAGAGTACTTTAAAGAATTGTCAAAGTTGAAGCAAACCAAATCAGTTAATGAGTATATAGAAGAATTTCAAAAAGTGGCTGTTATGGTACCTAATATGAGTGAAAAGAGGATCATTTATCTTTTTCTTGATGGTTTAGAAGATTCTGTTAAGGGTTTGGTTAAGGCTTTCTCACCCTCAACCTTACAAGAAGCTATCAAAAGAAGCTTGCAACTTGAAACTTGTGTGCCTATGAAATCAATCACTAATCAAAAACCCCCAAATCCTTGGCAACATAAGGGAAATTTTCAAAAAAAGACTTTCCCAACACTACCACCAAAAGATGTGACAAATTTGGCAAAAAAGAAGGTAGATGAAGAGACTAGGAGTGAATTACGAAGGAAAAAGCTTTGTTTTACTTGTAGAGAAACATGGGTTCCAGGACACAGATGTTTGAGGAAAAATCAAGTGCACTATATTGAAGTTGCTTCAGAATTTGATTCAGATGAGCATGAGGAATTTCATGATACTAACGAGGAGGTAGAAGAAGAGAAAGTAAAAGAAATCAGCAAGGATGGCACTTTAGCAGCATTATCAGGAGTCCCAAGATACCATCCCTTCTGAACTCGAGGGGTACTAGCAGGGCAAAGGTTGACCATTCTTCTTGATAGTGGGGCAACTCACAATTTTATTGATGAGAGATTTGTCATGAAAAGAGGGCTTAAAGCAGAAGATTTTGTGGGATTCAATGTTACTGTAGCTGATGGATTCACTATGCCTTGCACACGAGTGCTGAAACAACTGAAGATGACCTTAGGAGATTATGAGTTATGTGATGACTTCTATGTGGTTGGTATTGGGGAGATAGATCTTGTATTGGGTGTTCAATGGTTGCACTCTATCGGAGGCTATTACATGAACCATCAAACTATGGAGTTTAAATTTCATTCCAATGGGAAAGAGGTCATATTGAGAGGGTTATCGAATGGAGCACCTAAGGTGGTCTCTGCAAAGAGGATGGAGAGGACTTTTCAAAGAGGACAAGTAACATGGGCAGCAGGAGTCATAATCCAACCAATAAGCTCTCCAAAGAATCAAGGTAATTTCCATTTTGAAATTCAAAATATTCTTGATAAGCATAGTATAGTTTTCAATGATTTGCCTCCAGGATTACCACCAGATAGAGGTTTTGAGCATGTTATAGAGTTAGAACAGGGTGCCAAACCAGTTATAACAACCCCATACCGCCATCCAAGAGGTTATAAGGAAGAAATTGAAAAAACTATTAAAGAACTCCTGGACATGGGATTCATAAGGCCTAGCTCTAGTCCATTTGCATCATCTGTGGTACTTGTCAAAAAAAAAGATGGTACAATGAGAATGTGTATAGACTACAGGGCTCTAAACAAGAAGACCATAAAAAATAGGTATCCCATACCACGCATAGATGAACTCATTGATGAGTTATATGGTGTTGTATACTTCTCAAAAATTGACTTAAGATCAGGCTACCATCAAATCCGAATGAGGAGTGAAGATGTGGAAAAGACTACTTTCAGATGTCACTATGGGCACTTTGAATTTCTTGTTATGCCATTCGGACTCACTAATGCACCTGCAACATTCCAATCTTGTATGAATAAGGTATTCAGTCAGCATCTTCGAAAATTTTTTTTGGTATTTTTCGATGATATCTTGATATACAGTAAAACATGGGAAGAGCATCTAAAGCACATAGACACTATTTTGGGAATCTTGGAGCAGCAATCCTTCTATGCTAAGCTATCTAAATGTGAGTTTGGTTTGAAAGAGATCCTATATTTGGGACATATTATAAGCTCTAAAGGAGTACAGGTTGATCAACAAAAAAACCAGGCAATTTTGGATTGGCCTCCACCCACTAATCTTACACAGTTGAGAGGTTTCTTCGGGTTGTGTAGCTACTATAGGAGATTTGCCAAGGGATTTTCTCAGCTTGCTGCCCCCTTGACTGATTTGAAAAAGAAAGGAGCTTTTGTTTGGACAGAAGAGGCACAAAAAACATTTGATAAGCTTAAGGAGGTAATGAGTTCATGCCCTGTGCTTGCAATTCCAGATTTCTCTTTACCTTTTGTTGTTGAATGTGATGCTTCTGGAGAAGGTATAGGGGCTGTCCTAATTCAAAGGGGACATCCAATAGCATTTGAGAGTAGAAAATTAAATCAATCAGAGAAAGGGTACTCCATCTATGATAAGAAAATGTTGGCAATCATGCATGCACTTCATAAGTTTAGACAATATTTGGTATGTGGGAGATTCATTGTAAAGACAGACCATAATAGCCTCAGGTTCTTCTTGAACCAAAGGGATTTGAATGATCATAAAAAAAAAAGGGTAAGCAAACTGCAAGCTTATGATTTTGATATTGAATATATGAAAGGAAAGAATAATGTGGTTGCTGATGTTCTCTCAAGAAAGCCAACTTTGTGTTCCTTATCATCTATCTCTGCTGATTGGAAAGTCTCCATAATTTTAGAGTATGCTAAAGATTCATTTGCCACCAAGATTTTGGATAAGTTAGTGGATGATAACAGGTACAAGCCTGTTGATGAATTGATTTATTACAAGAACAGGATCTTCTTGGTGCCAGGGTCAAAAACTAAGGAGAGGATATTGAGGGCCTTTCATGACACACCTTTGGCTAGTCATCAGGGATACTTCAAGACATACAGGAAAATTTGAGATTGGTTTTCATGGAAGGGTATGAAGGAGGATGTCCTTAAACACATTAAGGAATGTATGGTATGCCAACAAAGAAAGAGTGAGCAAAATTTTCCTGCAGGGTTGTTGCAGCCACTTCCTATTCCCGAACAAAAATGAGAAAGTATTTCCATGGATTTCATCACGGGGTTACCCAAGGTTCAAGGTAAGGATTGCATATATGTGGTGGTAGATAGACTAACTAAGTATGCACATTTCTTTCGTATCACATCTGATTTCAAGGCATCACAAGTGGCCGAATTGTTCTTCAAGGAAATTTTTAGATTACATAGTTTGCCTAGAAACATTGTTAGTGACCGGGACAGTAGATTCCTCAGCTCTTTTTGGAAGGAGCTCTTTCATTTGGTAGGAACTGAACTCACTCCCAGTACTAGCTATCACCCTCAAATAGATGGACAAACAGAGATAGTTAATAAATGGATAGAGGAATATTTGAGGAACTATGTTTCAAATCAACAACATGCTTGGGTGAAATGGTTACACCTAGGGGAGTATTGTTACAATACATCTCATCACATGTCTATTGGTATGCCTCATTTTCATGTTCTTTATGGTTATGATGCCCTTTCCTTTGTTGATCTAATACTTTTCGATAGCAGAGTACTCGCAGCAAGTGATTTCATCAAGCAAAGCCAAGACATAATAAGGTCCCTCAAGGATAATCTACAACATGCACAGAACCAACAAAAGATATATGCTGACAGGAAAAGGATTGAAAGATCTTTTGAGGTGGGAGATTTGGTATTTGTTAGGTTGCAACCATATAAGCAAAGCACCTTGAAGAGGAGTGGGGCAGAGAAACTCAAGCTAAGGTTCTATGGGCCTTATAAAATCATCAAGAAGGTAGGAGAGGTAGCTTATGAATTGGAGCTCCCACCAAACAGCAAAATACATAATATTTTTCATGT
This sequence comes from Cupressus sempervirens, assembly GCA_028749045.1. Taxonomy (NCBI): domain Eukaryota; kingdom Viridiplantae; phylum Streptophyta; class Pinopsida; order Cupressales; family Cupressaceae; genus Cupressus; species Cupressus sempervirens. The sequence goes on from CM053789.1 coordinate 883,445,357, forward strand.
ATCTTGCTTAAAGAAGGTTCTAGGCCAGCAAACCATAGTATCTACAGAATTACCACCTCTTGATGATGAAGGGAAATTAGTTTTGATATCAGAAGAGATTTTGGATACAAGAGAGAAAAGGTTGAGAAATAGGAGCGTCATAGAGCATTTGGTCAAATGGAAATGATTACCACTAGAGGATGCAACTTGGGAAGGAGCACATATTCTTGAGAATTCCAACCTTCATTTCTTGAGGACAAGCAATATTTGGGAGGGGAGGACTTTTCATGTCCCCTATTCAAATAATTAAAAAAAAAAAAAACTTTGTTAAGGCAGGCAGGCTCCAAAAAGGTGAAATTTCAGAAAAAGGGGCTAATATTTGGAAACCAATGGACTAATAAATAAAAATTATTATTAAATTATATTTTATTAACCCCTCTTGGATGTGAGTTAGGGTTATGCCCTCTTTAAAAGGGGTTTGGAGGCATTTTGGGCTCATTCCAGAACTTGATTTTTGCTAATTTTCTTGTTGTTCTTCAGAGGCTGCCAAACCTGTGGAGAAGGAGACCCAAGAATGGGAGTTTGCAGGTTTCTAAGAAGGCTAAAGATGGGAGTTTGAAGCCATTCTATGTGCATGCTCATACAGAGTTTGCCTTTGTGCTGAATAGTGCCGATTTGTGGGTTTTCGGGGTTGTTTTTTGGTTTGAGTTTGGTGTTTTCAATTGAGTGTTTCATATCAGTTTGGGTTGCTACTGTATTTCAGACTTTAAGATGTTAAAATAGAGCTGAATATATGTATTGGATCATGATTAAACTTTTGAGATAGTTTATGAGTGTTTTTGTGGTGTTTCTGGGCATTGTGTGTTAATTTCGGGAGCCCGATTGAGCATAGTTTTGTCCTACATTTGTGAGCTGTTGTGTAAAGGCTATACAAATCTGGAAATTTCATTGTGTAGGCTGTTATGCTGCTGAAATTTTTGTAAAAATTTCCATTCTCAGATTTATTAGTAATTTGTGAAGTTGTGAAGTTTTTTGGCACTAATTTGGACATACCCGATTTGGGTTTATTTGGGAAATTGGTAGATCTTTGTAATATTGGTTGTTTGATTTTAAAGATCTGATTTGAGGCTGGAAATACCATGTAAAATCAGTAAAGGGAAATTTCACTAAATGGTAGGAAGACAAAGGGAGAGATAGAAGAGTGAGCTTGGTTGATGAAGAAATAAGAAAGGATGAGTAGAAAGAACCCATTGAAATCCGTCCAGAAGAAGGAAAGTGCTTGCTAATGGGAAGAAGCAATCATATACCAAAAGATCTTGGACTATTCAAATCAAATCATCTCATCCAAGGTCAGGTATGCAAGTTTATAGTTGATTTAGGGGCAAGTAATTATGTGTTACCTTATGAGTTTGTTAAGAAATTAAATTTGAAAACTTTTTCACATGATGCTCCTTATTATGCTACTTGGGAAAATGAGAATTAGAATTTTTTGGTTAAGGATCAAGTGATGGTTGAGTTTTCAGTTGGGATTTATAGGGATAAGATATTATGCATAATGTCATGCACATGACTTGTGGTCATCTCATTTCAGGAAGATCTTGGCAATGTTCAAGGAAAGTTATGCATGATGGCTATGAAAATACATATGTAGTTCAAAAAGGAAGGGTGAAGTATAATTTGTATCCTTTGGTAAGGATTCATAAGGAGTATATGTTGATTTGTTTTGGGGAAGAAATATAGGCAAGAAGGAAAATTGATACAGGTCAAAGAATGGTAGAACAAGAATGAAATGTTGGAAGCATTAAGTTGATATAGAGATAGGGAAAAATAGTCCTAAATCAAGAGGACTTAGGGATCTATACTATGTTCAAGTTGGGGAAATAAATTTTCAAATGGTTGGGTGGATGATTGGTGTTGCAGATAAGGAAGGACAACAACAACAAGACCAAGTCAAAGGGTCAAAAGGATAGGCATTCAAGCAACAATACTGTCAAGCAAGAGGAGAGTCTAAGCCAAACATTTTTGTATCTAAACCCTCATGTGTGAATTTATGAAATATAATGATGGAGTAGGTCACTTTGGGAAACTATTTCATCCCTCACCATGATGGGAATAAGGAAGAATGGGTCACACCAACAAGTCAACTCTTGGGGCAAGTGTTCTTTTCGTAGTGGGGAGTATGGTGTAGGAGCACCTCAAACATTCAAGAAAAAGTTGAAGATGAAGGAGACATCAAGGACATCCAAATAAAATTAGGAGGATGGAATGGATGATCCAAGTCAATAGATCAACTGGAGGATCCTAGCACCTATTATGGGCTTCAAATAGTGCAATAGTTTGCTATACTTCAAAGGCTTCATTTTATGTTTGTAATGTCCTCATAAGGACCATTAGTTTAATTGTAAGGGACTAATGATGTCCAAATATCAAATTATGTCTTAGAATTCTATATTAGGCAAGGGATAGGTCTAGGATCTTAAAGAACTTTTAGTTAACAATCAAATATACAAATAAAGCCTTTTGTTATTTAAAATTTTAATTTTTTGAATAAGTAATGGCTAGTTTGGGAATAAGAGGGAAGTACTAGTTTTTAAATTGTTTTAAGACATAACCTTTCAAACCAATGATGAAAGTTGGTTGAAATGGTTATTAGAGGAGTTACATATTCATATGTAATGTCTCTGTTATGATAGAGGGGAGAATTGGGTGTATGAACTGGTGAAGGAGACAACAAGCAATAAAAAATGATTTCTATAGATTCCTGGATATTTTAAGTCCCAAAACATTTGGTCTATCATCTTGATGAATTATAAGATTTGATTATTCAATTACTATTTTTATTGAATGATTTTACTAATATATTGAGACTATTGTCATGTCAGTTGATCTAAACAACAATTTCTTTACTTTTCTATTACTGTTAGAATAAGGCTTTAATAGGAATGAAGGTCATTCCATGAATTTAGAAGGCCTAACCTTCATGGAATGACATAATCTAACCTGTATTATAGGTTATTAACATTTCATATGTATATTCATGGGAGAATAGTGTGATCACAGTCAAGAACAGTGAAAATGGTGGCTCAATTGTAATAGCGGACAATCTATCCACGCAAGGTATAGATTTTATACTTGAGAATAGTTTGTTATGTTTATTGGAAGATGATTCGATCACCAATTGGGTGTAGAGTTGTGTGGAGATTGGATTTTGAGAAAGCCCTAAGGAGTAAGGGTTTAGAGCCCCAATTTGGGAGTTTTGGTGTTATAGAGCCCTTCAGGCTAATTACTTTCAGATTTGATCAATTTGTGTCATAAACAAGCACTGTCCAAGAGTTGGAACCATTAGATGAAACTTGACTAGTACTTCCTTTGATATTTGAGACATTTTTATGCATTAGAAATAGGGTATAGTAATGTATAAGTATATTGGTCCATGGTAACAATATACAATCTTTTGCTATGTTATAAAACTCTATAAAGGGTATCTTAAAATGTCAACACCTTGTCAATTACTTTGAGAGAAAAAAAGCTATAACAATAGCAAGTCTACTGCAAGGTTATTACTAGGCATTTGTAATAGTTTTAGGAGATTTTGTGAAGTGCAAGCATAGAATTTTATTGGGGTACTAGAATTCCTTGAAATAAAGAAAATTAAAGACAATAACCTCAAATCCATTCTTTAGGAACCTTCTGAGATAGCCTTGATAAGCCAAGTCTTTGAAGCATTCAAAGGTTGTTAAATAAGCCCAAGTTCCTAGACCTTTAAAGATTGTAAATCTCTTTGTGCCTTGAATACTACCACCCTTCCCACTACATCAATTTATAAGTAAAATCCAAGCATTAGGCTTGGTGGAGTCAAATACATTTCAAAGTGTGCACACATAATAACATGCTCACGCAATAGTGTGTTCACTCTACATAAATGAAAATTTTATATATAGCATAATACATACATTCCTACTAAAGCATGTGTACCATATATGATTCATTGAAAAAAGGCTTAAAAGGGAGTGAGATGGAAAGAGTTAGAAGTTGGGGAAAATGAGAGAAGGACACCTTAAGACCCAATAAGATACCTTAGGACCTGTTAGAACACTTTAGATCCCCTTACCACACATTAGAATATTGAATAGATGTAGTTGCAATCTCATGTTCATAAAGAATATACCTTCTATAATGGAGTACTATATCATGAAATTCCCTAATAGTATCATTAATGTTAATAAAATTCATAACTAGATTCTCCATGTAGTTTTTATAAGAGTTTGAGTCAATGAGCTAATATATTTTAAGGTCTCTACTTAAACACCTTGCTTTACAAAATAAGAGATAGGACACCTCACCCTTTAGAACCCATTATGACACATTAGGACACCTTACCCTTTAGCACACCTAATGACCCCTTACCACACATTTTTCTATTGAATAGAAGTAATTCAAATCTCATGTACCTTGCACCATGGATTACAACATCATGCAATTCCTTAATAGTTTCATTCTTAAAAAAGTTCATAACTAGACTATAAATTTAGTTAGTATAAGGGTTTGATTCAATTATCTAATAGATTCTAAGGTGTCCACCTCAACAATCTCCTTCACAACATAAGAGATAGTGAGATGTGAAGACTCTAGTCTAGCTAGACACCAAGTGTGATGTAGGTGGTCCTAGAACACCTTCAATCCTATTCCAACCCTTTAGAACATAGTATGATACCTTAGGATCCATTCTGACCCTTTAGAATACCTTAGGACTCATTATCATACATTAGTATATTGAAAAGATGTAGTTGCAAGGCCATATAGCTTATGCCAAGGAGTACTATATGTATTGGAAATATAAGAGGAGTAACTAAGAGGGTAGGGGTGAATCAGTTACTACTAAAATAAATCCAAGATCCCTTAGATGTCAATAAAAAGGAAAATTGGAAACTGAATATTGTTGAAGCTTGATAAACACATACAAAATATTATAACTTGATAAATGCTTGGCATATAAACTTTAGATGTTATTTGTGATTACCACTACTTTAACATAGTTGCAAACACATAAAATAAAATAGCTTGGACACATTTGACATCAAGATTTAATGTGGAAATCTAATTTGGAAAAAACCACCAATTGCAACTAGTTACTATTTTTCACTCTTTTGAAGTAAGCCCTATTAGGAGACAACCCTATTAAAGGTTACAAAAAAAATTGTTAGGTGTGACCCTGTTAAAGAATTTAATCACCCTATTATGAGTGGCCTTGTTAGAGGCTTTTAGACAATTCCATAGAACTGCCACATTCCTAGAGGATTTGCAAATAGTTGTTAAGACAACTCTGTTAAGAGATTTAGATCACTACTAAAATGATTAGAGAGTGACAATGAGATGACATGATTTGAATGTAACTAATTTTCTAATTAAAAATCTTTGTTCTGGCTTGTACATGACCCTTCCTGATCGAATATGGCTTTTCTACTTCACAAGGATGCTCTGCTTATCCTTCAAATTTTTTCCTCTTCTCATCAATAGATCTTCAATAACATCTTTATGCTTTTTCACACACACACACACACACACACACACACACACACACACACACACAAATCACAACTTGACCTTATACCTATATCTTGCACTTTGTCAAGTCATCTCAAATACAACTTACAATAACTAATATTCATCACCTTAGTCAACTAGAATCAATAGATAAATAAATTAAGCTTAATATGAAAAAATAAGAAAAATCCTCTATTAGGCGACCCAATTTGGTAGAAAATAACTTAGAAATTATTTCCTTTGTTAACCAATAGAAGCTTGATTAACACTGCAAACTTGTGAGAATCCTTTGGCAATTGAGTGAGCTCGGTTGGCATTAGTTCTATCCAACTTTCCTTTATTAACTAAGTGAGCTCAGTTAAAACTCATCTTCTACATATTTTCCTTTGATGCTCAAGTGAACTTGGTATACACTGCATTCTAAACTAGGCCAACACAAGAATGCTCGATAGACATAGAAAACTATCTTTACTACCTAAGTGACCTTAACATATACTGACTAATAATGATATGAAATTTGTGTAACATCAAAGACAACACAAAATTAATCAATTATATCCAATAATCTCCCTCTTTGGCATTGATGGCAACACAACATGTCATAACACAATGAAATTCTAGATTGGTTCTTTGAAAACTCCCTCTATCAGTATGAGCTCTTTCTTTCACTAGATTCTATCTGCAACAACTACTACCAAGTTCATTTAGAACTTTCTCCCTCTTACAACAAACTTCTTCTTTGGAAAATTTCTCCCTCTTTGGTTTCTTACTTTATTCTAGTTCCAAAAATTTCTCTGAGATATGGCACTAAACTTCACCCTCTTTGACAACACATGCCAAAGATAATAATTCTATTAATACCAATGTACCTTAAGTACTTGATGGGGACACAACCCAAGATAAAAATGGACACAATAGAAAAGGAAATTTATATTAACTGAGAAAACAAGCTAGTACAATAGTATAGGAAAATAAACTTCAAATCATGCCCTAAGGGCTTACAATAGCATAAATCTGGAGCTAATTTCTCCTTTTAGTACCTCCTCTCAAACTCCACTCCGAACTACCTTTTACAATGACAAAAATCTCCTTAAATAGACCCTGGAGGTTAAGGACTAGGAGTACATTCTAGAAAGTGCTAGTAGGCTTCCACCAACCAAATAGAAGGTTCCAGAAGCTGCGTTAGAAGTCAGTGCAAATCTAGAAGAATCCAAAAATGGTAACCGAACTTTCGGGAGGCATAACTTTTGAATCGTAGCTCCGATTGACGAACCGTTTACATTTTCAAAAATCTCTTGAAGTGCTCTATAGCCCTATGGAAAAGCTTTTATTTTCCCCCATTTTTTGGCCCTTTTCAAGGTCATTTAATGCCCCTAACCTAACTTCAAAGCATTCTTAGGAGGTCTCCAAAACCCAAAAAACTGCAATAACTTTCAAACCGTGGGGCCTTTTGACCTAATTCTTTTTCTGGAATGCTCTAAATCACAATTACATTCATCTGGCCAATTTACACCTTCTAGGTCACCAAAATGATGGCCAAATTGCATGCTCCTATTTTTTTGGGAATTTCTAGCACACTAATAGTTGAACTGTGAGAGTTGGAACCTTTATTTGACCCCAATGGGTATCCAAAAATGTAAAGACATGAAACAGAAACTAAGTCTAAGTACATTTTTTTTTTTTTGGGTGATACAGGATTGCCCTTATACCTCTGGATGCTCCTGCATCAGTACTAGTTAATTAATTTGCAATATGCCCTTGCTAATTTTGTACCAACTGATTGATCTTCAATAGGTTCTGGTTGATACATTCATTAAACTTTATTTAGTGAATTTTAGATAGGGGAATGACCCCTACCTTACCTCTTAGATACATAAATGCATCCTTAGGTAATGGTATAGTGAATATTTTTACGATATATTCCTTTGTATTAACATATTCCAAGCTAACTTCTTTTTCTTGCACCAATTCTCTTAAGAAGTGATATTTTATTGCAATTTTCTTTGTTTTAGTATACATAACTAGATTTTTTGATATGTTGATTGCACTAGTGTTATCACAGTGTATGAATATTGGATCCTTGATTTATATCTTTATTTCTTCCAACGATTTTTTGAACCAAACAATGTTAGAACAATTGACTATTGCTACTACATATTTTGCCTCTATTGTGAATTAAGATGTGCAATTTTGCTTCTTGCTTGTCCAAGACACTAGTCTTTTACCAAGCAAGAATACTCCACCACTACTACTTTTTTTGTCATCAATACTTCCTACCCAATCAGCATCTGTAAATACTTTCAAGTCCAAATTTCCTCCAAGTTTATACCATAAACCATAGTTTTCAGTACCTTTCAATATCTCGTGATTTTTGTGATTTCCATCATGTGATTTTCTTTAGGATTTTTTGAGAATCTTGCCACTATTTGAACTACTAGAGCAATATCAGGCCTTATGTGTACTATATACTACAATTTTTCAATTATTGATCTATATGTGGTCTGATATACTTCTTTGTGTAAGAATTTTCCTTAGGGAAAAATCATCCAAGACTGAGGAACTCAAGCACAAGTACAATAGTAGACCAAAAGAGTATGATCAGAATGACGATATAATATTTGTTCAATGTGAAAGTACACTAGGAGTGCCTATATATAAAGGCTTCTAGAATGCTTCTAGAATGCATAGGAATTAGTAACATGATAAGTCATACAACTAAGAACATGTCCACCAGGTATGGGTTATCCTCCATTAAGCACAGGAGTAAGTGTGATGATGAGAGGATAAGCCTAAAAAGCTATAGCACACAAAATTATGTTGCAAAAACCATGTACTAAAATAAGAGTGTGAATAATTGTGTTGTCTACATGACAACTCAGTTAATGATGCAAAATCTAGTGTTGTCAACATGACAAATCATAAGAGTACGCAAACTCTTAAGTGTCTCACCTAAGAAATAATAAAATAATGCATAATAATAAAATAATGCATTATCTTAAGTAAACTTAAGTAAAGTGTAATAAGTAAATACTTATTTACACTAACACCCTCCATTAAGTGCAACTTAAAGGAATGCACTTAAGCTTTCAAAAGCTAGAACAAAATGCAAGATGGATCCCAGCTACTAGGCCATGTTAGGTACCCATGTAAATAATGCAATGCAATCTATCATAAAGTGGAGAAAGAGGAGAAACCTCATGGGAAAAACCCTCCCCAAAAAAGAGATGAAAAGACAAGATGTTTGGATGGATGGAGTAATCAAGACCCCCCCCCAATACAACATATATCAAGTATATACAATAGAGAAATATGAGAAGAACACAATCTCAAAAGAAGAAAAAGTTCCCCCTAAAAGAGAGAAGAAGAAAAGGAGACAAAGTAGTCTCCCCCCAATAATGTAGAGTGTTGATTAGTGATAGCTGCTCCAATGTAGAAGTTGATCCAGGACTATTGAATAATGTTCCTCCCCTTTGGAAGAAAAAATACCATAGGTAAATATGAGATGCTTCCCTAATGTGTATAAATAATCTCAATAATCAATGATGCCTCTAAAACCTGCTCAACTATCCCTGTGTTAATACTAATTGTTGCCCTTTCCAATACTGTTGAAAAAAATAATGTCAGATCTAGCAAGGATAGATGTAGAACCTATCCCAACGAATATATTGTCTCCTCTAATGATAAAGAGACCTCTTGCAACTACTATACATAAGGATCCACAATCATATTAACTTGTGAAGATTGATCATGTAGAGAATGAACCTAAGGGTTAGAGTAAGCCCTCACAAAAAATGAAGAAGGATCATCACCATCAAAGAGAAAATGTATATCATTAATAATGTCTCCCAAATTTTCTATGTGTGACTCCACAAACAAAGCTGAAATATCTATTATATAGTCATCTTGTGATGCTGGAACTAGAAGACTAGGTGTACCCTGTTGTGTTGGACCTATCACTATGGCTATAAATGCATGTGGAATGTGCTGATATTGTGACCTCTCCCTACATCTACCAATAGGATCCCACATATCTAAATCTATTGAACCACTATCGCTAGCATCACTATCAGTTTCCACAATGTATGAAGTGTGGAGAGGATTAGAGGATAAGTTGGGTGAACATTCCTCAAAGTGTACATTCCTCTCTATAAAGATCTCATGTGTCTCAGGATCCATAAGTTTGTATGCCTTAACACTATCTTCATATCCAATGAAAGTAAAAGGTCTAGGTCATGGGCCTTGCATTCCCAAGAAATTGTGTTTTCCCATGCTGGACAACCGAAGACTCTAAAGTTTTTCACAACTAGTTTTTTTCCACACCATGCCTCAAAAGGAGTCTTTCCATCTAAGGAATTATGAGGAGACCTATTAAGTATGTGATTGGCACTGCTTATAGCTTCAACTTCAAGTGATGGATCAAGAGACTTTGCTTGTATGATGCAACTTGCCATAGACTTAAGCATTTGTAACCTTAGTACTGCAACATCTATCTTATGCGCACTAAATGCTTATGGATTCTGAAGATCAATACCCTCAAGTTTGAAAATTCTTTAAGTATTGTGTTCATATATCTTCTTTCATTGTCCATCATAAGAACTTGGATGGCTTTCCTTGATTGTTATCTTGAAGGCTAGAAACTTGTCCAACACTTCATTCTTATGATGAAGAAAGTAGACCCATGTGTTGTTAGTCTCAGAATGGTTTTGAAATTTGAGTGCCAACACACATAACCACTTTCTACATTGGAGCTGAGCACACTATGTATGCTGAGCCACAATAGGTGTCAAGTGATCTTTTGGTGTCGAGCAGCCTTTAGGTGCCGAGTGAAGAACAAGTGCCAAGTGACTTCAGGTGGCAACCATGATATAGGAGCTGAGTGATATTTAAGTGCCAAGTCATAGACAATGTCAAGCAAAATAGAAACATAATAGGAGCTAAGTAAGCCAGTTTGTTATATGTGTCGAGCATCAGGAATCAATAAGTGCCAAGTAACACCGAATGCACATATGAGCTTTTAACTTCACTAATTCAAATATAAACCATTTTCATGGCCGAAATATGACGAATCTTAAAGGATTAAAATGATAAGATGAAATATTTTGTATTTCCTATGCAATCTACATGCAGCCAATAAGAAAAATGGAGAAGGCATGCAACCAATAATAAAATTGCAAGGAATGAGTGGGAAATAGAGATTCAATATGGATTGTAGATCCATATCTAACCCTAAGTCTTCAAATGTCTTTATAAGGAAGATGAAATTTCATTGAATGGTGTGTGGATGAAGAAGTGTATGGGAAAATTATATTGGAGTTCAGAGTAAAGAATATAAAGACTTAGAGGAAGAGAGCAACAAAGAAATATTCAGTTGATTAGAAAAAAGAAAGGGATATAAAAGAGTATCAGATCTAAGAGGATCAAAATTAGAGTAAGCAGATCAAGTGCCTATGTTCAGCGATCAAAGGATTGTAAGCTATCAGGTTTATTATACCTAATACTCTCTAGCAATTGTATTAGAAAGGAAATCCTATGGTGATAGGTTAGCTTAAAAACTATTTTGTAGATCTTTTAAATAGGTGATTAAATCCTTTAACAAGGTAACACTTCATGTAAAGTGTTTGTAAATCCTTTAACCAGGTCACTATTGACATAGTGTAAAGCCTTTAACAGGGTAGACCATTAGAAGTGGTCAAACATTATTGCTACAATAATTCTGCGGGTAACATCCCCACCCCAGTTTAACCTTCTTATTCCTAGAGGGTTTCTAGGTTATAAAAATCTCAAGTGTTATGTGGTGATGCATATATGTTTTTTATGTTTTCTTAATGATGATATGTATGCATGTTCATTTCAATAATATGTTATTAAGGGTTTAAAAATAGGTCAAAAGCTAATACTTCTAATTCAACCACCCCCCCTCTCAGAAGCATTATTCCTATTTGAATATTACAACAATTGGTATCAAAGCTAAGTTCTCTCAAGAAAAAGCCTAATAGCTTGGAGGAAAAGATCTAAAGATGGAAGTTTTCAAACTTGGAAAGATCATTGAGAACCAGGTGATAGATGTGCATCTCGCTCTACACAAGGTAGAAGAAGCTAGAGTGGAATTTAAAAAATCCTTGAAAAGAAGAAAACATATAGCCATAGCTGAAAATGGTATAAACTATAGGGAGATTGATACCACACAAGTGTTTTCCAATGGAGACACTAAAGGGTTTGATGTAGCAATAGCAGAACTGTTGGAGAAAAACAAAGTTCAAGCAAAAGAGATAAGATCTCTCAAGATGGAACATGAATCACAGGCCATAATGTTATGTGAAATCATTGAACAAAAGAAAATACCAGTTGAGGATAGAGTCATGATGGAAGATGACAAAAGAAATCTTGCAAATAGACTTGAAGAAAAATGTACTGAATTAACAAGGATCTCAAACATGCAAATGGGTACACTTGCCCAAATGATGAACCTTCATCATGAACTCAATATGAAAGATATTGAGATCTCTACTTTGAAGATGCAGAATGAACAACTACAGAATGAATTGAATAGAGAAAAAGAGATAGCAGAGAATCTCAACAAGTCAAGTGAAGCCATCAAGTACTTTGAATAGTTGATGAAACTCCCAAGATCAGCCCATGATACATTAGGACTTGGATACAACAGCACTAAAGTTGGAGAATCATTAAAGAGTGGTGAACAAAGAAGTGACAAAGGTAAGGATTCTAGACCCACTTGTCATTACTGTAATAAAAGGGGGCATACTACTAATGTTTGCAGAAGTAGAATCAATCAGCTAGACACACCCAAAAGCAAGGGTTACTATCACAAGTGCAATATGAAAGGACATATGACACAAGATTGTAGAACCAAACTCATAAGGACACAAAGATTTGATGGGCATTGTCATAATTGTAAGAAGTATGGACATAGAGCATTTGAATGTGGATCAAAGCCTATGTGGGCATCAAATCAACCAGCAAAAACAAAAGAAAACAACTACTATTAGGATTATAACATCAGGTATAGCTGTCATTATTGTCAAGAATATGGACTTATACCCTAGAACTGTATAAGAACACATTTCAAGGGGAACTATAAAATATGGTTGAACCAAACCACATGTTTTAGTTGCCTGAAAACTAGTCATATCAGCAGAAACTATCCTACAAGGTCAAAGGCACCCAAGATTGAAATAAATAAGGGCAAAGAAAAGATTGATGTGGAACACATCAAAATAGACATGAAGAAGACATGGCAAAAAAAGAATGAATCAAGTACATCCAATGGAAGGGTCACTTCACCCACAAGGTCAAGTGATCATTTCTCATCCAATTAATCACAAGATGACCCTACGGGGCTGATACAATATAAGGAAGTACCCTACATTAGCCCTAAACCATGAAGAAGCAATGTAAAGTATAAATCTACATAAGACAAGATGCAAAGACAAAATTTTAAATGATGATGTTGAGCTATCTTTGGATGTTGAGTAAAATTTTAGTGGATGTCGAGTTCCTAATAGTGACTGAGTTGATAACTAATGCTGAGTGAAGTGGATATGTAGTGCAAGCCAAGTAATGTTAGAATTCCTTCAAAAACTGAGTGGACAGTTGAGCATTTAATGCAATGGAAATAGGGCATATTATCACAATTTCAATCATTCTTCCTCATCGCAATCCAAAAGCAAAGAAGAGAAAGAGAGCAGAGAAACTTCATCGCAGAGAATCCAACATTCCAAGTAGATTCCAACCTCTTACAACACATTTTCATCAATCTTGAAGTATTTTCATTTGTGCCGAGCTATGTAGTTTCATATTATTGTGTAAAGGAAACCCTTGTTCGCACAAATGGCTTCAAGCTCTAAGAAAACCCATGACAAAGAGTCGTTTGAAGTCTAGCTAGTATCTAACAAGATTAAGCAGCCTAATTTTCATCCTATCCCTAAAGTTGCATACAAGAAGGATCCTGTCAGAGCCCTTTCTCACATAACCCCAAAAGTTGTAATGGCTCAAGACGTAAGAAGATGTTGTAATTGCAAGATAGGAGATATGGAAATAAGGGAAGCCTATGAGAAGTTGTGTTTGGATGGAGTTTTGAAGGATGAATACAAAATTGTTGAAAGGAAGGGTTTAACATGAGTTTTGAGCTTTCCCACCATATTTAAGACAAAATCTATTAGACTTGTGTTAAGTAGAATTTATGATGGTAGTCTGTGGCTAGAAAATGTTCCCACCAAGATCATGAAAAAAATCATTCATAAGGTAACTAGATATCCTACCCTAGATCAGTTCAAGACTTTGAGAAGTGAATCCAAGGAGGTTATTGAGAAACATACTAGTGCCTAGTGGAATAAAAGAGGAATGACAATTCACACCATACAAGATCCTCTTGTTGAATTTGATGTTAGAGTTATTGCCCATAAATTTTATCAATCCATTAGACTCAATAGTGTGTCATGTATTGTAGTCAATGTAGGTTATAAATTGGTGAAAAAGGATCATACTTATGATCTTGTAGAATTGCAACTTCAACAGATTAATGAAAACCTAGCAGCTATAAGAAGGACAAAGGGTGCCCAAAAAAAATTTGGAGCAATTTTGGTTTGTGTATTCTTTTATGTTCTAAATGAGTTTCCCTCTTTGGGAAAAGTTACATGGAGAAATGATAGAACTATCATAGCCCAAATTAATGAATATATAGAACAAATGGGAGGCAATTTTAACACACTGATGACAAGCTATTTTGAGAATTTCAAGAAATACATGAAGCAAAGGGTAAGAATACTAGTTTCCTTAGTGGAAAAACACATCAATGACACATGTTTCCTAGTTGATATTGATTTCACTTATATCCAAGTAGCAGTTCCAAGGGTGAGATGGCTAAGAACATTTGGTTATGAGATCAACATAGATGAAGCATCTATAGCAATAACTGCATTATTGGTTGAAGAGATAGACAAGAGTGCCCCACACTTTGGCACTTATGATGTGGTAAGGTCAAAGGTGAATATGGAGTTAAAAACTACCTCCACAATGAAGAAGAAAGATAAACTGGTGAAGAAAATTAAGAAGAAATATGTTGAAAGAATTGAGGCTGAAGTAGAAGAAGAAGACGATGATGAAGAAGATGATGTTAAGGATGAACAAGAGCAAGGCCAAATGGAATTGACTCAAGGCCTAGGTAAAGACAAGGAGGAAGGTGCCAAGGAAGAAGAAGTCGAGGAAGCACCAACCCAAATAGAGCCAAATAAAAGAAAGGAAACAATACAACCTCCAGCCCAGCCCAAAATAAAGAAGAGTGCTAAGCCAACTCAAGCCAAGCCACAAATACCAATTACAAGGGCTACCACAAGGGCATATTCACAAAAAGCCAAGGAAAAAATCAAAGAGAAGAAGAAGGCTATTGAATAGACTGGTGAAGTGCCAAGAAAAAGAAGAAAATATGTAGCTCAACCAGATTATGATGAGGAGGAAAGAACAGAGTCAGAAGATATCAGCCAATTTAGAGTGGTAAGTCATCCTCCAAAATCAGCCTTAGATAAAATGTGTGAAAATATTAAAAGTGCAGACTTTACTGATTTGAAAAGCATTGACTTCAAAAAGCTCAGTAAAGAAGAGCAAAATAAAATAGAAGAATCAGTATATGCCATGATGGCTGAATTCAAGACTACACCTCTAGAGCTAGACAATACCATGCCTAGAGAGTTATATGAGACAATTGAAAACAAATGGCATCATTGTTTGAAAATTGAAAAGGAGATAAGAGAATCTACCTTGGCTCAGGTGATGCCTAACCTAACAAGTGTTCAAATAAGTGGCAATTTCACACCAAAGCATAGAGCCTTTGATATTTTACAAAATAAGATTTAAAATGTTGTCAGTAAGTTAACAAAAATATGGAAGTTAATATATGGGTTGACTACTATCAAAGAAGGAGAAGAAGATTCCCTTGAGGGACAAAAAATAGAACATGAAGAGCCTAGTGAGAAAGAGGAGGAACAAGTAAAGGATACAAAAAAAGGTGAAGAAGAAAAGAAAGGAGAAGAGGAGAAGAAGGAAGAAGAAAAGAAAGGAGAAGAGGAGAAGAAGGAAGAAGAAAAGAATGAAGAAGAAGAGAAGAAGGGAGAAGAAAAGAAAGATGGAGAGAAGAAAGATATAGAGGAGGAGGAGACACAAAAGAAAGATGAAATGACAACAGCTGAGCGGGAGAAGCAACAAAACC
Source organism: Cupressus sempervirens (assembly GCA_028749045.1). Classification (NCBI taxonomy): domain Eukaryota; kingdom Viridiplantae; phylum Streptophyta; class Pinopsida; order Cupressales; family Cupressaceae; genus Cupressus; species Cupressus sempervirens. Next base: position 883,461,102 of record CM053789.1, read on the forward strand.
AGAGTGTGCAAGATACAAAATTACCACCTTCTAGCCCTCCTCATGTACCCATCACAGCTGCATAAACAGTAACTATATAGGATGTTCCTAAAACTTCTACTCAGAACATCAATCCTTTAACTACAGAGGATCTCAAAAGAATCCTTGACCAATCCACACAACAAGCAAAATTATGTACAGATCCAGTATTGGTCAGTGTGGATGAATTACAAAAGTTAGTAGAAAAAATAGTTAGAGATAAGGTGAAACCATAAGAACCACCTTCCATCATCTCTACAGTTACTGGTGGTAAACTTCAAATGCAAACAATTGTTTCATCAAGAATAGTTGACACCATAGTACAGAAGCTGAGTGCAGCAGCAAACAAAGAAATAGAACAAACATGAAAAACTATTACATCTGATCCTACAGGACAAACACAAGGTGCACTTCCTAAAATTACTATAATTGATCAAGGTAGTAGATAGAAGAAGGAGAAAATAGTGGAAACCCCTAAAGAGCAAGAGGCAATACAAACATTGATAAATTTTCCTACCTCGGGGACTCCTTCACAATAGCCAAGTAATGGTGCAATGCCACTGCACATATCATCACCAGGATCAAATTCTACAAAAGTTGCAAGGGTACTTCACTATGGAGATCCTAAATTAGATGAGGAGATAGTCATACCAAGTTATGACTCAAAAACAATAAGCATTGATCAAATAAATGAGGTGCAAGAAGCATTGAATAGAAGAAAGAGGAAGGAGATACTCAAGAAGGAGTATAAACAAAAGTAAACATTGCATGAGATTAAAGACATCTTTATGGATGCCTTCAATTTGGAGTCACCAGATGAGTCAAAGCATATAATGGATTAATTAATAGACATTGTTGACCGGGTGACAAATGAAGACCAAGAAACAAATGAAAAACTTATGGAATGGTTTGAAAGGAAATTCCAAGGGAAAGTAAATGAGAAAATTTCTAGTGAAATTGCACTTTCCCAGGTTGAATTGGCAAAAATGCTTGACAAAGTGAAAAAGGTACTTGAGAATATATTCTTATTGTACAAGCAGCTGTGTGACTTTTCATACTTCACATAGGAGTCAATCCAAAGAATAATGAGCCTGGAGAGAAATCTGAAGATTTCAAGCATGCAACTACCCCAAGGTCCAGCTCAAAGTGAGAAGCACTTTAATGAAATGCTTCACACTTAGAAAGAAGTAGCTGTGTTAATAGTAGAAGAGGCCACCATTAAGGAAAAATTGATATATTTCCAATCCTCCATTACCCCACATTTGGAAATACTCCATAAAGAACAGGTCTATGCAGAAACTATTCTCAAGAAAGATCCTAATCTTTCTACTTTAGATGGACTTGTTCACCTTGCTGCAGAGATTGCCATCCAACACAAGTCATTGGAAATTTCTTTGCATAATTGGGATGCAACTCTTAGGATGATTATGGAGGTAAATAGCACATTTTTGGTGAAATATGGTCTTAATCCTTAAACCCCTTTTCCATCAATGTCAAAAAGGATGAGATATTATAAGTTGATGAATGGGGGAGACAAGATAATAGGGGGAGACAAGATAAAAAGGGGAGCATGATATACAACATAAAATTTTGGTTACCAAGATAGCATAGATAATGGCACAATCAACTGAGGGGGAGTTACAATAATTTTGAGGTCTATATTGCAAGTTACAAAATTTTGATCAATTTTTTTAAAAACCTTTGTATATATACCGAGCAGATTGGTGAATGTACTCATAAAGTCAAATAAATAATGCTTGGTTAAGTATTTTTGTCACTCATGTCAAAGAGGGAGATTGTTAGTCTCATAATGGTTTTGACATTTGAGTGCCAACACACTTAACCACTTTCTACATTGGAACCAAGCACACTATATATGCCAAGCCATAATAGGTGTTGAGTGATCTTCTGGTGCCGAGCAGCCTTTAGGTACTGAGTGAAGATCAGGTGTCAAGTGAAGAACGAGTACCGAGTGACTTCAGGTGTCGAGCATGATACATGATCCGAGTGATATTTAAGTGTCGAGTCACAGACAATGCTGAGCAAAACAAAAACACAACAGGAGTCGAGTAAGCTAGTTTGTTATATGTGCCAAGCATCAGGAATTAGTAAGTGCTGAGTAACATAGAATTTACATATGAGTTTGTAACTTCACTAATTTAGATATAAACCATTTTCATGGCCGACATATGACGAATCTCAATAGATTAAAATGATAAGATTGAATCTTTTGTATTTCCTATCCAATATACATGTAGCCAATAAGAGAAATGGAGAAGGCATGCAACCAATAATAAAAGTGCAAGGAATGAGTAGGAAACAGAGATTCAATATGGATCATAGATCCATATCTAACCCTAAGTCTTTGAATGTCTTTATAAGGAAGATGAAATCTCATTGAATGGTGTGTGGACGATGGCGTGTATGGGGAAATTATACTAGAGTTTAGAGTAAAGAATATAAAGACTTAGAGGAAGAGAGAAGTAGTGAAACATTCAATTGATCAGAACAAATCAAGGGATATAAATGAGTATCAGATCTCAAAAGATCAAAATCAGAGTAAGCAGATCAAGTGCATGTATTCAGAAATCAAAGGATTGTAAGCTATTAGGTTTATTATACCTAATACTCTCTAGCAATTGTATTAGAAATGAAATCCTATGGTGATAGGTTAGCTTAAAAACTATTTTGTAGATCCTTTAAATAGGTGATTAAATCCTTTAACAGGGTAACACTTCATGTAAACTATTTGTAAATCCTTTAACCAGGTCACTATTGACATAGTGTAAAGCCTTTAAAAGGGCATGCCTTTAACATGGCAGACCATCAGAAGTGGTCAAATATTATTTCTGCAGTGATTTTGTGGGTATCATCCCCACCCTAATTTTACCTTCTTATTCCTGGAGGGTTTCTAGGTTACCAAAATCTCAAGTGTTATGTGGTGATGCATATATGTTTTTCATGTTTTCTTAATGATGATATGTGTACATGTTCATTTCAATAATATGTTATTAAGGGTTTAAAAATAGGTCAAAAGCTAATACTTCTTATTCACCCCCCTGCCCCCCCTCCCCCTCTTAGAAGCATTCTTCCTATTTGAATATTACAACATGTGTAGTGTGAAAGGTCATCAATGAAAGTGAGTATGTAGCAACCCTAGCTGACTAATGTCAGTATAGAAAGACCTATTAGTACCATGTAAACCAACTAGAGAACAACTGGTGTTCTTGAAGACTTCCCTTTATTAAACTTCTCCTCTAGATGCATATCCACTAAACATGTGCAACATTCACCCTTAGAAAAGTTGATTGTAGGTAGACCTTTGAGCATATTTTTTCAGCAAAGTTGTTGAAGATAGCAAAAGGCAAGATGACCACACTACTCATGCCATAATTTAATTTGTAGATTGGATTGAGTCAAAAAAACCATGTGAAGGAGACTTTGGCACAAAGTGGGAGAAAGAATACAACCTTGTGTTATGATTAACTTTTTCCATTGCAACTAATGAATCATATTTAAGAGTGCACACCACTACTAAATCTGGAGGGAACTAGATTTTATTGCCATCTCCAAAGTGAGTGATTTGGTAAATTGAGAGGAGATTATAGCTTAGGTTAGGAACATAGAGAACATCTTTGAATTCCCCATTTTCCATCTCCACATATCCTTTCCATTCAACTTCCATTTTTGTATTATCTCCTATAAAGATGTGTAGTACCTTAGACTACTTCAATGAAGAAAAGTCTCATTTGGAAGAACCCATATGATATAAGGCACCTGAGACAAGAATCTATTCCACTAAAGAATATGAGTTTGCCATAAGTGCTTGCTCTTTGCCCTTTGAATCTAAAGATGAGGATCCTTTCTCCTTATAAGTATTAGGTAGTGGAACATTGTGTTTCTTTATGATGTTCATTAACTCATCAATATTTTTATGGTAACATTCATGTTCATCATGACTCATCTTCTTGCAATAGGCACACTTTTTCTTCTCCTTATTAGTGTCCCCCTTCTTATTTGAATTCGAGGAAGATTTTCCTTGATGATTTGATGGTGTTGTTTTCTTTTCTATATCCTCTTGTGTGTTATTTTTCCACTTTTTCTTCTTGCCCTTTCCTTTATTTGAAGTTTGAGAACCCTCTTTATTGGCCACCAAAGCCTTAGACTTGGATGACTGGAGAATCCCCATTGATTGCAACTTTTTTCTTCTTCATCCAATAGTTCAACATAATGATCAAAAGTGAGTTACTGATAGGTAGCCCCTAATGTATTCTTTTTGGTGTTGTAAGAAGAAAAAAATGTGGAGTACTCATATGGTAGCTTATTATGAATGAGATAGATTAACCTATCATCTTTAATAGGACTACCACTTTCATCAAGCTTTGTTCTTAATTCATTCACCTTTATAATGAAATCATATATAGAATCAAATGTCTTAGGATCTAGGGATACAAGTACATCTTCAATTTTGTAAATATCATCCTCAAACACTTTACCATATAAGTTTTTTAGGGTATCCCAAGCTTCCTTGGATGTATCAGACTTCTAGATCTTATAGACAATCTTGTCTTCAACCCCCAAACATATATTACCTAGGGATTTCTTATCTGTAGATTTTGAAGCAAAGACTTCACTTCTAAATACTTGATCACCTATTGGTTTAGGAAGGATACCATCTACATATTGAGAAACTTCATTATGCATTAAGTGACACCATATTTTAAGAGACCATGTAGCATAGTTATGTGGTGTTAATTTTGGAAACTTGAAATTTCCCATGATGCAAGAAATGAAAGAAAACAATAGGAAAAGAGGAACACAACACCAAGAAACACCCCCCCTTTTCACTCAATCAAGAAACCCCTCCCAAAAAAGGATGCTTTTGACACTTTATATGTAGTGCATTTACAATGGCCACTTTCCAATTTTGGCTTTAGTGGACTTCTGATTTTACCTTTTATAGCCTCCTTATAGAGTTTACGACTGGAAAATTATAATGTATCTCAAATATACAACATTTGAAGTTATATCAAAGCATTACAATATAGAAAATGACTTAATTCTAAAAGTGAGACTATTTTTCCATACAACCCTATAATCTAATTGGAGATCTAGAAAGTAGATAAAAAATAATGCACTTTAAAAAAATAGAACTTTTTTTTAATCTAGATGATCCTGTACGAAGCAATTGAAGTTGAAAAATGTAGGATTAGATAGGTATAATAACCAAAAGATGCAATTCCTAACAAATCCATGCACCAAAACAAGAAAAGAGCCAACCACTAAAAAGTTTAAAAATTTCTACCCAAAAAAAAAAAAAATTGCACCTAATTTGGAGCTTGAATGATTGAGATATGGCCTCCCAAAGTCAGACTGCCAAATTAAAAATGAATCTAGAGAGGGGTTAGAACAAAAAAAGATGAGGTTAAATTTGACAGTCAAATGGCTATTGTAGTAGTTCTAATTCTCCTCTAGATGATAGTCATATGGCCATCAAATTTAAGATGGCAAAATGATGACATTAGTATACTTGGCCCCCTAGGTGACATCACAGATGATGTGTCTTATATAGATGATGATGTCAGCATGTATGGATTGTACAGACAAAAAGACATGTTTCACTATGTGTACTTGTTGATGTGGCAATCTAATAAGTTGGAGGTACAAGTTGGCAATTGACATGTCGACATTTGATTTACTATCTAGGTGTGTGTGTCCTATCCACGTGGAGAGGGATGACTAGGCACCAAATGCCACATGGGCTATCTGATGTTGCACCATGTGTCTACAAAAATAGGGTGCTTAACATAAAGTAGTGGTTAGGAATCCTTTTCGGCCATCAAGCATGGTATCTGTGACATGGGTTTGAAAAAGGCTGATGAGCTAGAATCTTGCACATTGTTGTCACTGAGATTAGAGCTGGGCACCAAAAAATTATTATTGGCCAATGAAAGAGCTACTAAGGAGAAATTTGTTGATGTAGAATTTGAAAACAGTGGCAAGACTTGAAGTCTTAATTGGTGGTGGGGACTGATATTAGTCCCACATGCATTGTAATCATGTAAAGCAAGTGGTATATATGACTTTGGTTGCAGGTATCAAAGAAATGAAGCTGCCAAACTTTGGAAAGACCTTCTAGTAAATGGTATGCATCAGGAAATATTTTAGTCTACTGAATTGATTGGTGCAGCCTAGAATGTGTGATAAAGTTCAAAGAATATGTTGAAAATCACAAAATATTCCCAAATCAAATGTAGGGGCCAGGATTTCATTACTTGGTTCCTACAAAAAAATTTCTAAGTGGGCCCTATTGGGCTAAAAAATAATTCAAAAAAAACTCTAAAAATGTAGAGAGAAATAAAATTATAGATCCAAAAAATAATTAAGCAGATCTAAAAATGTAATAAGTTGCAGATCTAATTGATCATACCCAAAATTGTAAATCAGGCCTTCAGGTGCTGGTTTGCAAAAAAAATTTGCCCCAAAATTAACTTTGGCCCAATATAGGTGATTTTATAGTCAATTTTCACTGAATTGACATTCGAGATGCAATGGAAAGGTCTATTTTGGCTCTAGCCACTCCCAATTTTTGTGAATTCTTTAGATTTGGGTCGAGTTGCTAAAGCTCTCTAGAATGGTCTTAGTTGGCTATGTGAAGAGAATCTCCCTTAGCTCGAATACCATGTAAGAATTTTCCTTAGGGAAAAATCACCCAAGACCAAGGAACTCAAGCACAAGCACAATAGTAGACCAAAAGAGTGTGATTAGAATGATGATATGGTATTCATTCAATGTGGAAGTACACTAGGAGTGCCTTTATTGAAGGCCTCTAGAATGCTTCTAGAATGCATAGGAATTAGCAACATGATAAGTCATACAACTAGGCACATGTCCACCAGGTGTGGGTTATCCTCTATTAAGCATAGAAGTAAGTGTGATGATGAGAGAATAAGCCTACAAAGGTGTAGCACACAAAGTTATGTTGTAGACACCATGTGCTAAAATAGGAGTGTGAATAACTGTGTTGTCTACATGACAACTTAGTTAATGATGCAAACTCTAGTGTTGTAGACACCATGTGTTGAATTAGAGTTGCTTACTCTAGCATTATCAACATGACAACTCATAAGAGTATGCAAACTCCTAAGTGTCTCAACTAAGAAATAATAAAATAATACATTAACCTAAGTAAACATAATAAAGTGTAATAAGTAAATACTTATTTACACTAACACTTTGGAATTATCATTTTTAGAGAGCTTATGTCTAGTAAACATAGGGGTTCCAACTGGTCTTAAATCTTCCATTCCAAATTTTTTTAGTATTTCCTTGATATACTTATATTGAGTGATGTAGATAACATTTTTGTTTTATTGTATCTACAATCTAACAAAGAAGAATTTTATCTCACCAAACATGGACATCTCAAATTATTTACTCATTTCTTTTATTAAAGCTTTGCATAAATTATCATTTCTTGTAAATAGAGTATCATCAACAAATATTTCTACCAACACAATCTTCTTGTTTGGTCCTTCCTTAATATAGAGACTACTATTATCGTTTATCCTTTGAAAGCCAATCTGTACTAGGTAATTATGAAGTCTTTCATACCAAGCTCTAGGAGCTTGCTTGAGATCATATAATGCTTTGTGTAACTTGCAAACCATGTCTCTTTTGCTAGGATCTATAAAACATTATGGTTGTTTAATGTAGACTTCTTCATCAAGAATTTCATTCAAGAATGTAGATATGACATCCATTTGATATACTTTAAATCTTTTATGTGTTACATATGCTAGTAAGGTTCTAACACCTTCTAGTCTTGCCACAAGAGCAAAAGTCTCACCATAGTCAATACCTTCTTTTTGAGAATAACCTTTGCACACCAATCTTGTTTTGTTTCTTGAAACTTTTCAATCTTCATTCAACTTATTTCTAAATACCCACTTTGTACCAATTACATTTTTATCCTTGGGTATGGGAACAAGAGTCCAATTTTTGTTTTTTCTATCTGTTATATCTCTTCATTCATTGCTTCAATAAAATTTTCATTTTCTAAAGCATCTTTAATATTTCTAGGTTCAAATTCAGCTAGTAAACATGTACCTTTTAATTTTTTTTTTGTCCATGGCATTCAAGAGTGTGTTTTGAGCAACATTCATTCAATGGAAAATGTGTTTAACCATTCAAGTTCATTTTTAGCAACATGCATTCAAAGACAAAGGGTTAAACATTCAAGTTCATTTTTTAGCAACATGAGAACCTGCAAGAAACATGGTTAGTGGTTCCATATGTGCTCCAACCTGCAATGAGACAAAAAAAAAGCAATTTAGTTAGTTAGCCAAAATCTTCAAAAATGAGAGCTTAACTATGGGAAAAAAAATTATAACTTTTTTTTGCTATTTTTTCTACGCATAAAAATGCTTAAAATGGTCTAAATCCTATAGAACCACTAAAAGTCAAATTTTGATTTATACTCTTTTTTTTTTAATTTTTTAGCTACAAAGTGCAGAAATAAAGATTTTAAAATAGAAATGTAACATAAACAGGCAGAGACGACAATCTATCAAGCGGAGATGCCAAAATATGAAGACGCTGAAATATAGAGACGCTAGTATTCGAAGATGAAAGAACAGATTTGCGGCACAGAAAATAGGTGACAAGCAAAGACGCCGATTTGTACAGATGCGGATTTTTGCAGACGACGATTTGGATTGGCGGTGGCGAAGACGTCGATTTGCGCAGATGCAGATTTTTGCAGACGTCGATTTGCGCAGACGTGGATTTTCGCAGACAAAACAGGTTACAGACGCCAAAACTGCACGAAAAAAGTTAAAAAATGCAAAAAAAATTTTAGATGTATTTCTTCTTCCTAAGTGCGTTCTTTAACCTGCAGAAACAAGCAAAACACCCTCACAACACACTCAAACAACAACAAACATTAGATGGTTAGAAAAAATGACATATAGATGAAAATAGATGATTAAATGACCCATAGTGGGGTCCCACCGGGCGTGCCAAAATGTAGAACAAGAATTAGTATGCAAAGAACATTAACAAATAAAGTAAACATTCACAAACCAAAAACTAAATTCACATATATGCTTAGACAAAGAAAGAAAACAATAAGTGCAAACCTCACAAGAGAAAACACTCCATGCTTTCTTGATTCTATAGATGTGTCCTTTTGCTGTGGATGTATGCTCAAGATGCTCAAAAGTTGCTTCAATGGAGCTGGGTAATGGCAAATTGGTAGCTTTGTGAGCTCTCAATTTGGCATTATAAGGGTATGGGTATGGCTTTTGGCTCTCAAAAGGGCATGGTAACTTTAGCTCAAAGATTGTTGATGGAATGGCTTGGGATGGGATTCAATTTATAGGCTAAGGGGTAGAGGGATTGAGGGCTTAGATGCAAGGATGGATGAAGGCTTAAGGAGGGCTAGGATGCACTCAAAGGAGAGCACATCGATTGTGCTTGTTTAGCACTAATGGGAAGGTGACACTTGTCACAAGGAGGATGAGTGTGAGAGGGTAGGGTAAAGGGTTGGTTAAAGGCATGATGAGTGGGGTTGAGTATGTAAGAGGGATGTAAGAGGAATGAGTGTGGAAGAGGGAAGAGTGTGGAAGATGGGTGTAAGAGTCATGAGTGGGCTTGTAAGAGTCTTTTATGTTTTGTAAGAGCACTCATGACTTAGTGGTTGGGTTTTTTGAGGGGAGACTTTGGTTTGGATTAGGAAAGTCTTAAACTTGTTTAAGGAATGTGACAACATTAGGGGGTGGATTAGGCTTGGGTTTAGGATTAGATTAGGGATGTTAGAGATGTGCAAGTGGATGGCATTAATGAGGGTGGGTGACTTAGTGGCTAAGCTTGGTTAGTATGGGTAGATGGGGTGGATTAGGCTAAATGGAGGATTAAAGATAGGTTAGGGGTTTTTGAATTTGAGGATTTCATTTATCAAATAGATATATTTAATAAATGGGGATTTTTGGAATTAGATAGGAGAAAAGGATTTAATTGATAAATAATAGATTACTTGATTTATCAATTAGGACTATAGATGATTAATTAAATTAATCAACTAGGGATGGCAAAGGATTAGTTAAATAAGAATTTAATTAATGATGCCTTTAGAGATGGCTAAATTAGATTACCAAAGCAGTGTAATCAAATTTAGGTGTCTACATTTTGCCCCTCTTTGACATAGTGTTGAGACAACACTATTTCAAAGAAGTTCGAATGAAGATGACATGAGGAAGATGTTTTAGCAACAAGGTTGCCCCAGTCTTGGATAAGAAGAGGAGAGACTAGACTTAGATGATGCCCCCTCAAGAAGGCAGCGGGGAGAGAAATGAGGCTCGACGACTTCTTAAAAAGTACAAGAAATTGAGACGAGCTGAGACGTAGGTTGGCGAAGAGAAGGGGCTGAATTAGCTCAAACTCTCACTATGGGAGGATGATAAAGGGAAATTAGAGGCACAATAGTAAAGAAAGCTTAAGACTGGAGGAGCGGAGCGCTATAAAAGGAATCCATGGTAGGGAGATGGATGATTGAATGATAAAGCTGATGCAATAGGATTTCAAAGAGTCAGATTGGAGGAAGATGGGTTTCGGAGATCCCTAGGACTAGGATTGTGGATCTCGAAAGATGAGGCTTGGTGGATTGATTTGATTGGTGGATCCCTAAGACTAGGATTGTGGATCCCTAAAGCTAAGCGTGAGGAGTGATTCAATGAGATACTGATGCATAAGCTGGGGTAGGAGCGACAAATGTAGGATATGGATGGGGGATAATGGAGATGAAGGGAATCCATTGAAGCTTTTTGAGCAGGGGGATACTTCAAAGAGAAGTACCACCATGTAGTTGAGCACTAGATTTTCTATAGGACTGTTGGTTAATTGCCAGGGTTACCAAGAACATCAAGGCCTTTTTACCAACCATCCAGAGGACTGACGAACTGACTCAAAACAAACACACAAGGATTGCCCCAGTATCACACATGAATCCCAGAGGAAGCAGCGTGGAAACGACACTAGGTAACCCACAAGCAGAAAAAGAAAACAAGAAAAAGACCTAATCAAGACCTTATGCTCTAATTGCCCCATTCGCAGCATACCAGGATATGGAAGATCATGGCAACCTTGAGGAGGGAACAAGGAGATTTCCTGGAAAAGATATTTCAAGACCCAAAAGGAAAGATCCCAAATCAAAAGAAAGCTAAAATCCAAAAGAGAACTATTTGCCAACGAGATGGGTAGGATGAGGTACTAACGGACCAAGATCAGACATGAGGAAAGCTATATCCTACAAGGATCTATCAGAGAGCACCTAAGCTGATGGATCTAGATGAGTGATGCATCTGGCAAGCTAAACTAAGAAGGATAACACTTGGGTGACATGAGATCTAGCTAAAGGATGCATTGGAATATCTAGCCAAGGTGTGCGATGTGTGCAAGATGTTGACCAAGGATGAACTAACATGAAAGTCGGATAGATACAATGATACTAAGCTAAAGAGGATGTACAAGCTGACAGACCAAGATATGTTACAAATGTACAAGTTTGTTCATGTTTTTGTTTTTTGTGAGATGGAAATATTTGTGAAGGATGGGATGTCTATAATAGTTGATAGGTGGATAGGTAGATGGTTTGTGAAAATCTTAAGGAAAATGGGATTCTGTGTGTGCATGTGATAGGATAGAGGCTAGGATACAAGATTATTTATAAGCTGGAATATGGTACAAGCTTTGGACAAGATTCAGATATATACAAGGTATGGTACAAGATTTACAAGGTATAATACAAGCTTTGGTACAAGATTTACAAGCTGTACAGGAGGTATTGACAAGCTCCATCAAATTTTGGATATTTGATTGGAACACCAAGGGAACAAGCAGGTGTTTTATGGGATGGTGGGTGGATGGATGAGGGATAGGATAGTGATAGATAATGGATTAGTATTTAGCACACAAGGTGCCTGAATTACCAGGTTTTCACCAAGGTAACTATCCAAGGCGCTTGAATTGCCAAGTTTTCACCATTGGATGCTTATTTCTCTTTACTATTTTTTTGTATTTTTCAAAAGCTAGGTATACCAAAGATCTTCAAACATAGAACTTCTTGAGATGAATGATGTTAGTGGGATCATTCAAGAGTTCTCCTTCTGGTGTAGATAATTGATAGGCTCCGGAGCCAAAGGAGGCAGTAACCACATAGGGACCACGCCATGTAGGTTCAAACTTGCCTTTCTTTTCTCGATCTGCTTGGACTTTCATATTTTCTTTGAGGACCATATCACCTGGCTAAAAGTGTCGTGGGAGCACCTTCTTGTTGAAATTTCTTTTGAGACGAGTTTGGTAGACTGTGAGATGGTCATAGGCTTGTTGTCTCTTCTCGTCTAAGAGATCTAGCTGGGTGAGTCGAGCTACTCTGTATTCTTCATCTGAGATTTTCCCTCGCAAAGATATGCATAGTGAGGGAAGTTCAACTTCTATAGGTAATACCGCTTCGGCACCATAGACTAGGGAGTATGGAGTTGTGCTTGTGGATGTACGAAAGGAAGTTCGATAGGCCCATAGAGTCAGATTTATTTGAAGGTGCCAATCACGGTCGGAATCATTGACAACTTTCTTGAAGATTTTGAGGAGGGTTTTGTTAGTTGTCTCTGCCTAGCCGTTACCTTGTGGGAAATATGGGCTAGAAAAGCGGTGATGGATGCGGAGGGAAGTGCATAATTCTTCCATGTTGAGATTTTCAAAGTTACCTCCGTGGTCAATGAAGATGGTGGATGGGATGCCGAAGCGGCAAACAATGTGGTACAAGATGAACTTGGAGACTTGAACTCCTGTAGCTGAGACTAGGGGGACTGCTTCCACCCACTTAGTGAAATAGTCTGTAGCTATTATTATCCATTTATGTCCATCAGATGAGAGAGGAGTGATAGTTCCAACTAGATCAAGGCCCCAACAAGTGAAAGGCCAAGGTGGTGCAATAGGCTGTAGATCTTTTGCTGGAGCGTGAACAAGATTTGCATGCTGCTAACATGGGAGACACTTTCTGACAAAGTCACAAGATTCTTCTTCAATGGTAGGCCAATAGTAGCCTGCTCTAAGGATTTGTCGTGCTAGGACAATACCACTCATGTGGGCACCGCAAAGTCCAGAATGTACTTCTTTTAATGCCATCGCGGCCTCATTTTCATCTAAACATTGAGAGAGAGTATCGTGATAACCCCGATGATATAGGGTATTGGCTATGATAACATAGTGGGATGATTTTCGAATAAGGTTCTGGCGTTGGGTGCGTGTGAGCTGAGGGGATATGATACCATCGTTAAGGTAAGCGTGAATTTCATGGTACCAAGGGGATTGGGGACCAACCAAGATACAAACACAGTTTGAATCCTCATTCGCATAAGCGGGTGTGAGAAGCTGCTCAACTAAAAATTCATACTGCGTAGCATCTTGGGGAATTTCCAAGAGCGAGCCGATAGTGGCCATGGCATCTGTTGCCTTATTCTGCATTTGAGGCACTTGTGTAAACTGAAGCTTTGTAAAATGCTGGGTCAGCTGATCAACTAGCTCTTTGTAGGGTAATAGCTTTTCATCTTTGGTTTGATATTCATTTAAGACTTGTTTGATGATGAGCTGGGAATCGCCAAAGATTTCTAACTCAGTGATATTCCATTCTGCAGCTATCTTTAATCCTGCTACAAGAGCTTCATATTCTGCTATATTGTTGGTGCTAGGGAATTGTAGCTTGAAGGCTTTTGGAATATAATCTGCTTGAGGTGTAACTAATAATATTCCTGCTCCTGATCCATGAGATGTGTATGAGCCATCAAAATAAAGCTTCCATGAGGGTTGTTATTCAATTAGGCAGATATGCTTGTCTGGGAATTCTGTGAACAAAGGATACGCATCTACTAGAGGTGCATCAGCTAGGTGATCTACTATAGCTTGCCCTTTGATTGCCTTTCTGTCCATGTACTGGATGTCAAACTCACTTAGTAGCATAACCCATTTGGCCAAATGGCCTCTAAGTGCTGTTCTGGAGAGCATATACTTGAGAGGGTCAATCTTGGAGACTAGTTGGATGGTATGACTTAGCATGTAGTGGCGAAGCTTTTGAGTTGAGAAAACAACTGCCAAACAAGCTTTTTCCATAGGAGTGTAATTGAGTTCATAACCAACTAGGGTTCTACTGATATAGTAGATGGCTCTCTCTCTGCTATAATCATCATGTTGTTCTAGAAGTGCCCCTAGAGTAGTAGGTGTTGCTGATACTGGTGGAACCAAGATAGGGGGATTGGTGAGATACTGGTTGAGCTGATCGAAGCTGCGCTGACATAAAAGATCCCACTTGAAGTTCTCATTCTTCTTTAGCAAGTGTGAAAATGGTGTACACTTATCTGCAAGTTGGGAGATGAAGCGCCAGACAGATTGAAGTTTTCCCTGAAGAGAGCGAAGCTGTCGCAATGTCTGGGGAGGAGGCATGTCTAAGATAGCCTTGACCTTTTTGGGGTCGATCTCTATACCTCGTTTAGAAACTATGAAGCCTAGAAGCTTGCCATATGTGACCCCAAAGACACACTTCTTGGGATTTAGCATGAGATGATATTGGGCCAACCTATCAAAGACTTTCTCCAGGTCAGCAAGATGATCCATGAAGGTGTGAGATTTGACTAGGATATTGTCCACATAATCCTCCAAAATGCTATGGACAAGATCATGGAAAATGGCTGTCATAGCTCTTTGATAGGTAGCCCCAGCATTCTTTAGGCCAAAAGGCATCATGGTGTAGCAAAAGGTTCCCCAAGGGGTATTGAATGTTGTCTTATGCTGGTCCTCTTCTGCAATCTTGATCTGATTATACTCGGAAAATCCATCCATAAGGGATAGAATTTCATGTCCAGCTGTAAGATCTACAATCATATCTATGTTGGGCAAGGGAAAATCATCTTTTGGACAAGCTTTGTTAAGATCTCTAAAATCAGTGCAGATTCTGATGTCATGGGAAGGCTTTGACTAGTAAGGGCACCTTGGGGTGCATTTTTCTAAGCTTTTGTCTGATGGGCTTGATCTTTGGATCGACTGCAAGATGATGAACTACAAGCTTTGGATCAAGTCCTGGCATATCCTGATATGACCATGCAAATCGGCCAATGTTCTCTCGTAAAACCTCAAAGAGGAGGTCAGCTTGGTCTTGTGATAGGGATGCAGCAATGTGAACAATTCTAGGGATCTCTAAAGAACCAATGTTGACTTCTGCTTGTGGCTCTGGATTTTCTTGCTGAGGGGTTCTCTTCGCTACCTTAGCTAGTCCCAGATTTACCTTAGTTTTAGTTTTGGGTGTATCGAAACTAGGTTGGGGATTTTCTCCAAAATACCCCTTGGGATCTAGCTTGTAGATGTAGGCAGAATCTGGCTTTGTCTTCTTATGAGGAGTTTTAGCTCCCATGAATCTTAGAAGTGCTTCCTCTGATGTGAACTCATCAATATGTATGATACTTGGTTGGTCCCAATCTATGAGTTGTGGATGAGCAAGTGGTAGGTCAATGAGATGGATGGATAGTTCTTGGAGAACAGAGTCTCCTAGGAAGATTTGGTCTGGGATATCATCGTAGGCTCTCTTTTCAACTTCCTCAGGAATGTCTTTGATTTTGACAAGGTCGCGGTGGATTTTCGAAAAAGCGTGACCGTTCTCGTTGGTGCCCCCAGTTGTGGGTATGCCAAAGCCAAGACCTGACTTCATTTCCCAATTATGTGCTTCGATGGGACATTGCATGCCCCTTTCTTCTGGTCCTAGTCCACCTCCTTGATAGTTCCATTTTTCAGTGATGAGCTTATGTTGTTGGGGATACTTTTGGCTAAAGTGATCAAGGTGTGCTTGATTTCTTGGAGGTGCATCCTTATGTAACCAATTGTTGATATCTAGAGTGAGCTCCTCATGAAGAGGCATTTTTGAGGACACAAAGGTGGTTGGGCCAAACCATTTGTATCAAGGAGGTGGAATCTCCTTAGCTTTGTGATATGTTGGTCGTCCATGGGTATGTGGATCAAGTGGGATTGCTCCGACAGCAAATGCATCTGATAGACTATATTCTCCACAGCCTTTGTTGTTGATCTTTATAGTAGATAGGGTGGAGGCGAGGATGGTTTCTGCATCATTATAAGTGTGGGATGAGCTGGCGATAACTGTGCCGATGTCTATTCTAGGGCAATGGTTTGTATATGAAGCTTCAACCGCATTGCAGTAAGAAAAGGGTTCTGGATCGGCATGGATGGTTACCTCAGTGCCTTGATGCGGAAATTTGATGCACTGATGGTAGGTGGATGGAACGGCCTTCATAGCATGAATCCATGGGCGACTGAGGAGGATGTTAAATGGTAGATTTAGATCAACAACATGGCAAACTGTCTCTTGGATGACCGGCCCAACCTTGATTGGTAGCAAAATAGTCCCTTCTGTGGTCCTTTCCAAGTTGTCATAAGCTTTGATGGTGATAACCTCACTGATCATATCTGCCTCAGTATACCCAGCTTGTTTTATGATTTTTAGCGTGCAAATGTTCAAGGCTGATCCATTATCTATCATTACTCTTTTCACGACAAAATTGGATACCATGATGGCTATGCAAAGTGGAAGGGTGTGATCTGGCTCAACCGCGGGTATGTCGGTGGGTTTGAAAGATAGGGCACATGAGGATGAAAGGTGTCCAACAAGATTACGAAAATCAGTAGCATTGATATCAGAAGGGACACGGGATTCTATGAGAGTACTGTCAAGGATGTCTTTGTACACAGGACTAGTGCGGAGAAGGTCTAAAATGGATATTTGGGCTGGCATGTTCCCAAGGTGTTCCAAGATATTGTACCAACTTTTTGATGGAGCTGATGGTGTTGATGAAACTGGTGGGCCTGCGATGTTAAATTGCGCTCTTCGAGTGGTGATCGCACACTCATTGTCTGGTCCTCGGATATTGATAACATTAACAAAAGGCTCTTTCTCAGATATACAACCTATAAGGCTACCATAGTCTATATAGGATGAAGTGTGGTCATTGTTCTTCCCATGCTGTTGGTTTGGCTGGCGGTTGTTGGTGTTGTTTTGGATAGGTGCTTTTTCAAGATCTTGGTTGTTGTGTGGAGGAAAATCATTTTGATAAATCTGTAAGCCTGCATTGGGAGAGGTTTAGGCACCAACAATGATTTCCTTCTGATCAATGAGGTCTTGCACATAGTCTTTCAGTTTCATGCATCTGAGGATGGTGTGACCGTTTACCCTATGGAACTTACAATACTCATTTTCCTTGTACCATGCAGCTTTGAATTGGCTTGGATCAATTTGCTGGGTAGGAGGAAATTTGATGAGGTTTTCCTTAGCCAATTTCTCAAAAATAACATCCAATGGCTCACCAAGGGGTGTATAGTTTCTAGGTGCAGGTTGGAATCTAGGCTTTTTCCCTGCAGGTACATTGATGGCATTAGCTTGATTGTTAGACCCTTGAAAGTTGGGTCTTGTATTGTGGTTTTGATAGCTTTGGTTATTTCATTGTTGGTAATTGATAGCTTGTTGGTTGTTTGTTTGATATGGTGGGTTAGACTGGTTTTGAGAAGGACCAACGATATTCACATGTCTGGTGTTAGTAACCCCATCTGTTGCAACATGCTTGTTTTTGTTCCAATACCTAAACTTGTCATTGGAATGTGATTGATTTTGGTTAGCCTCTTTGTAAATCTTTACCACACCATCTTTGATGAGTCCTTGCTCAAGGATCATTCCTTTCTCTTTGATATCCTTATAGGTTTGCAAACAGTTCATGGTCATGTGGTGAGCCAATTTGGGATGTGCATTATCAATAAACATTTTCACCACATGGCGTTCTGGCAAGGTGCAGGATATGCGGGTGGTAAGGGTTTGCCATCTTTGCAGGTATTCGACAAGGCTTTCTCCACCTTTTTGCTTGGTGTGGACAAGATCAACTATTGATAGCTCTGTTTCAACAAGATGGTCATATTGGGCTACAAATGCCTCAGATAATTCAGCAAAGTTTTTAATTGTGCCATAGGGGATTCTATAAAACCATTCAAGAGCTGGTCCAGCCAAGCTTTTGGGAAAAAGGCGCAAGAGGAAGACATCATTGTATGCCACGTCCTGGCAATGCATGTAAAATTCTTTGATATGTGTGACAGGGTCTCCTTTTCCTCTGAATTTGTCAAATTTAGGTACCTCAAAGTGTTCAGGAAATGGTGTCATGGTAATGGCTCTGTCAAATGGGTAAGGACACACATTCTCAAACTTGAATGTCTTTGGATCATTCCCTTCTTGGATGGCTTTCAGAGCTGTCTTCATTTGCTCCCACTCTGAATTGATAGGTGATGGTTGGGGTGCCCCCAATGAAGGAGTGCCTTGAGGTAGGTATGTGCTAGATGGGGCCACTGAATATGGATGGCTGTGAGGGATTTGCTGATAGGGATTGTACATTGTTTGGGCAGCTGCATGGTGGATGACGGGTTGTTGAGGGGGAGGTGGCACATATTGCTGCATGTGTTGCGAGGCTTGCTATTGATATGGGATTTGAGGTTGGGATTGAGGAACATAAGCTGGCTATGGGATAAATGGATTGCTTTGTGGAGGTAAGGTATAAGATGGTTGTAAGGCTTGGGGAAAGGATCGGAGGGCTTGTGGGGTTTGACCAATATATGTGGGTTGTGCCCCCATTTGGGATGGTATCTACAAATAATTGGTGGTTGGTTGGGGTGGTGGATTACCTCCTAGAAGTGGCATTGAAAAGTAGTTGGTAATTGGAGGTAATGGATTAGTTGGTGGTGGAGGTGGTGGGAATTGAAAGCTTGGGAATGGAATTGATGGGGTTTGATAGCTTTGTGGTTGGATTTGGAAGCTTGGTAGAGTGGTGGTGGGAGCTGGGGTCACTTGGGAGCTTGGTAGAAGATTGACAGTAGCTTGTGGGTTTTGATAGCTTTGTGGAGTGAAGGTAGTAGCTTGTGGATTTGTGGCTGGTGGTATTGAGCTCCCAAGACTTAATGGAAATGATGGGATTGTACTTTGGGCTGTGGTGAACAAGCTGGGGGCGATGAAAGGTTGATTACTTGGCCCCATGGGTGGCATCCCTGTTGTATATTGCTAAGGTTGGCCAAAGATGCTAGCACTGATTTGGGAGATGGGTGGATTTGGAAGGTTGGGTGTGGGAGCAGCAGCAATAGTGAAGGGGGTGAATGATGAGGTGTTTTGAATAAAGGGGGTTTGGAGCGGAGAGGTATGAACCAAGGATGGAGTGGTGGTGGCTAGGTTGGCTTGCGGCATGGAGATTTCAACTTGGGTGGATGATGGTATGTTTGGGTCTGTTGGGTCATATGGATTGGCTGGAGGCTCTTCTTTTGGAATATATTGAGGATAATTTGGATCATAAGAGCCTATGGGTGGTGGCAGCTACCCAAACAATGGGTGAGATGGATTTGATAATGGAGGGGGTCTTCCAAAGTCAAAGGTTCCTACATTGTCCCTTCGAAAATTAGCCATGATTGTCTCTTTTTTTTTGTCTATGATGGCGTTTACCAATACTGCATTTCCTCGTTGGTTCATGAAAGCTTCAATGTCAGTAGGTGATGGCATAGCTTGCTCTGGGCTGAAGGATGGCTGAGTTCTCAAGGGGGGTGAGGCTATTCGATCCAAACGATAGGGCTCCATTGTTTCTTTCTTATTGGCTAAGTGAGTGACGGGTGGCATGAAAAATGCTCCTAGGGATGAGATGCAATAATGCTGATGGATGCAAAAGGGGGAAGGCTTTTCTATGCAAATGATTTCCTAGGTTGAGGAAAAGCTATATGACAAAACCTAAGGAGGATTGGGTTGGGGATTCAAACTTCAAAGATATGTTTCCAAAGTACAAAAGGTCTACTTTCCTATGTGCAAGCTTGGTGGTGATTGTGTCAACTTAAGGATAGACTTATGATCCTTTAGGAAGAACACGAGATTGACCACTTGTGGATCCCAACCTTTAGCTCAAGGTGATGAGGGATAACAAGTGACAAAGCTAGATTACCCTAGACAAATCTCTATCAAAGGGATAACCTTGGTGAGATTGGTGGATTTGGAAGATTTTAGGAATGGCAAAATTTTAGCAAGGTGACAACAATTTTGAAAGCTTAGATGTGTAGATTTTCGATTGTTGGCTAGATGGTTTGATGCTAAATGAGATGGATGAGCTAATAATGCTTAAGGGGATAACCTAAGATGGCTGGATTTTCTACAAAGATGACTCTAAAGTGAAGCTTATCCAAGAAGATGGGGAGAAACAAGGGTTTCTAATCATAGAAATCATGCCTAGTTGTTAAGGCATAAGTAGGATTAACTCCTGGACGTTGGCTAAATTTGATGGTGCGCTCTAACTAGGCCTCTTAAAGTGCTTCGTCAGTAGCTTTGTCTTCTTCTTTGTGGAGTTTGGCAATTCGTGGGCTTGGTGTTATTTCTTTTCTCTTGGCTGAAAGTTTTTGGTATGCTAGAGATGGCTTGAGTTTGACTTTGTGAAACTTCTGTTTGGGTTTGGGTTGTTCCGACATAAATTCCTGAATTTGCTTGGCTTTGGGAGATTATGGTTGTTTTGCTTCAACCTGTTCAACTTCTAAAATAGGCAGTGACTACACTAAGTGTGCCCTAAGCTAGGATTGACCAAGTTTGGCAAACATTCATTCAATAAGTAAAATAAAAACAAGCAATAGATAGGAACACCCAAATAGGAGTTTGTGGTTCTCAGAATGTGATACCTGCACTGAGGAGTGTGTATGTTCTACAAATGTTTCGATCAGTCACTCCAAACATATTAACATCCTAGATGGTTTTCTGCAAGGCTAACAATTGGTTTAGCTAGGGAGTCCTCGATATACGCAAGGTACGTGAGGCCCAAATCTGTAGATGAGACCAAAAAGATTTCACACAGCCAAGAGGAGCGGTAACCCACTTCTCCTCTTTCACTTCTCAAGGGTATAAAGTTCCTTGAGGCTTAGCCCAAATGGCAAAATCTTGATCCCAAGAGAGGTGTCTTTCGATTCACCTCCCGATTCTTATACTCCGCCGAAACGCTGGAGTTGAGGTCGTCCAAGGGGTGATGAAATCCCCAAGCAGGCCTCCTAAAAAGAAACAAGGTTTTGGATCCTAATCTTATGCACCCAAGATGGCCTCAAAAGACGACAAGGGGAGAGAAGACTTGGATGACCTTGGGCTAAAAAACACGCTTGTTCTTTTACCAACTGACTCTTATGTGTGCTAATCTAGACTTTGCAAGCACTCATGTTTAAGAGAAAATGTTCAATTCCAACTTGAAGTGCCAACAAAAGTAAATCGATCGAAGAATGCAAACAATAAGAAGAGTTAGGGTCAAAAAAAGCAAACTCGTGCGCTTGGAGGCCCTCCACATCAAGTATCGATTAATTTTCTTTAAGGCATTCAAGATTGAGTGTGAGTTTGTTTTAAGCCCAAAACAAAAGTGTGTGAGATTTGATTTCAAGCGCGCCCTCGGAGGCTCTCCATGTCAGTTGTTGTTCAATTTTAGTGCCCAAACTTGAAGTGTGATCGATTTAATCTAGAGTTTTGGCCATTTAAGAATTTTGATAAAGTTAAAGCAAACGTTCAAAGACCAAGTGAGTGAGTTAGATTGTGGAACATTTAACACCTTTTTCAAGTAGACCCATCCCCATAAATGGCGCTGAGATTGCAACCAATCGTTAATATTTTATGGGTGATTAGAAAAGAGGTGAGTCCAAGGAACTACTCAAATTGATTTTTGTAAATTTGTATTTTAACTTAACAAAGTTTCTTAAATGTCCAAAAATCAAACTTTACCTAGATTGCATGTGGAAAAGAGATTTGTTTTGTTCAATTTTAGAAGCTCCAAATGAAGTGTTTGATATTGCAATAGTTAATTGATCCTTGGCATTCAAGATTGGATTTTTTGTTTTAAGCATGCATTCCAAGGAAAGTTGATTTTAATCCATGGCATTCAAGAGTGTGTTTTGAGCAACATTCATTCAATGGAAAATGTGTTTAACCATTCAAGTTCATTTTTAGCAACATGCATTCAAAGACAAATGGTTAAACATTCAAGTTCATTTTTTAGCAACATGAGAACTTGCAAGAAACATGGTTAGTGGTTCCATATGTGCTCCAACCTGCAATGAGACAAAAAAAAAAGCAATTTAGTTAGTTAGCCAAAATCTTCAAAAATGAGAGCTTAACTATGGAAAAAAAAATTTTAACTTTTTTTTGCTGTTTTTTCTATGCGTAAAAATGCTTAAAATGGTCTAAATCCTACGGAACCACTAAAAGTCAAATTTTGATTTATACTCGTTTTTTTTTTTTTTTTTTTTTTAGCTACAAAGTGCAAAAATAAAGATTTTAAAACAGAAATGCAACATAAGCAGGGAGATACGACAGTCTATCAAGCAGAGACGCCAAAATATGAAGACACTGAAATATAGAGACGCTAGTATTTGAAGACGACAGAACAGATTTGCGGCACAAAAAAAGGTGACAAGAAAAGACGCTGATTTGCACAGATGCAGATTTTCACAGACGACGATTTGGATTAGCGGTGGCGGAGACATCGATTTGCATAGATGCGGATTTTCGCAGACGTCGATTTGCGTAGACGCGGATTTTCGCAGACAGAACAGGTTGCAGACGCCAAAACTGCGCAAAAAAAGTTGAAAAATGCGAATTTTTTTTTAGATGGTATTTCTTCTTCCTAAGTGCATTCTTTAACCTGCAAAAACAAGCAAAACACCCTCACAACACACTCAAACAACAACAAACATTAGATGGTTAGAAAAAATGACATATAGATGAAAATAGATGGTTAAATGACCCATAGTGGGGTCCCACCGGGCGTGCCAAAATGTAGAACAAGAATTAGTATGCAAAGAACATTAACAAATAAAGTAAACATTCACAAACCAAAAATTAAATTCACATATATGCTTAGACAAAGAAAGTAAACAATAAGTGCAAACCTCACAAGAGAAAACACTCCATGCTTTCTTGATTCTGTAGATGTGTCCTTTTGCTATGGATGTATGCTCAAGATGTTCAAAAGCTGCTTCAATGGAGATGGGTAATGGCAAATTGGTAGCTTTGTGAGCTCTCAATTTGGCATTATAAGGGTATGGGTATGGCTTTTGGCTCTCAAAAGGGCATGGTAACTTTAGCTCAAAGATTGTTGATAAAATGGCTTGGGATGGGATTCAATTTATAGGCTAAGGGGTAGAGGGATGGAGGGCTTAGATGCAAGGATGGATGAAGGCTTAAGGAGGGCTAGGATGCACTCAAAGGAGAGCACATGGATTGTGCTTGTTTAGAACTAATGGGAAGGTGACACTTGTCACAAGGAGAATGAGTGTGAGAGGGTAGGGTAAAGGGTTGGTTAAAGGCATGATGAGTGGGGTTGAGTATGTAAGAGGGATGTAAGAGGAATGAGTGTGGAAGAGGGAAGAGTGTGGAAGATGGGTGTAAGAGTCATGAGTGGGCTTGTAAGAGTCTTTTATGTTTTGTAAGAGCACTCATGACTTAGTGGTTGGTTTTTTTGAGGAGAGACTTTGGTTTGGATTAGGAAAGTCTTAAACTTGTTTAAGGAATGTGACAACATTAGGGGGTGGATTAGGCTTGGGTTTAGGATTAGATTAGGGATTTTAGAGATGTGCAAGTGGATGGCATTAATGAGGGTGGGTGAGTTAGTGGCTAAGCTTGGTTAGTATGGGTAGATGGGGTGGATTAGGCTAAATGGAGGATTAGAGATAGGTTAGGGGTTTTTGAATTTGAGGATTTCATTTATCAAATAGATATATTTAATAAATGGGGATTTTTGGAATTAGATAGGAGAAAAGGATTTAATTGATAAATAATAGATTACTTGATTTATCAATTAGGACTATAGATGATTAATTAAATTAATCAACTAGGGATGGCAAAGGATTAATTAAATAAGAATTTAATTAATGATGCCTTTAGAGATGGCTAAATTAGATTACCAAAGCAGTGTAATCAAATTTAGGTGTCTACAATGAGGAGTTTTATTTGAATCTTTTTTTAACTGTACTCTATTCAAGGTATGAACTGTAGTACTGATAGCTTCCTTTAGTTATTTGAGAGCAACATTCTTTTCAATCATCAGGGCTCTTGCACAATCCATGATATATTTGTTCCCCTTTTGGCTATACTATTCTGTTGTGGTGTACTAAGGGATGATACTTATCTTTTGATTCCTCTTTCAATGAAAAAATTATTAAATTCATTCGAGGTGAATTCACCACCTCTTTTTGATCTTAAGCATTTCAACCTTTTTTCAGTTTCTTTTTCTACTCTTGCCAGATACCATTTGAATTTTTGAAAGGCTTCTATTTTTTTTTTAGATACATTGTTGTCATCATTTTAGAGTAGTCATCAACAAAAATAATGAAATTATTTTTTCCACTATAGCTTTCTATTCCAATAGGCCCACATAAATATGTATGACCAATTTCCAAGACTTCTTCTGACTATTTTTTTTTCTTTTGAAACTAGTCTTTCCCATCTTACCAATTTAGCAATTCTTGCATAGACCCATTTCAGGTTTCTTCAAACTAAGAATACCTCTTACCCTTTTATGTTTTCTTATCTTAACTAGATTATCAAATTTTACATGACATAGCTTTTTGTTCCATAACCAACTTTCCTCTACTTGAGCAATAAAACATGAACAATCACAGAGATCAAAATAAAATAGATTACCTTTTGTTTACTTACCAAATCCAACCAGATTTCCTTTTCCATCTAGTAGTTTGGCCTATCCATTCATAAATTCTACCTTGAATCCAATTTTATTCAACTATGCCACACTTAGTAGATTATGATTTAGTCCTTTAACCCAATAAGCATTGCCACATACAAGTTCTCTAGTCAATGAAATACATCATTTTCCTTTTATGTTACAAGGTTCATTGTTTTCAAATCTCACACTACCTCCATCATAATATTCCATGTGCTCAAATTTTGTTTTTTTAGTAGTCATATGATGTAAGTAGCCACTATTAATAATCCATATATTATTTTTTCTAACATGAGAGATAAGTATCATCTTATCTTCTTCATCATTAGATTCATCTTTCATAGCAATATATACCATTTCATCTTCATTGTTATCAGAATCTTTAGCTATAAAACAAGATTTATTACCTTTATCCTTGTAGCTCTTGTAGTTCTTGGATTCCTTCTTTTCTTTTTACTTATTGATTTTCTTTTCATCTTTGATCTCCTTATTTGGATAGATAGCAGCAATGTGACCAACTTCTTCACAAGAAAAGCATATCATAAGAACTTTATCTTTGTACTTCCCTTTGCCTTTGGAATACTTTCTAGAAAGTAGGGCTTCAACAACTTCAAGATCACTATCTAAACTTTCTTCTGATGTTCATTCTTCTTCACTTCCTAATTCACTTGACTTTTATTTCTAACTCTTTTCTTTGAGTGAGAGTTTAGCTTTTAAAGTAGATTCAATAACTTTTGAACTAGGAACCTAGTTATCAAAGTTATCTAACTCAAAGTTGTCAACCTTCCAACTAGAGCATCCAAAGATATTTTATTATTTGGATTACATCTCATTTCTTGAATAGCAAATACTCTAATTTTATAAATAGAAAGAAGAGTTCTAAGTGTAAAAATTTGGTATAGCTCTGATACCATGTAATAATTTTTCTTAAGGCAAAATTCACCCAAGACCAAGAAGCACAATAACTAGCACAAAAGACCAACATAGTACGATTAAAATAACAATATGATATTAAATTCATTGTAATTGATATGAATTGAAATGATAATTACATGAGATATTCTTGTATAGAAAGGCCTCTAAGATGCATCTAGAATGTCTAGGAGTTAGCAATATGATAAGCCTCACAACTAAGCACATGTCCACTAGGAATAGGTTATCCTCCATTAAGAACAAGAGTTAGTGTAATGATGAGAAGATGATCCTACAAATGTTTGTCATGTAAAATAATATTGTAGACACCATGTGCTAAATTTAGAGTGTGAACAACTATGTTGTCTACATGATGACTCAGTTGTTTATGCAAACTGTAGTGTTGCAGATACAATGTGCTAAAATAGAGTTTCTTACACGTGTGTTGTCAACATGACAACTCATATGAGTATACAAACTCCTAGGTTTCTAACTTGATAAATAATAAAATAATGCATTTCTCCTAAGTAAACTTAAGTAAAGTGTAAATAATAATTATTTACACTAACACCCCCCCTTAAGTGCAACTTAGGGGAATGCACTTAAGCTCACAAAAGTTATGATGAAATACATAATGGGTCTTGGCTAGTAGGCCATGTTAGGTACCCATGTACAAATGCAATGAAATCTCTCTGCAAATGGAGAAAGAGGGAAAACCTCATGGGAAAAACCCTACCCCAAATAGAGACAAAAGTACAAGAAAGAAAGATGCATGTATGGATGGAGTAATTGAGACCCCCCCATTATGATATACATTGTGCATATACAATAGAGAATCTTTTGATGAAATCCCCCCCCTTAGTGAAGTATCTCCTGATGATGAGTGTCTGAAGACAAAAGAAAATCCAATGCCGACAAACAACATTTCTCCCTTTAGGAAGAAGATACACCAAGCATAGGTATAAATATGCTTCCCACTGTGGCTAGGAAGGTGGAAGAGGGATCCAGATGTAGTATATGGTGGATGATGCCTCTGAATTCTACTCAAATGGTGACAAGTCCTTGAGGAATGAAGATTCCATGAACCAATCTAGTGGATGCCCAAGAGAAGGTGGAAAACAAGGTAACATGTACATGTATGAAGCTGAATCAACCTCCAAATATGATGAAGCATCCTTATAGGAAGATGGAGGAAGAGAAGCAATGTCACTTCCCTTCAATGATGTAGACACACCCATGCTAGAAGCTCCTTAATGGCTGAAGAAGCTACACCAGGAAAGCTAAATGATGGTCCTCCTTATAGGAAGAAATGGTGCGATAGGTGTAGTAGAGAACACTCCCCAACTAGTAGAAAGAATTCTCCAAATATATGATGTCTAAGGAAACTAGTATACAATCTCCACAGATTGAAATGTCTCCTCATAAGTGAAAGACTCCTCCTCCAACTGCTATAAAGAAGCCACAATCATCTCAAAATAATCAAGTGGTTGAGGATCAGGGTGTGCCCTTGCAATGAATGAAGAAGTCTCCACAACAAAGAGAATATTGATGTCATCAATGATGTCTCCCATATCTTCAATGTGAGACTCCACAAATAGCCCTACAATTTTTGGAAGGAAGTCATGCCATGAAGTTGAAGTAGGAAGACATTGTAATTCCTACTGCACTAAATCAGAAGCATCTGTGGTTGGAATTAGGAGAATCAATAGAAGCATCAGGAAGTGGGATCTCATCTAGAGTCAAAGGAACCATTACTAAAGTGACTAAAGATAGAATGTCCTTTAGAAATGGAGGGACTTATGGATCTCCATATGCTTCCCAAAGACACATCCAAATTTCATAAGGATTCCAGAACTTGTCAATGACTTTATAGAAATTACAATTGATACTGAAATAAATGATATTAAAAAATCCATTAATAGGTGGTTGTTTTTCATTGGAAGAGATTAGTTTGTTGGAACATAAATAAGGAATACTTCCTTATCCTCTCTTCTTAGATGATCAATGAGTGTAGCACTCCATTTCTAATATTTCCTCTTTGTCAACCTTGGTCTTAAACCACCTCGACATGGGGAACAAAACTCCTCCATGAGATCAAAGAATGTATGTACCCCCCCAAAATGCAAAAATAATCAATAAACTACTCCCAATATATGATTTTGAACTTTATATGTAGTGTGATTACAATGGGGTACTTTGTCAATTTGGACCGCATTGGACTTCTAATTTTTAGTTTACAACCTTCTTTTATAGTTCAAATCTAGAACTTTACAATGTAGCTTAGAAATACAATAATTTTGAAGCAATACAACACAAAGAAATTACCTATTTTTGAAAGTGGTATTTGTATCCACACAAGACTACAATTTGATTGTAGATCTAGAAAGTAGACAAAAAAATGCACTTTCAAAAAAAATGGAACCTAATTATGTGTCCAGATGAGCTTGAACTAAGCCTTTGAAGTTGCAAAAATTAGAATTTGTGATTTGCAAAAAATTTTAGGAACAAAGAGCTCAAACATCCTACACCAATGTGTAGATCACAAAATTCTACCCCAAAACAAAATGAATTGCTCAAAAAAATGAGTTTGTATGAGGGAGATATCATTGTTTGAAAATCATCTTTATAATTATTTTTCTTGAATTGTCGCAATTGGACCTCTAAAGATCAATTAACTCTAATTTTCACCTTAGATGTTTGATTTTGGTCAAAGAAAAAATGATTTGGGGGGTTTTTTAACCTTCTAAATGTGATGTCAATATTGGATTAGCACCAACAAGTTCCAATCTTCACTTGTAAAAAATCTCTCCTCTACAAGCTTGATGGCCAAAAATTTTCCAAACAAAATGCATTGATTCAAAAAATAATGCAAAGAAATTGCAGAATGAAATAATAAAATATGTAGATTTAAAAATTAAATTCAGCGATTTGAAATGATCATACCAAATTTTGTAAATCGAGCCTTCGGGTGCTGGTTTGAAATTAAAAAATTGTCTTAGATTTGACTATGGAAAAATATAGGCAAATTTATAGTCAATTTTTACCAAATTGACACTTTGGACACAATGGTGATGTCTTCTTTGGCTCTAGATGCTTCCAATAGCTGTAGATACTCTGAATCTAAGTTGAGGTGTCCTTAGAGAGGTGAAGTAAGAATGATCTTTAATAGCTATGAAATGACACTCCTATGGCTTTGATACCATGTAAGAATTTGATATAGCTATGATACCATGTAAAAAATTTCCTTAGGAAAAAATTCACCGAAGACCAAGAAGCACAATAACTAGCACAAAATACCAACAAAGTATGATTAGAATAAAAATATGATATTCAACTCATTGTAATTGATATGAATTGATATGATAACTACACTAGAGGTTCTTGTAAAAAGGTCTCTAAGATGCATCTATATTGTCTGGGAGTTAGCAATATGATAAGCCTCACAACAAAGCACATATCCACCAAGAATGGGTTATCCTCCATTAATCACAAGAGTTAGTGTGGCGATGAGAGGATAAGCCTACAAAGGTGTGTTACATAAAATTATGTTGTAGACACCATGTGCTAAAATATAGTTGCTTACCCCTGTGTTGTCAATATGACAACTCATATGAGTAAGAAAACTTCTAGGTGTCTAACCTAATAAATAATAAAATAATGCATTTATCCTAAGTAAACTTAATTAAAGTGTAAATAATAATTATTTACACTAACACTAAGTACCTTACTTACAACTATTTTCTCTTTAATGTCTCCTCCAAATGCCTTGATTGCACTTACACTGGCCTTGATCCTTTCCACATATTTTGCAATGTTTTCATCTTCTCTCTTTCTCATTTGGTCAAGTTTTTCTTTGATGCTTTTTGCTTTGGCTCTTCTTACATTGTCATCTCTTCCATAGATATCTTTTAGTTTCATCTACATTGCATGAGTAGTTTGGCAATCCTTTACCTCATCAAATTCAACATAACTAAGTGCAGATGCAATATCAATCATTATAATATTATGAATCTTCTTTTCAAAAATATCTTCAATAGATAATGTTTTAGTGAGAGTCTTGTATTTAGCATCAAGATATTTAAAACCTAAATCACTAATAGTAGCCAGATGTAACTTCATAAACCCTTACCATGCTGGAAAACTCTCTCTGTTTAGCTTGGAGATTTCTCTTTTGTAAGACATCCTAATCTTTAACTTACGTCCTTGAAACCTTCTCTATAAGCACCCAAAGCTCAGATACCAATTGTTGGAAATATAAGAGGAGTAACTAAGAGGAGATGGCTGAATTAGTTACTACTAAAATAAATCCTAGATCCTTTAGATGTTAGTATAAAGGAAAACTAAAAATTGAATATTGCTAAAGCTTAGTAAACACATACAGATCAATGTTGTAACTCAGTATATGCTTGGCATATAAACTTTAGATGTTATCTATGATTAACACTAATTTAACTTAGTTGCAAACACATAAAAAAATAGCTTGAACACTTTTGACACCAATATTTAATGTGGAAAATCAATTTGGAAAAAAATCACCAGTTGCAACAAGTTACTATTTTTCACTCTTTTGAAGTGAGCCCTATTAGGAGCCAATCCTATTAGAGGCTACAAAACACACTATTAGGTGTGACCTTATGAAAGAATTTAATCACCCTACTAGGAGTGGCCTTGTTAGAGGTCTTTAGACAATTCAATAGAACTGCCACCTTCTTAGAGGATTTGCAAATAGTTGTTAAGCCAACTCTGTTAAGAGATTTAGATCGTTGCTACAATGGTTAGAGAGTAACAATGAGATGACCCAATTTGAATGCAACTAATTTTTTGATTATGGATCTCTATTTTATCTTGTACTTGATCCTTCCTAATCAAATATGGCTTTTCTGCTTCACAAGGATGCTCTACTTATCCTTCAAATTCACTTCCTCTTCTCATCATTAGATCTTCAATAATATCTTCATACTTTTTCATACACACACACACACACACACACACACACACTAAAATCACAACTATACCTTATACTTATATCTTCCACTTTGTCAAGTTGGCTCAAATATAACTTAAAATAATTAATATTCATCACCTTAGTTGGCTGGAATTAATAGATAAATCAATTAAACTTAATGTGCCAAAATAAGAAAATCCTTCGTCAGCTGACCTATCTTGGTAGAAATTAACTCATAAACAATTTTCTTTGTTAACCAATAGAAGCTTGGTTAACACTACAAACTTGTGAGAATCCTTTGGCAACCGAGTGAGCTTGGTTGGTACTGGTTCCATCCAACTTTTCTTTATTAATTGAGTGAGCTCGGTTAACACTCATCTTCTACATATTTTCCTTTGACACTTGAGTGAACTCGGTAGACACTACCTTCTAAACTAGGAAAAGACAAGAATGCTTGGTATACACAAAAAAAGTCTTTACTACCCAAGTGATCTTGACATATACTGATTGATAATTATATGACATTTGTGTAACATCAAAGACAACACACAATTAATCAATTGTATCCAACAATATCATTCAATTATATAATAATTTCATTCTTAATAGAATTCATAACTAGATTCTCTATGTAGTGAATATAAGGGTTCAAGTCAATAGGTTAATAGAATCTAAGGTCTCCACCTCAACATCCTCCTTCATAATATAAAAGATAGTGACATGTGAAGACTCTTGTCTAACTAGAAGCATAGTGTGATGTAGGTGGTCCTAGAACCCCTTAGGTCCTATTACAACCCATTAGAAAACATTATGAACCATTCTAACACTTTAGAATAATTTAGGACCCCTTAACACACATTATTATATTAAATAGATGTAGTTACAATCTCATTTTCATCTAGAATATACCTTGCACC
The DNA here is from genome assembly GCA_028749045.1 of Cupressus sempervirens. Classification (NCBI taxonomy): domain Eukaryota; kingdom Viridiplantae; phylum Streptophyta; class Pinopsida; order Cupressales; family Cupressaceae; genus Cupressus; species Cupressus sempervirens. The sequence continues at coordinate 883,492,712 of CM053789.1, forward strand.
ATAGAGTACTATATCATGAAATTCCTTGATAATTTTATTCTTAGCAAAATTCATAACTAGATTCTTCATTTAGTTGATATAAGGTTTTAAGGCAATGGGATAATACATTCTAAGGTCTCCACCTCAACACCACCCTTTAAAATAGAAGGGATGGTGACATTTGCAGACTCTAGTCTAACTAGAGGCCTAGTGTCATAGGTTACTTGATAAAATCCTCTACAAATTATTATAGATTATTAATAAAAAATTTAATATATTTGTCATTGCTAGAAAATCATATAATAAAGTTGCATCACAAGGTATATAGATGAATAGATAGTTATAATAGGAGAACTACAATAGATATTATTATTAGTAGAACTGCAACTCATCACTACCTAGTGATGAACTACAATAGATATTATTATTAGTATGGTGCAAGAGCACCTAGGTAGGCTAAAGGGTAGACCTAGGGCTTCTTTGGTGTTTTTGGCTTCTAGTGATGCTATACACATCACTAGAGTAATAATAGGATCAACTTGGTTTAAAGGTAAAGTTAAATAGGTTTGAAGAGTCCCACAATGCAATATTGCATCTAATTATTCAAAAAGTGCTCATTTGGTTCCATAGAGCATTTTTGGGTTTTGAGGGCCAAATAGGGTAATCAAGTGTTTTTTGGTCCTTATTAGGTTTTTTGGATACATATTAGGCATTTTGGAAAGTTTGACAACAAGTAGAGAAAGTTTGGGTAGTAAATTTACAAAATTGCAAAAATTGCTCATTTCTTGCAAAGTTGTCATTGACAACTTTTGCAACCTTTATGCAAAAAGAGTAACTTCTTCATGGGAGCCCTTTGAATAATTAAATTAGTTGTAAATTTACATTCCAATCCTATATAAGGTCAAAATCAACCTTTTCAAGAGGTTGGAAGAAGGAGAAATGACATTGTACGGAATGTAATCAACATTTTTTATTATTACAACAGTTTCTTGTTTTGAGTGTTTTTTTCATTTTTTTACGGATCATCTACTTAGAGTTTTCTAAGTTGGAACTATTAATTGAGATTGTAATTAATTCATTTTTTTAATTTTTATGTTTTTTTGGAGAGTTTTGTGTGTTCAAACAAATTATCTTGTAAGTTAGTAGGTTGTTGTTTTGAACTGGGTAGCCAACACAAAATGGAGTCTTAGGGAAATTTCCTATTGTATGAAATGTACAGCCTCTTGGGATTTGGAATTAGGCTCTTTTTACATTATTTATAGAAAAGTAGAGCCCATGGGAAGCATGAAAATCAATTTTTTAGTGTGATGTCCTAGGCAAGCAAACCATGTTTGGTTAGGGATTCACAAATCTGAAAAAGAGCATGGAGTGGATTGAAAGGTCTAAGTCTACAATCCAAGAATTTTTTGAGTAAGTAGATGGTGAGTTCTAACTCTAATTCAACTTGGAGGATTCTTGGTAAGGACTTTTAGGAGGTTTAAAAGTATAACAACACCAAAACCCTTGAAACCCTCAAATTAAGCCTAAAATTGTGTTTTGCCTATATAGACAAGTTGGGAGATTAAGAGTTACAAAATCTTCAAGTTCTCAAAAAATGGTATCCATAAAGGTGATTTTTTTTTGGCTATTGTTAATGGATTTTTCAAAATATCCTAGTTTTACTACATTTGGAGGGCTAATTCTTGTAGCCTTTTTCCAAGCAACTGGGTACAAATTGACCTGTGGATTGCAATTCTAATAGGGTTTTTCACTTGTTTTGGGTGGAGTATGTTGATGAGTAACCTAAGTGATTCCTAGGTATTCATTTGACAAAATGGAAAGGTCCAAGGAGAATTTAGGTTATTTGTGTGTTTTTGGAAGTTTGAGCTATCTTGTACTAACCTGTTGATGTGCACCAGTTGAAGAAGTGGGATCTCTTTGATATAATCTTTGAAGGAATAGGATGTGAAAGAATCCCTATTTTATTAGTCAAAAGACCTAAGAAGATCCTAGAGATCTTAGGGTTTGTGAACAAGATTGTTTGTCACATCAAGGTACCATTCCCACCACAATTTCTCCCTCTAACCCAAGAACTTTTGGCAAGAGAAAAGTTTTTTGTTATGATTTTTGTGTGATTTTTTTATCTGCAAGTTTATTAATTTACATTTCAATAATAGGTAGTAAGTTATTTCATACTATTAAGCTAATCAAAAATACAATAGATATCAATAAAAGTGAAACATAGTCTATCCGTTTATTATTAAAAAGTTAAATAACTATGAGATTTGTGTGGTACTAATTCACTCCCTTGCTACCTTAACTTCCAAAAATAGGTATTAGAGCATTGGTTTTTTAGAGGAAGTTTAACAACTTGAGCATAGATCTAGTATAATGGAAAGCTATGGCTATCAAAAGAAACTAGAGGAATCCATAGAGCATGATGATATATAAGATCTTAAGAAAAAACCTAAAATCTTTATTTTATAAAAGGAAGGAAGTATTAGAGAAGTTACAAATAAGCCTTAATGATCTTGAACAATATATAAAGGAAGTGTCAATTTTGAAGAAGTTGATGTTGCTATCACTAATCTATCAAACAAAAATAATGAACTACTTAGAGAAATTAGTCAGATGAAGAAAGAGTGGGAAAGTCCTACCCTAAGAATGACAAAAGTATTGGAAAAGATGAGAGCTATTGAAAGTGCAAAAGAAATATTGGAGTCTGAAAAGAGAGATTCCAAAGAAACAATCAAAGATAAAGATTCACTCATGTAGAAACAAAGACAAGAGATCTAAGCATGAAATGAAATGCTAGAAGGAAGAGGTAATAGAAACCTAAAACTAAAAGTAGAAAATCAAAGACTAAAGAAAGATAATGAAGAACTAAAGAACAACCTGAAAGTGGAAAAGGAAATCAATAAGGGACTCATGAACTTTGCACATGGCATGAAAAATATTGATAATCAACTTAAAGGTCATAGGCAACTAGGTGACACAATTGGATTAGGATATATCATCAACAAAGAACTAGAAATTAGAGAATCATCAAAACCTAGAACTAAGTACCAAGAAAGGACCCCTGAGGAATCCAACAAAGGTAAGAAGCCTTATAATCTTGCTTGCTATGATTGTGGAAAATTTGGTCCTACTATAAATGTTTATTGACATAGACAATTGAAGTTCCAAGAGGGACATCTTTTAATAACTATTGTTACAATTACAATAATTATGGTCAGAAATCTTATGAGTGTATATCTAGAGCTATTAGTAGAACAACTAAGAAAAATTTAACTAGATATTGTTACAAGTGTAATCATTATGGACATAAAGTTGAGGAATGTAGAACCAAAATACCACCTATAAGGAAGTCCATCAAATCCTTGAACTACATGAGAAGAGAGGGTAACAATCCTATTACATGTTTCAAAAGTGGAAAAGTAGGACCTTTAACATCAGAATGAAAACTTGGAAATAAAGGAAGAAACTTTGAACCATAGACAAAAATAGGATTACCATGGTACATTTTTCATTGTTGGAAATTTGTTCAGAATTCCCCTTGAGATTTGTGGAAAGGGCTTAACCACCTCCTATGTACTATAAGTTGAGTGGTTGTATCAATCATTAATAGATCGGTCTTTTGGTACAATGAAAAACCCACTCTAACAAGTGGTATTAGAGCTTGGTCATAGGTTTGAATCCTTAGACCCTAGGGTAATATTGAGGGGGAGATTGTTGGAAATTTGTTTAGTGCTCCCCTTGGGATTCATGAAAAGGGCTTAACCTCCTCCTATGTACTATAAGTTGAGTGGTTGTATTGGGAATTGATAGATTAGTCTTTTGGTGCAATAGAAACCCCACTCTAAATGATATCATTGCATTGGGATACACTAAAATTGAAGAAGGAGAGTCATCTAGAAGTGGTGTTAAAAGGAATGAAAAAGCTAAGAACTACAAACTCACTTTTCATAATTGTGGAACATTGGGTCATATAGAAAATGTTTGCAAGAGAAAAATTGTTAATCAGAACCCCAAGTAGAAATATAGAGGATATAGATACAACTAACACAAACAAGAATGTCAAAAAAATGAATGCATGACCAAGACCATGAGCACTCAAATATTTTAAGGATACTAATACAAGTATTAGGCGTATGGACATAAAGCATATGAATGAAAATCTAAGACCAAGTGGACATCAAACAAATAGATAAAGGTACACCAAAATGGAAATTTCTATGATTGGGATTACAACACAAGGTACGGTTGTCACTATTATCACAATAGATGGTTGAGTGAAATTACATGCTTTAGTTGTTTAAAGAATGGTCATATTAGTAGAAACTATCCAACAATGTCTCCAATGCTGAGTAGTGAATTCAACAAAGGTAAAGGAAAGGTTGATGTTGAGAAAGTAATGGTGCATATGAACAAGACATGGAGAAAGAAGGAATATTGCAATACATCAAGTTCCGATGAGGTCACTTCATCTAATGGATCAAGTGATCACTATTGGCATTATGATTATTTTCTCATTAGTGACAACACTTACTCAATTATGTATGCTTATTGAGCATCAAGTGGTTTCCTTGTAAACTTAGTAGTTCTACAGTTTACACCAAGCAGATAGTGGCTACCAAGAAAATATAGACAATGTGAAGTCTAGTAGTGTCTACCGAGCTTCTCAATATCTACCATGCTTCACAGTGTCTATCAAGTAGATAATTTGTGTCATGAATATTTAGTACAAATTGAGCGATGAAAGATTTAGTGTTTATCGAGTGAAGCAAGGTAAAATCAGTGTACAATATCTATCGAGTGACACTACATCTACCCAGTCACTAGTGGTTACTGAGTTCAAAACTATATCGAGTGATTAGTATGGACTAGGCCTTCACTTCTACCAAGTGCATGACAATGTCGAGTAATGCAGTAGATGTCGAGTATTAGAAGGTCATTGAGTCAGTTCAGTGAACCCAATTAAGTTATTTACTATTGGGCCAACTTTGTAATGTATTTTTTTACTTGTATTTTGGTTTACCTTGTAATTTTCTAAATTTGAAAGGTATATATGTAAGATGTATTGTAAGATATCAAGTTTCTATATATATGATGCATGGAATGAGAAGGAATTGCAAAGTAATATAAAGTATATGTGAAAGATCATCAACAGAAGTTCAAGGTACACAGCAAGGTAAATTTAGAGACTGAAAAGTTATATCCATCACATGAGGTGATCAGTGCATAAGGGATCTTATCAGCAATCAGTTGCAAGAAGATCCAATACTTCACCCTAATAGGTGAATTAGATTTTTCAAATCCTCTAACAAGGTAGACTTAACAGTCTTTGTACAAATCTCCTAACAGAGTGCATACTTCATTATATGTTTGCAAATCCTCTAACAAGGTGGACCTAGCAATCCTTTGTGCTCCTAATAGGACATATCACCATAAGTGGTCAAAGTAAGCCTTAACTAGTCAACGTTATACTGCAGTATTGAATTTTTGTTGGTATCATCCCCACCCCAGTTTTACTTTCTATTTGGAAGGTTTTTGGGTCACCAAATATTGTGTTCACTTATGTAATGATTGTTTTCTATTTCAGAATTTATGCATACAGTAGTATAGATGAATGTGTGGTAAATTAATAAAAAGTTTTAAGGTTACTGATTCACCCCTCCCCTCTCAGTAACCTATCATATCCTAAATATTTCCAACAAATCATCACCCCTAACCAGGCAATAAAAGGTATGTGTGGAACAAACATTTGAAAGTTATATTACGCATCAGTTCCAAATATCTACGATTTTGAAAAAATAAATATGCATGAATCAAGATGCAATGAAGAAGTTAAGAGTATGAGTTATTCTATAGATATATTATTTTCTATGTTGTTGATGAGCATGGAAAACATCACTATTTTTGTCAAGAATAAAAAGGAATTATATAGTATAAGTTGAGCTTGCTATGTATGTCGAGCATATTGGGAATTCTATACAAGCGAGTCTGTTAAAAATCCTATATTGGTCAAGCATACAATTTTATAAGAACTAAGCATTTATTACCAAATTTTAAGTGTTATATAGTCAATTTTTGACTCATTTACATCCACCAAATTTTGAAGAGCCCAAAAAGCACAAAGGCAATTAGAAAAAAGAGATTCAAGTGTTTGCACACCAAATTCAACTACTACTTGACATCAACCATCTTATTCAAGAGGTATTTAACTAGTGTCAAGTTACATTGTCTGGTTCTTGCAAACCCTAGGAGTCAAAAAAATGGTAGCTTGTTCTTCATCAAATTTTATAAAAGATGGGAAAGAGGTTTTCAACATTTAGTTGATCAGCAATGATGTTAGGCAACCCCCATTTCGAGAAATTCCTGAGATTGCATACAAGGGAGATCTATCTAGTGCGCTATCTATGATACCACCAAAGGTTCTCATGATCCAAGATGTGAAATGTTTCTATACTAGAAATATTGGAGAGGTAGGAGATGTGAAGATTAGAGACCCCTATAGTAAGCTATGTGATAATGGTGTTTTGAGGGAAGGCAATAAGATTACCAAGCAAAAAGGGTTAACATGTGCCCTAGAATTCCCTCAAATGTTTAGAATTGAATGAATTTAGATTGTTCTAAACCATATACATGATAACTAGATGTGGTTAAAGGGTGGACCAATCATGATTTCTAAGTGAATTGTGCATAGAGTAATAGGGTATCCTACCCTTGACCAACTAAAGAGCATGCAAAGTGATACAAAGGAGGTTATTGAAAAAAATACAAGTGTCATGTGGAATAAGAGAGGGATGTCAATAGATACTATTTCAGATCTCATTGTTTCCTTTTTAGTCAAAATCATTGCCCATAAGTTCTTTCAGTCAATTTTACTGAATAATGTTTCCAATATGGTAGTGGAGTAAGGTTACAAAATTGTGAAGAGAGATTATTCCTATGACCTTATCGAGTTACAATTAGAGCAATTATTAAAAAACTTGGAAGCTATTATGAAGGCCAAAAGTGCATCTTGAAAGTTTGGTTCTTTGATTGTTTTCATATTTTTCTATGTGAAAAACACATTCCCCACCTTTGGTAAAGTTTCTTGGAAAACCAATAGGTGAGTTAAACAACATATTTTAGAATTCATTGAGCAACTTGGAGACAATTTTGAGTGAGTCATGACTAGTTATTTTGAGGACTTTAAGAAGTCCATGAAACAAAGATTTAGGATTCTTCTATCATTAGTGGAATAATATTACAATGATTTTTGTTTCCTAATTGATACAAATCATACATATGTGTAAGCAAAAATACTTAGGGTCAGATGGTTAAAACCCTTGCCATATGAGATCAATGTGGATGAAGCCTCTACAAAAATCACAACCTTACTAGAAGAAGAAATTGATAAAGATACTATTGTTGAAAATATAAGATGAGTAACTGAGAGGGGAGAGGAAAATTAGTTACTACTAAAATAAATTCCAGACCCCTTAGATGTCAATTCAAAAATGCAAACTGAAAAACTAAATATTGTTGAAGCTAGGTAAACACATAGAATGTTGTAGCTTGGTAATAACTAAATTAGCTCAATAAATGCTTAACATATAAACCTATAGATGTTGTTTGTGATTAAAAATACTTTAACTAATTTGAAAATACATAACAAAAAATAACATGAACATAGTAGACACCAAGATTTAATGTGGAAATCCAATTTTGGAAAAACCACCAATTGCAACTAGTTACTATTTTTCACTCTTCTGAAGTGAGCCCTATTAGGAGCCAACCCTGTTAAAGGCTACAAAACACACTATTAGCTATGACCCTATTAAAGGATTTAATCACCCTATTAGGAGTGGCCTTGTTAGAGGTCTTGAGAATAATTCAATGGAATTGCCACTTTGTTAGAGGATTTGCAAATAGCTATTAAGACAACTCTGTTAGGAGATTTAGATCACTACTAGAATGGTTAGAGAGTAACAATGAGATGACCTAATTTGAATGCAATTGATTTTCTAATTACAAATCTCTATTCTAGCTTGTACTTGATCCTTCTTGATTGAATATATCTTTGTTGCTCCACAAGGATATTCTGCTTATCCTTCAAATTTGATTCCTTTTGTCATCATTAAATCTTCAATAACATCTTCATTACATTCACACTTTGAAATCACAACTTGATCTTATACTTATATATTCCACTTTGTCAAGCTAGCTCAAATACAACTTAGAATAATCAATATTCATCACCTTAGTTGTTTGGAATCAATAGATAAATCAATTAAGCTTAGTACAAAAAAATAAGAAAATCCTTCTTTAGTCAACCCAGCTTAGTAGAAATTGACTCAAAAATGATTTCCTTTGTTAATCAATAGAAGCTCAATTAACATTGCAAACTTGCAAAAAAAAATTGGCAATTGAGTGAGCTTAGTTAGCATTGGTTCCATCCAACTTTCCCTCATTACCCGAGTGAGCTCAGTTAACACTCACTTTCTGCAAATTTTCCTTTGATGCCTGAGTGAACTCAGTAAACACTACCTTGTAAACTAGGAAAACATAGGAATGCTCGACAGATACTAAGAACTATCTTTACTGCCCAAGTGAGCTTGGCATATACTGACTGATAATGATATAATATGTGTAACATCAAAGACAACACACAATTAATCAATTGTATCCAAAAATCCCCCTCTTTGGCATAGATGGCAACACAACATGTCATAGCACAATGAAATTTTGTATTTAGATTTGAGAACTCCCTTTGTATTTAGAACATTCTGCATCTTTCAAAAAACTTCTTTGAAAACTTCTCCCTCTTTGATTCTTTACTTTATTTTGGTTCAAAATTTTCTTAGAGATATGACAGTAAATGTCCCCCTCTTTGACAATACATGCCAAAGAAAATGAATTTGTAAATGCTAATGTACCTTAAGTATTAATTCATCTACAATATGCCCTTGCCAATTCTACACCAACTTATTGATCTTCAATAGGTTTTGGTTAATGCATTCACTAAACTTCATTTAGTGAATTTTAGATAGGGTAATCACCCCTAACTTACCTCTTAGATATAGAAATGCATCCTTAGGTAATGGCTTGGTGAATATGTCTGCAATATGTTATTTTATATTAACATATTCCAATCTGACTTCTTTATTCTGCACTATTCTCTTAAGAAATTATATTTTATAGCAATGTGCTTTGTTTTGGAATACATTACTAGATTCTTTGATATGTTGATTGCATTGGTGTTATCACAATATATGACTACTAGATCTTTGATCTCTACCTTCATTCCTTCTAATTATTTTTTGAACCAAAAAGTGTTAGAACAATTAACTACTACTGCTACATATTCTACCTCTGCTATGGATTGAGATGTACAATTTTGCTTCTTGTTTGTCCAAGATACTAGTCTTTTACCAAGAAAGAATGCTCCACCACTTGTATTTTTTTTTTTCATCAAGACTTCCTACCCAATCAACATTAGTAAATACTTTCAAGTCCAAATTGCCTCCAAGTTTTTACCACAAGCCATATTCTTCAATACCTTTTAGATATCTCGTGATTCTCTTGATTGCCATAATGTGATTTTCTCTAGGATTTGTTGAGAATCTTGCCACCATACCAACTAGTAATGCAATATCAAGCTTTTTGTGTACTACATATTGAAATTTTCCAATCATTGATCTATATGTGGTCTTATGTACTTCTTTGGAATCATCATTTTTGGAGAGCTTATGTCTAGTAGAAATAGGGATTCCAACTAGTATTGAATCTTCCACTCCAAATTTCTTTAGTATCTCCTTGATATACTTAGATTGAGTGATGTAGATACCATTCTTGGTCTATTGTATCTACAATCCAACAAAGGATTTGATCTCACCAAACATGGACATCTCAAATTCTTTATTCATTTATTCTAAAAATGCTTTGTACAGATCATCATTTCCTATAGATAGAGTATCATCAGCAAATATTTCTACCAACACAATGTTCTTATCTAGTCCTTCTTTGATATATAGACTATTGTTATCATTTTTTCTTTGAAAACCAATCTGTACCAAGTAATTATGGAGTCTTTCATACCAAGATCTAGAAGCTTTTTTAAGGCCATATAGTGCTTTGTGTGATTTGCAAACCATGTCTCTTTTACTAGGATCTACAAAACCTTCTAATTGTTTAGTGTAAACTTCTTCATCAAGAATTCCATCCAAGAATTTATATTTGACATCCATTTGATATACTTTAAATCCTCTATGTGTTTCATATGCTAATAAGGTTTTAACACCTTCTACTCTTGCCACAGGAGAAAAAGTCTCACCATAGGCAATACCTTCTTCTTGAGAATAACCTTTGCACACCAATTTTTCTTTGTTTCTTGAAAATTTTCCATCTTCATTCAGTTTATTTCTAAATACCCACTTTGTACCAATTACATTTTTATCCTTGGGTCTAGGAACAAGAGTCCAAGTTTTGTTCTTTTCTATTTGTTCTATTTCTGCATTCATTACTTCAATCCAAATTTTATTTTTTAGCACATTATTATCACTTCTAGGTTCAAATTCAGCAAGTAAACATGTACCTTTTAATTTTCCTCTTGTCATTGTTCCATCTAATTTTTCTCCAATGATTTGCTTAGGTGCATGATGTCTTTTGACATATCTTGCTAAAACAGGCTCTTTGGTCTTTAAATGAGTTCCACTATCTTCTTTTTAAACTTTAGTTTCAAGCTCTAGTCCTTCTGTCTATGACTTAGGTCCATTAGGCTCAGTAGCCTCTAATTGTGACTTGGGTCCTTGTAGCTTGGGTTGCACCTTCTACAACTTGATAACTATTGGAGTTTATGGGGACTCAGGAGATAAAGGTTCTTTTCTCTTAGATAGATTTGGTAGGGTATCAAGTTCATAGTGAACAAATCTTCTATAATCTTCTGGCTCCTTGTTGCTTTCTTTTTCACTCTTTTCTACAAACTCATTAATTCTAACATGTGCACTTTCTATGATTTTGTGAGTAGACAAATTCAAACATCTATATGCCTTACTTCTTCAAAAGTATCCTAGAAATATGCCTTCATCACCTTTTACATCAAATTTTCCTTTTCTAGATTCTTTCAATATATAACATTTTCTTCCAAATACTTTCAAGTAATTTACATTAGATTTGTAAACATACCATAGCTGATAAGGTGTTTTGTTTGAATCTTTTTTCAAATAAACTCTATTCAAGGTATGAATTGCAGTGCTAATAGCTCCCTTCCAGTACTTTAGAGCAAGATTCTTTTCAATCATTAGGGTTCTTGCACAATCCATGATAGCTCTATTTCTTCTTTCAACTATTTCATTATGTTGTGGTGTACCAGAGATTGATACTTTTCTTTTAATTTCTTTTTCAATGTAGATATTATTGAATGCATGGGAGATGAATTCATCACCTCTATCTGATCTTAAGCATTTCAACATTTTTCTAGTTTCCTTTTCTACTCTTTCCAAATAGGACTTGAATTTTTGAAAGGCTTCTAATTTATCTTTTAGATACATTACTATCATCATTCTAAAATAGTCATCAACAAAAATAATGAAATTATTTTCTCCACTATAGCTTTCTATTCCAATAGGTTCACATAAATTTGTATGAATAATTCCCAACACTTCTTATGACTGATATATTTTTCTTTTGAAGCTTGTCTTTCTCATCTTACCAATTTGGCAATTCTTGCATAGACCCATGTTAGGATTCTTCAAACTAGGAATACCTCTTACTCTCCTATGTTTGCTTATCTTAACCAAATTATTAAAATTCACATGACATAGCCTTTTGTGCCATAACTGGCTTTCCTCTACTTGAGCAATAAAACATGAACAATCACTACGATCAAGGTAAAATAGATTACCTTTTGTTTGCTTGTCAGATCCAACTAAATTTCCTTTCCCATCCAATAGTTAGGCCTATCCATTCATGAATTCTACCTTGAATCCAATGTTATTCAGTTGTGCCACACTTAGTAGATTATGCTTTAGTCCTTCAACCCAATAAGAATTTTCACATACAAGTTCTTTAATCAATAAAATACATCCTTTTCCTTTTATGTTACAAGGTTCATTATTTCCAAATCTTACAGTACCTCCATCATATTCCATATGCTCAAATTTTGTTTTGTCACCAATCATATGATGTGAGTAACCACTATCAATAATCCATATATCATTTTTTCTAACATGAGAGATAAGTGTCATTTTGTCTCCTTCATCATCAGAATCGTCTTGCACAACAATATATACCATTTCATCTTCACTATTATCAAAATCTTTAGCTATAAAACAAGATTTTTTACTTTTTTCCTTGAAGTTCTTGTAGCTCTTGGACTCCTTGCCTTTATGCTTCTTTATTTTCTTCTCATCCTTGATTTGTGTTGGTGTTCTTTTTGGTAAAGAACATACCAGGTAGGTTTAAACCTAATACCAAGAAACAAAGACTAGGGACATGCCTAAGGATGAGCTAAATCCTATATTCGGTAGGACTAAATCTTAGTTCTGGGCCAATTAACAGAGTCATATCAGGACTCACTTCACTTTAGGCTCTACAAAGCCAAGGTGGGAAAACCTGAGGGATTTGTCTAATTTATCTTGATACTTCATTAGAAGACTACCCTCTATAGAAGATATGATCAATATTCTTCTTCGATTTGTTGGTAAATCTCCTGATCATAGTAGATAATCATAACCAAGGAAAGTAACCACAAGTAAGCCATGACCTACACTTATAGTTCTTCAAAACATAAAATGGGAAAATAATATTCATTTTGATTTGGTTTCTCAGCAGAACCAGGTATGCAACAACCACAAGCATGCATCCTTCAAGCTGACCAGTCCCTTATCCATTGGGCACTAACTGAATCTTCACATACAGATGGATACCTATAATATAATTATATATTTAGGTATATGGTCTATCTGCTTGACTTGCAAACAGACATTAATATTCATTAAAACTCTCGTACTTATGGTGATATCCTTTTGGTGTAACCTGCAATCCTATCAGTATAAACAAGCATTTACTTGGAGCTTTGTTCCAACAACAAATCTATTATGATATACAACCTTAAAGGGATGTAACTAGGTTCAAGCTCTTAGTTCTTAAACATAGAACATTGCAAATAAAAAATAGCAGGAGATGAGAATCATAATGAAACTAAAAGATGAGGCTCTTTGTATTAATTTCACTGAAAAGAATACAATATCTGCATACAAAGAACTCAAAAGATACACATAGAATGACTGTGTAATACAAATGCTCGAAAGGAATACAATATGATGTTCATAATAGGAAGCACACTGAGAAAAATGGTATCACAGATCTGAGAGAACTCAAGATTGGAACCATGAATGGTCTCTTAGTCATAAAAAATTGGAACCCTTCAAATGGAAGAAAGAAAGAATAATATAGGATGAAGATGAATTCCCAGATTAAACCTACAATCAACATGTGTCCCCTTAGAATTTCATCTCTTGCAACTAAAAAGACTCTCTCTAACCTCTCTCTTCCATCTGATTTGATTTTCTATTTCATCATTACATTGCAACTGCTTTGAAATATCTCTACCTAATGATGAAATCCTTTCGCATCTAAAATATCTAAAACCTTATGCAATTTTGGTGAAATTGTGAGTTTTTACTGATTTTAATGTAACCAATTCAATCCCAATTGCATTTTTACCATCTTTTATACATATTCAAGTCATTACCTTACCAAAAACTAATTCTAAACTTTCTAGTCTGAATACGGTTGCAATTCAGGTACCTGAGACAAATCCTCCTATAGCTCAAACATATTGATAGCTATGCAAAAATTGACTCTAGAATCAAAAAGTTCATCTTCTCCCAATTCTAGCGATATATAACACTGCCTATCTTGCCTTCAAGAGACCCCTTGAATCTCATTTTGAAAAATGCATCCCCTGACTATAAAACCTTGTTGCAACTTTGACTATTTTAAATTTCAAAAAAATTTAAAATATGCTAGGGTTCAAACTTTATAAAAAATCCCTTTTGATTTTAAAAAAAATCATGCATGTCCAGTCTGAAAATGAATAATAAAAAGAATTTTTTATTATTTTCAAATTTCTCTTCACCCCTCAGAATTTAGGGTCAAACTAATTTGACTAGCGCCATGTGGCACTTCTTGATTGGTCTAGATCTGCACCATCTGCCACATCATCACCTGACTAGGACCCGTGCTATGGGTCAAAAATTTGCTTCCCCACATTATTTATCTACCGTGCAACTCTTTTTGCGAGGAAGCACCAACCATCAGATCTCACCACGTGGTGAAATCTGATGCTCCCATTTGAACTGCCCATATTGAACTGTGACCTCATCATCCGTAGGACCCGCGGTGCCATGTGGCGCTCATGTGCATCCCCACATTATTTAACTACCATGCAACTCTTTTTGTGGCGATGCACACGCCGTCAAATGCGGCCATGTGGCATAATCTATTGCGATCTTCTTTTGGGTGCCACATCAGCTCGTGTGCAAGTTTGATTAAAATTTTGCGCTTCCTCCTTCTTGCTAACATCATCCGTGGGGACCACAACATGCACGTTGGCTTCCAAAATCCTTTCACTTCAATTCATATTATATGAGGCATGCTTTACTATTTAAAGACCTAAGACTCCTTCCCCATGGAAAATGTGGGATATCAGTTTTTAACAATGCTTTTAAAAAGAATGTCTTCCCTGTGCTGAAACATGGTGGCTTTCTTCATAATCTTTGGCATGATGTTCCATTGAATGTGGGAGCCTTTCTTTCATCACTGCTTCTCCTTGAATGCTTACCCCAAAAAATTGTGAAATCCATTCTATGTTGTGCTCTGTCTACCGCCTATAGTTGACATGGATTCTTTACTTAAACATGTGGATTTTCTGGTCATCAATTGCCTCCAAGTGCTCCTGCTGGCTGCTCATGCTTTATCTGGGTATGCTGCGTGTTCTCGACTTGTTTGGCATGGAGCTACTTTGCAAAATGTGAATTGGAGTCTTTTTTTATGGATGCGTGATTTCTCTTACATGAGTTGAGCTTGTAATCTTGAGCTATTTCTTGCTAAAACCCTTATCTTCTATTGTACTAACTTCACGTCTTCCAGATGGTGCAGATTTCTTCTTAGAAGATGCCTCCTCTAGCATGATTCCCTACTTGGATGTAGGCATTCTTCCTTGATACGCTGCAACTCTTTATTTGATGTGCCTAACCTGGCCTACTCCGTGGGGTTTGTCCTTTGATTGCCGCTTCCATTTTGCTTTTTAACTACATTTTCTCCATATCCATAGGCTGACTTTTGGTGCGTGGGCATCTCATTTTCATGCCTACAGCTTCATAGGCATGCTTCTTCTAAATTCTTTTAACTTTTTTGTTTTTGCATGAGCCATGGGCATTTTGCTGGCTGTGGCCTTTCTTCCTTGGAGTAGCCCCTCTGGCGCATTTTCCTCCTCCCATGGCATCTACTCTGCACATGCCTTCCCTTGCAAATTTTGGATGTCACTTTTCAAACTTGCAATTTATAATGTTTTTTGTCTGCGTGTGGTTTGCTCTTTCAAACACGTGGAGGCTCCTTTGAAAACGCGGCTCCCATTTCCAACATGAGCTTGTTCATTTACAAGGTGAGCAGCTTGTTATTTATTGTTCATTCTCAAGAAGCACAATACCTTCCCTAGCTGCTTCCACTGCAAGCTTTTGATGCTCAGGGGTACACAAGTCTTTAGCCCCAAGGTTTCCATACTCTTTACTCCCATCAAAGTAACCTAGCCTTATTAAAAGTAGTATAGGAGTATATAAGAGCTTGGTCTATATTTGATCCTTTCACCTTTCCCTTCACAACTGCAAGTATCAAGTATTTTGTATAGTAACCACCATAATCTGAGTCCAACCCTGATCTTAACACATATGTTACTGCATCCTCAAGTGTTTGAACATATAATTGCTTCTCGAATAATACTTATATGGAATCATAGTCCGCAACAATAAATCCATTGAGTTTCTATTCACCCTTGATGTTTTTCAAGAGTTGGGGATTTGTACAAGAAGGGATATCATTGATCTTATTGAAGGAACACATGGCATTATGAGTAGCACCCTGCTTTACACATGCCTCAAATGGTGGTTGAAACATATCCATCATGTCCTATTGGGTCACTTTTGACATAATTGACACCATATCTGCTAACTACAAGGGGATCCTCTCCTAGAGTTTATTGGGCTCTACCCCATCTAGGATCTCTTAAAAGATTTATATTAGGACTCCAATAGATTAGCCTTACATTTTCCGAATTGTGCATGTCACTTGCCTCAGTTGATACGGTCTCTACAATGGATCTCCTTAAGTTTTTAGTAATTTCAATTGTGGCATCTAGGGCAAGATACACCATATCAATCTAATGAATTTAGTCGGGCCCCAAAGTAGGTTCAGCTAAAAAAGAATTGTTTCCAAACAACTAAATCTTATAACTGACCCATTTACCATCTAGCACTGAAATGAAATAAATTTGAACACTAGATAATCAAATAAAAACTCATTTTAACTCCTTTGCAAACTATCAAATATGCGTTGATTGGCTTTGAAAACTGACCAAATCAACTGATCATGCCCTAAAATTGAATATACTAAGTCTTTGCTCTACATTCTTGTACCTTGTCAAATCTCATCTCATGAAAAATTTGAGGTCAAAAGATATTGACAGTCAAAATTTCCTTCTCAGATTTACCTGCAGGAAAACATGTCAGAAAACAACAAACTGGGTTTGGATTTGGCTCGAAAAACTGGGCAAACTGACACTTGAGAAAATGAAACTTGGGGCACTAGTACTCTGTCATGAGGTGAGTATATATCTAGAATTTGGGCTCATGATGAATAACAAGACACAAATGGTGAACGTTCAAAGTAGGCTACTCAAAATTTTGCAACTAGGAACACTGACTAAAAAGTGATTTTGGCAAACAAAATTGTCCAGGAAAAGTGTGCATGTGGATTCGTCATGACATGCAAATTAAAATGCTTCGAGTATTTTTAGAGGAAAATACAATGGTACAATCCATTCAATCTTGGCAATCATGGATTTCAAGTTATAACACCACAAACAGGGGTACTGACAAATCTGCAAGTGCTGACACCAGTAAAACTTTACAAATTCCATTTGGAATCGCGTTTGAAAACTGAACAAATGGATTGGTCATAAGCTAGAACTTAAGACATAGCAAGTCTCTGATGTCTACAATGCAACACAAAAGGAATTTTAGCATTCAGGTCAACTGGTCAAAAGTTATTACGGGTTAAACAAGGCTTCAAAGAATTAAGTGCAAAGTACAAAAGCACGAAAACAGTAACTGACCAACTTTGAGGGATTCAAAACCTAGTCAAATGAACTTGAAAAAACTCAAAATCTTAAACATAAGTTCTCAGGTATGGATACTAGACACTCTCAAAGTGGCAAGTCATGATGCAATTCTGGGTACAAGATATTCAAATGCAAACAAGGCCTCTAGTCGTTGTTTGACACTTGGGGTAGAAATGCAAATTTGACATTTGCTTCAAAACAAGACTTCGCCAAATGACTCAGGATGATGTTTTATCTTCATGGAACTGGTGGACATGCTAGATGGAGGGTGTTAGAAACATTGAACACCTTTTAGGCCTCATACTGATAGCCGGGTACATTTTCATTTATGGGGCTTTTATAGGCTTGACTTGGTTCAAAATTTTAAATGGACGCTCAAAATGAGAAAGCAATTTTGAGCTCCAAAAGTTTCCTTATTTAGACACCTAGTAATAATGTGACCAATTTCTTCACAAGAAAAGTAGATTAGAGGAATTTTACCTTTATACTTTCCTCTTCCTTTGGAATAATTCCTTGCGAGCAAGGTTTCAACAACTTCAAGATCATTGTCTAAACTTTATTTTGATGATCCATCTTCTTCACTTCCTAATTGACTAGACTTTGATTTCTTACCCTTTTCTTTGAGTGAGATTTTTTCTTTGAATGCAGATTCAATATTCTTTGAAGCAGGAACATAGTTGTCGTAATTGTCTAACTCAAAAGTTGTCAAGCTTCTAACTAGAGCATCCAAGCCTAATTTATTATTTGGATCATATCACATTTGTTGAATAGTAGATACTCTGATTGCATAAATAGGAAAAAGAATTTTGAGCACTTTACTTACAATAGTTTCCTCCTTAATGTCTCCTCTAGATGCTTTGATTGCACTTACACTAGCCTTGATTCTTTCCAAATATTTTGCAATGTTTTGATCTTCTCTCATTCTCATTTGATCAAATTATACTCTAAGGTTTTCTACTTTGGCTCTTTTTACATTCATCTCCTCCATAGATATCTTTTAGTCTGTTCCACATTTCATAAGTAGTTTTGCAATCCTTTACCTCATCAAATTCAACATAACTAAGAGCAGATGCAACATCTATCATCATGATATTATGATTCTTCTTTTCAACAATATCTTCATCTAGTAATGTTCTAGTGAGGGTCTTGTATTCAGCATCAAGATACTTGCAACTTGAATCATTGACGGTAGCCATATGTAACCTCATAAGTCCTTTCCATGCTACAGAATTGTCTCTATTCAAGTTGGGAATCTCTCTTTTGTAAGACATCTTGATCTTTAGCTTAGGTCTTTGAAACCTTCTCTGCAAGCACCAAAAGTTCTGATTCTAATTGTTAAAAATATAAAGGAGTAACTAAGAGGGAAGGGGTGAATCAATTACTACTAAAATAAATCTAAAATGCCTTAAATGTCATTACAAAAATGCAAACTGAAAAACTAAATACTATTGAAGCTTGATAAACATACAGAATGTCATAATTTGGTAGTAACTAAATTAGCTTGGTAAATGCTTAACATATAAACCTTTAGATGTTGTGTGTGATTAACAATACTTTAACTAATTTGTAAACACATAACATAAAATAGCATGAACATAGTAGACACTAAGATTTGATGTGGAAACCCAATTTGGAAAAAACCACCAATTGACTCTATTTATTATTTTTCACTCTTCTAAAGTGAGCCCCGTTAGGAGCCAACACTGTTAGGTGTGACCCTATTAAAAGATTTAATCACCCTATTAGGAGTGGCCTTGTTAAAGGTCATGAGAACAATTCAATGGAATTTCCACCTTATTAGATGTCATGCCAAATATTCTATTAACACGAGAGGAAATTGAAGTTAAGATACATAACCTATCCTCAAACTAGGAGGTGATAAATTATGGTGATAGAATGAATTTTGTTCACCCAAAATCTAGTTTTCAAGTTCCCTATGAGGTGGTCACTGAATTTCTACTTACTGAATGTAAAACTATGTTGTGGTGTTATGGTTATAGGTCCTTAATCCTCTACACCCAATATGAGTCATTCTGATGTGTATGTGTGATTCAAATTGTGATGATTTATAAGTAAAGACTCTAAGGATTGCATCAAGAGGATGTTTTATTGATTAAACATTTTATTCCTATAATATTAGGGTTTCCTTCATATTAGTATTTTATTTATTAATTTTATTTATTTATTATTATAATTATTACTTAAAATTATTACTTAAAATTCACCTATACCTTCTATTCTTAACATACATCTTTTATTTTAATTGCTACATTACCATTATTTAATATTAAATTTAATAACACTAATAGAGCATCAACAACCTTATTACATTGCCCATGTTTATGCTTTATAGTGAAGGTGTAAGCCTATAAAAACTCCATCCATTTGATATGCTCATGACTTAGCTTATCTTGTGAGTTTATGAATTTCAATGCTTGGTTATCTATAAACACCACAAATTCCTTAGGTAAAAGGTAGTGTCTCCACTTCCTAAGTTCTTGGACTAATGCATAGAGCTCCAAATCATAAGAAAAGTATCTATTTTTTGCTTCATTTAACTTTTCACTATAAAATGCCACAAGTTTGTAATCTTGACTTAAGATAACTCCTACAACTATGTCACTTGCATCATGTTCCAATGGAAAAAGCTTCTCAAAACTAGGCAACACCAAAACAAGTTATGTGCATACCTTTTTATTTTAAAAATTAAATATCCTATCCACTTATTTTTTTCATTTAAACTTCATCTTCAACCTCATTTGATTGTATCAAGGATGGGAGCACAAATTTCACTAAATTTTCAAATGAATTTTCTATAAAATTGTGCAAGTCCATGGAAACTTCTCACCTTTTTAGTTTCTTTAGAAGTGGGCCAATTAAAAATGACTTCAACCTTGGATGTTTCCATCTTCAAATTTTCTTTAGATACTATGAAGCCCAAGTATACAAGTTCCTACTTCATGAACTCACACCTCTCCAAGTTTACAGTTAGTTGTTGATCGTGTCATTTTCCAAGCATAATCTCTCTAGATGCCTAAGATACTTTTATTTAGTTTTACTAAAAATCAAGATGTCATCAAGATAAAAAATGAAAAATTTACCAATATATTATTTGAGGAATTCACTCATAATCCTCATGAATGTGCTAAGGGAAATGTTTAGTCGTCATTTTGCATGATGTCGAACAATATGAATCCTTTCAAACTCTTGGCTTGAAAAGCTAATCAAGGATTGACTCCAAGGTTTTGGGCAACCTTGTGACCTAATTAAATCCACTCAATTAAAGATAAATATGTATGTTCATGAGGAGGCCTTTTCTAGTCCTGAATTTTTTTGGATAATCTATTTGATCTTTTGTTGTTTGAAAAAGTAACCACAAAACAAATATATTTTTTTTTGTTTTTTATTTTTATGATGAATTAAAGTTATCAATGCAACTATATTAATTCCTATTTTAACCAAGTGTTAGAAATGAAAATAAAAAAGATAAGGTAACAAGAGATTAAAGTAAATAACTTGAAAGAGAAATTCCTAACAGACATAAACTATGGTAACAACACATCTATGAATTAAATTGTCAAAAAGATCAGGTAGAAAACCAGTGGAAATAGGAACAGTTCTTCCTCAATCCCATTGATACAATCATCGATGGGAACTCAATATAAACCAAAATATTTTTCATGTTTTATCAAATTGCAAGGCCACATAAAGTGCACTCATGTGAGACAAGAAACTATGCAAGAACAATAGGTGATATTTTTCTCCAATTTGTTATGTTAGTAGAATTTTTTAACATGAGGCAAAGACTAGACTAAAAGGTCACACAATCAAAACAACACAATAAAACCATTGGCTCCATTATTATTCATTAACATGCATTCACAAAAGTAACACACTTTGGCAAATATAACTACACTCAAAATGAGAGCACCAATAACATATATTATTGCATCTAAATAATGGCCTGGAGTACATATTACATCCATGTATTTATAAGAAATCATCTCCTCTCTATGTGTTAGGATAGAGAGTTCTTAAAATGAAACTATTGCTAAAAAATAAAAATAAAAATCTAATTATATACAAACTGACTCTCTAAAAGACTCTAAGTAGGTCTCCACCCTTGTTTATATCAATTAATAAGTGCATGAGCCTATACATGACACAAAAGAAATAAAATAATGAGAAGATAAGAAGAATGCAACTATAAGATGATTTGGATATCTCTAGTAGCTCTAAAAATGGAAGCTTAGCCTTCTGTAGACATTTCTGGAAGTTGAATTGTCATCAAAATGTATTTTTGGTGCATGGAAAGATATTACAAATTGGTAGCTAAGTGTTAGAAAACCACTTATTCTTCAAAACTATCAGTGTACCTCTGAGAAAAGTGCACCTATGCACCTTCGTGATAGGTTCCAAAAATCCAAAAATTTCATAAGTGTCAAAACTTGATTTCCAACATTTGGGTTTTTTCCCTGTTTACACCAAAAAGATGTCTAGATGTTTTCTTTTAAAATTTTCTATTATCTCAACCACTTAAGTAGCTTCCAATAAATCTCAACTCTCATACTTATCCTTTACTATCTATTGATAATTTCTTACTTCGATCCTTGTTTCTACAAAATCCTCAAGCTTGGTGTCTAGTTCCAATGGTACTTCTTTGGTTTTGAAGGCTTATCTGATGTCATGCTTTGATGGAGCTTCTTTGAATGTAGCTCTGAATTTTTGGAAAATTGATTATATCACAAAAATATTGGTCTTTTACTCATCCTCAAAAATCTCAAGGCTAGTTGTGTTTTAGTATCTCTCCACTTCTAAAAACTGCTCTTGAGCCCTATCTTTAATCCATTGAATCTCATCATGCAATCCTTCCATAATTTTATTAGCTATTAATTTTTTCTCTATCCAATCATCAAGCTTATCAAGCTCCCTAGCCACATATATCTCCATTAGTGTACAATACCTTTTACCTTTTATTTCTCTCAAATCCTATAGGTTTTTAGCCCACATATGAACTTCATCCATCAACCCAAATCTTGGTTCACTATAGAAACCAACTTGTTGGAACTTGACTAGACTTGGTGAAATAGGCCCAAATTGTTCAAATAAATCCTAATTTTCCCCATTGAGATTCATGACATGGCTTAACTATCTCCTATGTTCTATAAGTCTAGTGGTTGTATTAGGCATTGAAAGGTTGATCTTTTGGTGCAACAACTCTAGCTTGTAACAAGTGGTAATTAGAGCTTGGTACAAAGTTTGAATCTCTTTGGGTAATGCTAAGGGGGGATTTTTGGACTAACTGCCAATGTTCCCCTTTAAGATTCATGACATAGTTTAACCTCCTCCTATGTTCTATATGTCTAGTGGTTGTATCAAGCATTGAAAGGTTGATCTTTTGGTGCAATGACAACTCTATCTTGTAACACAAATTTCCTTTTACGATCTATGCACATTTCTCCTCAAAATTGTCATGCCATTGTTGCATGCTTCCAAAAATGGATCTAACTATGTTATCCCTACTTCTCTACTCTCTAAGGCTTCCATAAGAGTAATCTCTAGATTTTCTAGGTCGATAAGGCCTATAACTTCATTTTAGTAACCTCTTAGTAGCTCATTTTTCTTCCATAGTGCTATCAACTCGAATTCATTCTAGTCCATATTCCTAAACACCTCTTTCATACTCATAGTGATCATCACTTTGGTTGTATCTAAAATGGGTCTTCCCAACATGACCTCCTTGAGTTGGTAATCTTTAGGAGTCATTTGTTCAATGTTAGTGTGTGTAGGATGAATGGCTATATGTGCAAGCAAGTCCTGAGCTTGGTTCTTCATTATGAAGGATAGTGTGTGCACATCACCTATAGGTGTCTTGTTCTTCTTGAGTGATTTTACTAATTCCTCCATTCCCTCCTCTATTATTAGGTCCAATTGCCTCTTCTAGAGAAACATAACCTCCCTCTTTAACTATATTGGTGTGGTGCCCTTGGAAGACATGTACTTCGCTAAAGAGGTTAGTCCTCCTATAGGCTCCTTTTCCTTATCAATCCTCTCTAGATTCTTCTCCTATTGAGAAAGATCTTTAGTGGGAGTCATTGTCTCTTGTTGGGCTAAATTCCTAGCCTCTATGTTTTAAGGAGTCTATTGAGGCTCTTCATGTATTTTCCCTTCCTCAAATACTTGATCATCATGTACCTCCTAGAACTCCCCTTCCACAGTTGCTTGTGTTTCTTCTTTGGTATCTAGGGTAAGTGGAGTCACTGATCCTTTATCTAAAACTACCAAATTTTGAGATAGTGGTTTTGGAATACCTAGAGGTCCTTGAGGTAAAGTTGGCAAGTGATTCCAATCCTCTCCTAAGGGTTCACTCATGAGAGTATCTCTTATTTTCTCTCCCATCATCTCAATTCCTATTGGCATAAAGTAAAAATTAAAGAGGTCAAAGACATCATTTTCTTGACCCTCCATATCATATATCCATCTTTGTTGTTCATCCTCTAAAGTTGACACTTGGACAGGCTCCCTTGGAGGAGATGGAGGTGTCATTTTGGATCTTTTTCTTCTCTCTTCCTCTATTTCTTAGCCAAGAATGTTCTTTGTATCAAGTGGAAAAATTCTATTTTCTCCCCTTGTTCTTGATCCTCTACTTGTGGGATGGTCTCGAGCATTTGTGGTGGCAAAGTGTTTTTCTTCTTTAATCTCCTTCTTCATGTTCCTTCCACAGTTGATTCAACTCTTACCCTTTTTGGATTTTTTGGCATTTTGAAACACTACAAGTTTCAAATTACCCCGATGAGAACAAGACACATTTAGGGGCAGCTAACTCCCATCCTTAACACATCATTTCAAACACTAGGCTAACTATAAGACTAGACCCTTCTTCTACTTTAAGATCTACAAAACCTAGGTAGGTGGACTAGTGCTAAACATATTCTTGAATCTATTAAAGTACATAAAACCTTTATATCTCCTAATACTTATGCAATAACAAAGATCTGCAGTAGAAAATTGCAACTCTATGAAATCCACAAGCTTAGTGAGGGCATTCTTTTCAACTCTTCAACATGAAGGGAAATACAATATATTAATGACATTGAATTCAACAAAACCTTAAAAATGTAGCATTAATAATGAATGATCGTGTAGCTGATCAGTGCCTTATCTATTGGGCAATTCCATGAATCAAATTCATACATCTATGATATCAATGGCATATTCCATACACCAAAGTATTAGATCTATCTAATCACCTTGTGAATTAGAGATAGGTGTTCATTAAGACCTCATTCTTATGAAATATCCTTCTCAAAATAATCAACCTTGTCAAACACATCAAGCATTTACTTGGCCCTTTCTGCTACTAGCAAAACATATCTAATATACAACCTTAAAGAGATGCAAATGGGTCTTAGTTCTTTGTTCCTAGACCACATAAGACTATAGATTACTGAGATAGGAGACGAGAATTAGAATGAAACTAAATTTTTTTTTGGCTCATTTGTATTCATTTCTTTGAAACAATACTTTCAAAT
This sequence comes from Cupressus sempervirens, assembly GCA_028749045.1. NCBI lineage: Eukaryota > Viridiplantae > Streptophyta > Pinopsida > Cupressales > Cupressaceae > Cupressus > Cupressus sempervirens. The sequence goes on from CM053789.1 coordinate 883,517,588, forward strand.
GCATGAAATCAAAACATGAAAAACACCTAATATATTAGAACTAGTTGTATTATCTTTCCTATTGTTGTTCATACAAGAGAGAATATGCTAAAGAATATGGTGTCACAATGATTGGATCACATCAAGACTAGAACCCTAGTTTCACAAATCTGAGAGAACTCTATATTGAAACACACAGTATCACAACAATGAGTTATTTTTTCTCCAAAACTGGAACCCTTACAATGAGAAAGAAAGATGATATAGATGAGAGTGAATTCCTAGATCTATTGTGAAGATAACACGTGTCCACTTGAAAAACCTCTCCTAATAGTGAAAAGAATCTCTCTAATCTCTCTTTGCAACTAGATATCAAATCTTTAACCATTTTGCCTCCCAAAAGCATAAAGTGATTCAGATATTTGATTGGAAAGAATAACTGATTTCTAATGGTAGATTAAAAACATAGGCAAAAAATCAGTTAAAATGACCTTTAAAGGAAATAAAAACTTATGAGAATTACTTTTCTCCACATTCAGACTTCAATAGTATTTCATATCTACCCTTTAACCAATTTTGATGCTCAATGGCAAAATCTACCCATTCTGCTGAGAATGCCCCAGAAATTACAAATTTACTTATAGACTCAACTGATGAGCACCTGTGCAAAAACTAACTCAATATTAAAAAAGTTCATTTCCTCTTGGTTCCAATGGTATATTGAAGTGCCTATTTTGAACAAAAAATGCCCCTATGGTGGCCATTTGAAATTTAGGCTCATGTTATGGCCTTGCACATTAAAAAGAATGAATTTGAGATTTTTTTAAAATTCCATAGTACTATAGAAAGTGATTTTTTGAAACCAAATTTTTTCAATCTTAGACTGAATGTGAAAGCAGAGGATATTATTTAAATTTTAAATTCCTTTGTATCCCCTCAACCTCTCTCAAATAGCACCATGTGTTACATCTACATTGGTTCATTTCTTGCTCTTTCATCCAACCCCTCCAACTGGGTGCCAGGTGGCATCATTTCATTCATCCTCTCTTTTGCCACATCAACATGCCATGTCATCAATCTCTATGTCACTATCCTAGTTAGCATTATGTCATGTCATCAGTGACATAGTGACCTTGCAACATGTGTCACCTACTACCTTGTCAGTACCTTGGGAAATATGCCACATCTGAAACCTCTACCATGTGTCAGTCCTTGACTCTTCCACCTTAGTACCAGATCATTGCCATGTGTCAACATTTTATTGAGTTTCCATGTCATTATATTAACCTCCCCACAACTTTCCTTTGGTGACATAGAGACAGTTGTTGGATGTGCTACGTGTTGCCATCCTATGCATCAAAGATATCTAGGTTGTAACATACTAACACTTGTCATCATGCAGTTGGTCAAAATTCTACATCAGCACCAAGTCACTATACACATTGTCCAACTACCACTTATCAAATAGTAATTTTCCCACATTGTTGTTGTTGGGTGCCACAACTTCCTCACCAAATCTCCATGGATTTTTGGTAGGTCGCTATGTCACTACCAGTAAACCTCACTGTTTTCTAGTGGCGACATAGCACCTTGCCATATTTTTCAACTTTTCTAGTGGGCTTCCACATCATTGGATAATGTCAGCATGTCCATTCAAAAGTTATTCCATTCTTTCCTCCAGCTGTTAGCAATTGGGTTGGGCCCACCACATAGGCCATGGCTTGCAAAAGCCTTTTGTCTTGTTGACAACATGTGATGTGAGTAGCATAGTATTTAAAGGTTTGAGAAGCTCCTCTTCTAGAAAATTTGGGATAACTAACTCACACTACCCCTTGTCGCATTGCATGAACCATTCCTTATGAATCCAAATGATAATTCAGAGCCATTGAAAACTTTTGAAGCACTGGATTAACCATCCTCACCCTTAGGACCACTACTACCATGCACACAACATGTGAGAACCTAAACATCATTGCCTTCTATCTTAACACTCTAGAGCTTGTTAACCTTGAGTTTTGTAATTTTATTTCGCATTCAATAGTTCAGCCTTCAATCTTCATTTTAAACCCTTTGAATATTAAAACATTGTTAAAAAGAGACTTGATCCTCTGTCAAATGAAAAGATTCTTTCATTTTCCTGCTATCTCCTCACCATTGCAGAGGCATCCTTTTCCCTTTCATTATAGAGCTCCTCTTTAATTGCATAATCTTCCCCTACCTTGCATATTTTTCTCTTTCTTAATGTGTGGTTTGCTCTCCTTGCTACTTGCATGCTTTCCTCTTTTATGTAGATTTCTTTCTCTTCTTGTTGTTGGTGTATACTCTACCCTTCAACGCATGTTCTTTGTATGGGATGTGTTTATCTTCCCTTTTGCCTATTTGTTCCTCTTTAAACTCCCCCGCATGTGGGTTTCTCCTTTTCATACATGTCATGGATGTCTTCATTCTACTCCTCTTCAATAAAGGTAACTTTGTCTAAAAAGGTAGCTTCCTCATCATGCAATGCATTGTTCATATCTTCTCTTTCTGTGGGATTCCCTACATGCTCTTCCAATCACTTCTTACAAAATTTAAAACATGCTCCTTGCATAAAGACTCTCTTCCATTTCATCTTTTGTTCGGCAGAAAGAAAACCAAATAGTTTGACTTATATTGCAAACTTCTTGTATGGCTCATCAATGTCAAAATTAGAATCACTTTCATGAGATGAATATGAATCCTCTTTTTGATTTTTCTTAGAATGGTCTTTATGCACTTTGAGGATTAGCTGATTAAAAGCCTTTTTAAATTTGACTCTGGAACTTCATGGTCGGGAGTAATTTACGAATACCATAGATTTATAACAAATTCTTACACAATCTTCTAGGTAAAATCATCCACTACTACTTGAAAAATTGGTGAATCAAAATTCCTTCTCCATCTCATAGAGGCACATGCAAGAAGGGGAAGTGGATCATTAGGAGACAACCACCTTTGTTAAAGATGAGAAAGATATGATGGTTCGGAAGTCATTGAACTCCTCTTATGAATTTCCAACTCAAGGGAGAGGTATCAAAGTAATACAGTAATGATGAATGATATTGGAACATTTAACAAGATCAAATTACTTGTCATATACCCCCTTCAAAATGTTTGACTTGAATGCATTTTATTAGTTCTAATGGAATTAGTCGGACCCCAAAGTGGGTTCGGCTAAAAAAATTTTTGTTTCTGAACAATTGAATCCTCAAATTGTTCTACTGAGATATTCAAGCCGACTAAAATCAAAATCAAGCATTGAATTATCCTTAAAAACTCATTTTTACCCTTTACTATCAACTGTTATTTTAGTGCCAGAAGGTCTTTTGACTAGGCTTAAAAACTAACAAAAACACCTTATCAGGCTCTAGAATTGAACATATTGATTATCTATTCTACATACTCCTACCTTGTCAAATCTCATCTCACAAAAAATTCTCAGTCAAAAGACATTGACTGTTGAAGTTTCCCTCTCAGAATTACCTACAAGAAAACATGTTAGAAAGTAATAAAACACGTTGGAATTTGGCTTTGAGAACTGGGCAAACTAACACTTGAGAAAATGAAAACTGGGATGTTGGTTCATTGTCATGAAGAGAATATAAATCTATGATTAGAGCTCATAATTAAGAACTAGGCACAAATGGTGAGTAGTCAAAATGGGCTACTCAGAATTTGCAGACTGAAAACGCTGATAGAAAAACATTTTTTGCAAATGGAATTGACCTAGGAAAGTGTGCATACGGATTCATCAAGACTTGAAAATCAGCACACTTAAAGTATTATCAAAGTACAACACAGTGGTATAGTCTAATTTATCTCATCTATTACAAATTTCAAAATATGACATCATGAACAGGGGTTCTGACAAATCTGCACTTCTTGACACAAGTAAAAAGTTACAAGGTGCATTCGGAATCATGTTCAAAAATTGATCAAATAGATCCGTCAAGATTTGAAAATTGAAACAAAAATTCTCTAACCTCTAAAATGCAATGCAAAAGGAAGTCTCTCATCTTGGTCAATAGGGTCAAAATCATAACAAATCAAACAGGGCCTTCCAAAATTTAGAACAAATTCACATTAGCAGGACAACATTGAAAGACCAACTTTGAGGGATTCAAAACCTAGTCAAATAGATTCAAAATGACTCAAAATATGAAACATAGGCTCTTCGTTATAGACACTAGACATTCCCCAAGTGGCGAGTCATGAAACATTACCGGTTTCAAGATATTCAATTGCAAACACAACCTCATGTCGCTATTTGACACAAGTAAAAATGTAGATTTGGAGATTGCTCAAAATGGGACTTCACTAAATAGCTTAGAACAATAATTTATCTTTATGAAACATATAGATGCACTGAATAAAAGGTGTTAGAAACATTAAACACCTCTTAGGCCTCACAAGAATAGCCAGGTATACATGCATTTAAAAGCATTTAAAGGGCTTAATTTTCTCAATGGTACTCAAAATCAGGGCTTCAATTTTGAGTCCCAACAATGGCTCTATCTGGGGATGCATGTTATTTATGGGCATGGAAAGGACTCAGATCTCTAGAAGAAGTAGACCACACACACAATAGCAAAAACTTCTCTTGGACAATTTATTGAAAACAAGAAACAACTACTCCTATTATGTACAAACGATGGCCTTGGGCCACTGAACTTCAACAAAACTTCTTACCTCTATCTTAAGTCTTATTTTCATTGCCATTTTCTTTAGGTAAATTGAAATTATCTTTCTCATCAATTCCACCAATCATATTAGCATCTTGAAATAGAACACTTGGAAAAATTGAATTCACACCTTCATTCTCATAAAGCATTTACAAATCAGCATTAAACTCTACATCATGCTCACTATGAAAATATGAATCATTTTGATCATAACTACTCATATCAAACTGAGACTAATCATCACTAACTAAATCATGGACACTTTCAACCAAAAACACAAAATTTTGACATTCTACTTCATTTAACAAGTTACATGAACCAAATTGTAACTCACCTTGTGCATCTGTATATGAAGGGAATGAAAAATATGATTTTTCCTTTTTTGTAATATTAGTATTTCATAAATTATATTGAACATTTGCTACAATCTCTTCACACTCAAACAACTGATTAGATACCAAATCACAAGAATCATCATGAAATTGTATGTTCACAATATGTTGATTCGTAGCAATGCTTTCCTCAAATAACTCACTAGAATAAATCATTTCATTAGTATTACTTTCCTCATCACATGAGCAATTTGAATATATCTTGGCCTCATGAAAACAAGGAGGCAATGAACCAATAATAGACCTTATCTCTACTTTTTCATTCTTAACATAGAAGTCATCATGTGTATTGATATACAGATTACCATCACATACACCTCCTAAACTTGACAGAGCATATTCTAAAACTATATGTTCTTCAACATCAAATTTAGGGGAAATGACTTCACCATATGAAAATGTAAAACATGGCAAAGCACAAGTATCCTTGGATAGATTAGCATATCTTTAAAAATAATGAGCCAACAATTCTAAAATCTCGTCAAAATTTAACAAGACTTCATTATTAGTTTCTTCTCCTTGGCTTTGATTATTATCCAAATAGCTTGACACATTTATAATAGTAGACTTGTTAGTAATATATTGTGAAAAATCAAAATTCTAATTATCACATACATCTTCCTCTTTAGACAATACCTCAACAACCGGTATCTTAGAATATTCACATTCATCATTAGAAGAGAAACTCTTACTAGTATTACACTTTTCCTCTTCTTTACAATCACCTTCATAATAAGATGAATCCACATTATGCATGTCATCAAATTGTTAATTACTATCCTTTGATTCATAAAAATGAGACTCTTCATCTTCAATATCATTTTCAATGGATTCATTGCATTCATTAACATTACATTCATTAGCATTCAAAGCACCTTCAATCTTTGCGATAAAATCATGAAATTCAAAAATCTTATCTAACCTTGACTTTGTTGATCAATCAATTGAGTGTGGCATAAAAACTTCTAAGAGTACCATTGGCCATGAAGACTCCTCGGGTCTGATATGCCCATCAAAATTCATAATTACTGATTTAAACTTCATGTAAATTTGAATTTCACTAATACCCTTAATATCAGCAATTGTATTTATTATCATTATGAAAGTCTTATCATGAATCTTCCTTTTCAGCATCAAAATTTATAACTACTAATTTAAACTTCATGTAAATTTGAAATTCACTAAGACCCTTAATATCACCAATTGTATTTCTTATCATTATGACAGTCTTATCATGAATCTTCCTTTTCAGCTTAGCAATGTTTGCATGAACACTTTAAAGAGTTAGCATATCACTTTCAGACCTGGACTCTAAATCCATCTTATACAATACCAAACTACTACCTTTTTTTTCTTAGTGCTGAAAACACTAGATGGATGCAAGCATTCTATTCATTCAACTTTCATGAAGGACAAATACATGAAAATTAAAAATACCTTTATGTTTTGCTATTTGAAACCTCTGATCTGGTAGTTGGCATAGGTACAAACCTAAAATCCTTCACACCATAGATAGAATCCTTGTAGAGCCACCATCTCCTTAAAGAGGAAAATGAAATCACAATAGTGATTCACCTTTTGAAATCAATTACTTCAGCAAATACATGCAACCACATAAATTATCAATCAAGAAACTGATACTTCCTCTTTCCCAATAAACTAGATCTACCCACAAATACTGAAAGCCTCTAATATTAAAATAAGCCATGCACTGGTTTAGAGATTTAGATCAAAGTTAGAACTCACACTTAGTGAGAAAATATTTGAAACAATTTACCACCTGTACATTCCAACCAAACTTTCAATATGGAAAAACTTGTAGATCACTAACACCTTGGAAACATAATTCACTTCATAAATTGATTCTTGACTCTAAAACTTTCTCAATAGCATATGAAAAAATTGGACTAATTGAAAATAGACTTATAATAGTCATAGAACACAATTTACATCCAATTCTCACAACATACTACTATCCATGAATAAAGCTTAACTGGGGAACACAAAATTTAGCAAGAATATGGAAAACAACTCACAACCCCGCTACTATAGCAAAAATGTTCTGACATATTGAATCTTCTTTAAATTCTCAAGGTTTTCTATCACATAGATTCAATACAATCCCTAGTAGAGTTGCCATTTTTTTCATTTTTTGAAATGCTATAGGTTTCAAATTATCCTGATGAGAACAAGACACATCTAGTGGCAACTAACTCCCATCCTCAACACATTCTTTCAGACACTGGGTCAACTATAAAGCTAGACTCATCTTCTACTTCAAGCTCTACAAAACCTAGGTGGGTGGACCTTAGATTCAAATTATATGGTACCAATGCTAAACATATTCCTGAATCTATTAAAGTAGATAAAACCCTTATATCTCCTAATACTTATGCAATAACAAAGATGTGTAGTAGCAAATTGCAACTCTATGAAATCCAGAAGTTGAGTGAGGGAATCCTTTTTAGCTCTTCAACATGAAAGGGAAATACAATTGATTAATGATGTTGAATTCAACAAAACCTCAAAAATGTAGTAGTAATAATGAATGATCCTGGAGCTGATCAGTGCATTATCTATTGGGCAATTCCATGAATCAATTGCATACATCTATGATATCAATGATGTATTCCATACACCAAAATATCATATCTATCTAATCATGTTGTGAATTAGAGATAGGTGTTCATTAAAACCTCATTCTTATGAAATATCATTCTCAAAATAATCAACAACCCTATTAAACACATCAAGCATTTACTTGGCCCTTTGTTCCAATAGCAAAACATATCTGACATACAACCTTAAAGTGATGCAAATGGGTTTTAGTTCTTTGTTCCTAGACCACATAAGACTATAGATTACTAAGATAGGAGATGAGAATCAGAATAAAAATAAAGAAATTATAGCTCATTTGTATTAATTTCTTTGAAACAATACATTCAAATGCATGAAATCAAAACATGAAAAACACCTAATTTATCAAAACTAGCTATATTATTTTTCCTACTATTGTTCATACAAGAGAGAATATGTTGAAGAATGTGGTGTCATAGTGATGGGAACACATCAAGACTAGAACCCTAGTTTCAAAAATCTGAGAGAACTCTATATTGAAACACACATGGTATCACAGCAATGAGTCATTTTTTCTCAAAAACTGGAACCCTTACAATAAGAAAGAAAGATAATGATATAGAGGAGAGTGAATTCTCAGAACTATTGTGAAGAAGACATGTGTCCACTTGAAAAACCTCTCCTAATAGTGAAAAGAATATCTCTATGCTCTCTCTATATCTAGATATCAAATCTTTAACCATTTTGCCTTCCAAAAGCATAAAGTGATTCAGATATTTGATTGGAAAGAATAACTGATTTTTGATGCCAGATTAAAAACATAGGCAAAAAATCAATTAATATGACCTTTAAAGGAAATAGAAACTTATCAAAATTACTTTTCTCCACATTCAAACTTCAATAGTCTTTTACATCTACCCTCTAACCAATTTTGATGCTCAATGGAAAATTTTTTTTGTTTTGATGGGAATGCCCCAGAAATTAAAAAATTTCTTATAGACTGAATTGGTGAGCACCTATGCAAAAGCTAACTCCATATTTAGGAAGTTCATTTCCTCCTAGTTCCACCCATATATTGAAGTGCCTATTTCAAACAAAAGACACCCCCTGTGAGGGCCATTTGAAATTTAGGCTCCTGCTATGGCCTTGCACATTAAAAAGAATGAATTTGAAATTTTTTTAAAATTCCATTGTTTAAAACTATAGAAAGTCATTTTTTGAAACCAATTTTTTTCGATCTTAGACAAAATGTGAAAGCAAAGGATATTATTTTTAATTTAAAATTCCTTTATATCCCCTCGACCTCTCAAATAGCACCATGTGTCACATCTGCATTGGTTCATTTTTTGCTCTATCATCTTACCCCTCCAACTAGGTGCCACGTGGCATCATTTCATTCATCCTCTATTTTGCCATGTCACCATGTCACATCATTAGTCACAATGTTACTATCCTAGTCAGAATTCTACTACATCATCAACAACATAGTAACCTTGTGATATGTGTCACCCACCACCACACCAGCACCTCAAGAAGCATGCCATGTTTGAAACCTCCACCATGTGTAAGTTCTTGACTCATCCACCTCATTGCCATGTGTCAAATTTTCATCGAGTCACCATGTTGCTATGTTAACCTCCCTATAACTTTCCATTGGTGACATAGCAACAACCATCAGATGTGCCACATGTTGCCATCCTATGCATCAAAGATATCTAAACTGCCACATAGTGCCACTTGTCTTCACATGGTTGGTCAAAATTCTACATCAACATCCAATCAATATACACATTGCCTTGCTACCACTTGTCAAATGGTAATCTTTCCACTTCACTACTATTGGGTCCCACAACTTCCTCACCAGATCTCCATGGTTTTTCAGTAGGTTGCTACATCATTACCAAAAAACCTCACCATTTTTCAATGGTGACATAGCACCTTGCCAGATTTTTAAACTTTTCTGATGGTCTTCCATGTCATCAAATGATGTTAGCATGTTCACTCAAAATTTATTCCATTCTTTCCTCTAGCTATCAACAACTAGGTTGGGCCCACCACATAGGCTACAACTTGCAAAAGCCTTTTGTCTTGTTGACAACATGTGATGTGAGTAGCATAGTATTTAAAGGTTTGAGAAGCTCCTCTTCTAGTGAATGTGGGATAACTAACTCACACTACCCCTTGTCACTTTGCATGAACCATTCACTGCAAATCCAAATGATAATTCAAAGCCACTGAAAAATGTCGAAGCACTAGACTCACTATCCTCACCATTAGGGCAACCATTGCCATGCGCACAACATGTGAGAATCTAAACATCATTGCTTTCTATGTTAATGCTCTGGAGCTTGTTAACCTCTGATTTTGTAATTTTATTTTGCATTCTATTTTAAACCCTACAGATATTAAAACTTTGTTATGCAAGAGACTTGATCCTCCATTAGATGAAAAGATTCTATCATTTTCCTATTATCTCCTCACCATCGCATGGACATCCTCTACCCTTTCATTATGGAGCTCCTCTTTAATTTTGTGGTCTTCCCTTGTCTAACATGTTTTTCTCTTGCTTAATGCATGGGTTGCTCTCCTTGTTGCTTGTGTGCTTTCCTCTTTTATGTGGATTTCTTTCTCTTCTTGTCATTGGTGTATACTCTTCCCTTCAACACATGTTCTTTGTATGTGATGTGTCTTTCTTATTCCTACCGAGGATGTGTCTATCTTCCCTTTTTCCTGCTAGTTCCTCTTTAAGCTCCCCTACACATAGGTTGCTCCTTTTCATACATGTCATGGATGTCTTCATTCCACTCCTCTTCAATCAAGGCAACTTTGTCTAAAAAGGTAGCTTCCTCATCATGCAATGCATTAGTCATGCCTTCTCTTTCCATAGGATTCCATATATGGTGTTCCAATCACTTCTTCCAAACTTTAAAACATGCTCCTTGCACAAATACTCTCTTCCATTTCATCTTTTGTCTGGCAGAAGGAAAACCAAATAGTTTGACTTATATTGCAAAGTTCTTGTATGACTCATCAATATCAAAATTAGAATCACTTTCATGAGATGAATATAAATCCTCTATTTTATTTTCCTTACAATGGTCTTTATGCACTTTGAGGAGTAGCTGATTGAAAGCCTTTTTAAATTTGACTCTGGAACTTCATGGTCAAGAGTAATTTATGAATACCATAGATCTGTAACAAATTCTTGCACAATCTTATGGGTAAAATTATCCACTACTTCTTGAACAATTGGTGAATCAACCTTCCTTCTCAATCTCATAGAGGGCTATGCAGGAAGGGGAAGTGGATCATGAGGAGACAACTGACTTTGTTTAAGATAAGAAAGATATGATGGTTCAAAAGTCACTGAAATCCTCCTATGAATTTCCAACTCAAGGGAGAGATGTCAGAGTAATACAATAATGATGAATGATATTGGAACATTTAACTAGGTCAAATTACTTGTCATATACCCCCTTCAAAATGTTTGACTTGCATGCATTTTATTAGTTCTAATGGAATCAGTCGAACCCCAAAGTGGGTCCAGCTAAAAAAAAAATCATTTCTTAACAACTAAATCCTCAAATTGATCTACTGATATCTTCAAGCTCACTAAAATCAAAATCAAGCCTTGAATTATCCTTAAAAACTCATTTTTACCCTTTACTACCAACTATCATTTTAGTGCCAGAAGGTCCTTTGACTAGGCTTAAAAATTGACCAAAACACCTAATAGGGCTCTGGAATCAAACATATTGATTCTTTATTCTGCATACTCCTACCCTATAGAATCTCATCTCATGAAGAATTCTCAATCAAAAGATATTGACTATTGAAGTTTCCCTCTTAGAATTACCTACAAGAAAACATGTCAGAAAGTAATAAAACACATTCAGATTTGGCTTTAAAAACTAGGCAAATTGACATTTGGGAAAACAAAAACTAGGATGTTGGTTCATTGTCATGAAGAGAATATAAATCTATGATTAAGGCTCATGACGAATAATTGGGCACAAATGGTGAGAGGTCAAAATGGGCTACTAAGAATTTGTAGACTACAAACACTGTCAGAAAAACATTTTTTGCAAATGGAATTGACTTGGGAAAGTGTGCAGATGGATTCATCAAGACTTGAAAATTGACACACTTAAAGTATTTTTAGAGTACAACATAGTGTTACAATCCATTTGATCTTATATATCATAAATTTTGAGATATTACATCATGAACAAGGGTTTTGACAAATGTGGACTTCTTGACACCAGTAAAAAGTTACAAGTTGCATTTTGGATCGCATTCAAAAATGAATCAAACATATTTTTCAAGACTTGAAAATCAAAACACAGCAAGTCTTTAACCTCTAAAATGCAACACAAAAGGAAGTTTCTCATTTTGGTCAACTAGGTCAAAATTATAACAAGTCAAACAGGGCCTTCTAGAATCAGAACAAAATCACATCAGCATGACAACATTGGAAGACCAACTTTGAGGGATTCAAAACCTAGTCAAATTGATTTGAAATGACTTAAAATATAAAACATGGGCTCTTTGTTATGGAAACTAGAGATTTCCAAAGTGGTGATTCATGAAATATTATCGGGTGTGAGATATTCAATTACAGACACAACCTCCTATCATTGTTTGACACTTAGGGAAAAATGCAGATTTGGAGATTGCTCAAAACGAGACTTCACTAAATAGCTCAGAATGGTAATTTATCTTTATGAAACACATAGACACATTGAATGAAAGGTGTTAGAAACATTAAACACCTCTTATGCCTCACAAGAATAGTTGGGTATACATGCATTTTGAAGCATTTAAATGGCTTGATTTTCTCTATTGTTCTCAAAATTAGGGCTTCAATTTTGAGTCCCAACAGGAGCCAAGGGGGATGCTTCTTCCTTTTAGTTTCTACTGGTTTTACCCTCTTCTCCTCTACCTATTCTTTTGGTTGTTTTTTCTATTGTTCTTTTTATTATGTCTCTTGGGTTGGCTCTTGTACTTGAGACTCAAGTTGTGCTTGTTTAGATTGTGCATGTTTAGGTTATTCCTATGCTTGAGTTGTTTTCTTCTTTTCCCTAGAAGGTACTCTCTACCTTTTCGTACCCCTATCAGCTCTAAATTACTCAACCTCCCACTCATGTTGATGAACTATTTCTAGCCTTACTAGGGATTAACTGGGGAAGGTTGGTACTGTGACTTTTGCACCTTTTCCTTTTATCAAGCTTGTGGCTTGTACAGGTATGGCCTAAGGAACTAGATTGAATCTAAATGGCTTATTGATCCATTCCTTTATCAACTCAACTATGTTCCTTTCCTAATGATTGATATCATTTTTTTCATCCCTCTTAATCTTAGAATTCATTATTGGCCAGTCATAGATTTTATCCTTGATATATAATGGATCCATGACATCTTTAGTATCATTTTCCATAGTCTTAAGAGGGATCTTTATCTTTAGTAAATGATTTTCTAAATATAGATTCAACCTAAAATATTCCCTTATATGGACATTATAGTCATCTACAATGTTCATCCAATGGTCCTCCAATGCATCTTCATGTACAAACTCTTTCCCTACCAAGTGATGTACCATGTCAATGTTGTCAAAGTAAGGGTGAGTGGATTTTTATTATTCCAAGGGATATTAGTCCCATTCTAAATCAAAGGTGATAATATCTTTCTTTTGTTTCACCTCGAAAGCACCAATTGTGTTGAGCTAGACCCATGTCCTCTTATGTTGTCTTCTCACTCTATTGTATGTAGAAGTGAGTTTGCATGCAATCTCCAACAGGATGAGCCTACAAGATGGGTATCTTGGGAGGTTCTTTGGGCACAATATAGTACCAATTACCCCAAGATAGGTGAAGTTTTTGAACTAAATGTATTAGGTACCAATTTCTGTGATCCTAACTGCCTCTACTAACATTGTTTTGGCATAATAACCTTCAATGAACCTGATGATTGCAAAGATGAAACCATCATTCACCACCTTGTAGTCCACACTTTGCAATTGGATCTTCTTCTTCACCAATTGTGGATAGACCACATAGGCCAAGTGTTTGTATCTTGTATGCTTCCCTTTCTATAGAGGCCTGGGTAGTCTATGGTTCTTGCCACCAAAAAATACATCATGTATGATGTCATATAGAAGCATAGGTTGGCTTTGATGGCTACTACTTGCTCATCCAATTTTTCACTATAGATGGTAGCCCAATAAATTGGTATCTTTTCCCTTCTGATGGTCTTAATGAAGTGGACCATCTAGATCTGAAGATGACCTGCTATTGGGAGTCTCATAACTCTACTCAATAGCACAATTGCATACCTGATATCATCCTTCATATAACCCCTTGTCATGTCAACCTTACCCACTCTATGACCCACTGGTGTTCTATCAATGAGGAAGGAGGATTACACTATTTTCTATGTTTCTTTTAGATTATTTGTGTACCATTATTTTACTCTATCATATGTTATTCATAGATAGTGGTCCATCCTAGGAAGGTAAAATACCTTCTCAACATTCTTAGGTTAGAGGTCTAGGACTATCTCTCATATAATGATCTTAACAACCTTCTCTTCAATCATAATGCATTTTTCAAGGATTGTTATCAATTCTAAGGATTGAACTAATATTGGATGTGATACTACATTGACAAGGCCTAACCAGATGAGCACTAACACCATTGTAGATCTTTCTTTAGGTTAATTTCCGATCATGAGGAATGCATTCCAATAAATATGTCTAAGGTCCATATCTTTAATCTCATTTTGTCCATCTTGAAACCTTGATTTCCTTTATGCCCCTTGATACTTGAAAGTGACTGATTTTGGAGCCATATTTTCCATAATTGAAGAGGATGATGATTCCATCTTATCTGCACTAAAGAATCAATCATTAATTGGAAGTTTAAAATTTGACCTAAAATAGACTCTAATTGACTCCAAAATAAATCAAAATTACTTAAAACATGATCAAAATAGTTTAATCTCTCTAGAATTCCCTATTTTGCAATTTGGTGCACCTAACGCACCTTTACAGTACACTAGTGCATTTTTTAAAGCCTTTGAATGACTTTTATGCACAGTTTTGCACCTGTGCATGTGTATAGTTGCACACATGTACACTACGCAATGCAATCTTGGGGAGGAAAGAATTAAGTCCTTTGAATTTATCCTTAAAGGCTTTGTTATGTTTATTTTTTCTTTTAATGTTAAGTGTCTCAATGTTGTGAAAAGGTGAACACATGCGCACCTTGTGGAGGTGCACATGTGAGATCCTTCATCAAGGCAAGGAGTCACTTTGGTTTTAAGTCTTTATTTAGGTTTTAGGTATTTTTTTGGAGGTTTTCATGTAAGAACCTTCATGTTGATGCTAACCTTAGTGTGTGTAGAGGAGATTGGGAGTAGAGTGTAATAGGGAGTGCACAGGAAGATTTGTAAAGGTGGCGTGTTTCAGAGGAGGTGAATGAAGAGGGGACACAACTTGAGTTCTTATATATACCCTATGGAAAGTGCACCTAGGAGGTTGCACATGTGCACACCTCTAGAGGTGTGCACATGCATTCCTCCAAGGTGTGCTTACTTGGGCACCCATAGAAGGTGCTCAAGTGCACACCTCTGGGAGTGTGTAGATGTGCACTTCCAGAGTTGTGCATTTGTATACTTCCAAAAGGGTTCACATATGTGCAGCTTATGAACGTGTACATATGTATACCTACTTGGGAGTGCTAAAATGTCCTCTAGAAAGATTTTTTTTGTGTTTTTGAGTATCCAAGTCTCTCTAATCAGATATTGGTGCTTGACCTAAACACCTTGGGAGTCCAAAAGTGACCTAGACTCTAAACTAGGAGTGTGGTAGGCTAAAAGTTACTAGGGGGTCCCCATTGCTAAGGAAAATGGGCCATGCATTGTGAGATCAAAACAATTATAAAAGCCACTCATGTGTGGTCTTGAAAGTTGTTTTCCACTCATGTCCCTCCTTTATTCAAATTTGATGGTAACCAATCTCCAAGTCTATCCTAGTGAAATATTGAGCTCCTCCTAGAAAATTCATTAGGTCTTTAATTCTTGGGATTGGAAACCTATACCTTATTCTTATCCTATTTATTATCCTTGAATTAGTGCATAACCTTCATTGCCTCCTTTCTTAGGTTTTAACACCACTGGGACTGCACAAGGGCTAATGCTTTTCCTCACCAATCCATTGTCAAGTAATTCATGCACTTTCGTAGCTATTTCCTTTTTTTAAGGGGTCATCTTATAAGATGCCTTATTTGGCAAGGAAGCTCCAAGGATTAAGTTAATTTGATGGCCAATTGATCTCTAAGGTGGAAAAGTTGTAGGGGTTCCATCATCAACAATTTTTTTGAGCAACTCCAAGAGAGTTCTTAGATTTATCTTCTTCTTTAAGCTCCAACACAATGGAAAACCCCATTCCATCTTCCTCCTTTAGAGTGTTCAAAGACTCTTTTCCCCCAAGCATTAAAGTATTAAGGCCCGCTACTTTTCTATCTTCTTCATCGACCAATGATTTTATCTTATATGTTATCCCATCTTTTTGAAAAGAATAAGAGTTCTTCTCTCTATTTTATGTGGCCTTTCTATCAAATTGTCATGTTATGTCTAGTATAAAATGGTAGGCATCCATAGGAAACACATCAAATAAAATATTATCCTTGTACCCCCTATAGTAAAATCCACCCATGCTTTCTCATTGACTAATACATGATTCCCCTTGTTCAATCATGTAATCCTATAAGGATGATTATAAGGTCTCATAGACAATCCTAGCTTATTTACTACTTCCTCTAAGATAATGTTACCAATAGAACTTGAATCAACTATAACTCTACAAATCTTTTGTAATATCTTGAAAAGTAATCTTCTATTCTTAGGTTCCTGCTTGAGTAGTTCCTAAATTAGGACCCTTTCAAGGATCACATTATCACCAAATTTTGAGTCCAAATTTACCACAAGGGACTTGAAAATTGTAGTATCCTCATGCACATAGTTGACCCTTCTATCATTTTGGGAAGGATTTTCAAGACACCTATATGAAGGATGCCCCAATTTATTGTAATTATAACATGTCATACTACCAAAAATGATCCTCTACTAGGCCCACTATATCTTTCTTTATACTACTATTATTTAATCATCTTCTTCTACTATAACCACCTCTATGACTAGATTCTCCACTTTTCTCTGTTAGCTTCGACTCACCTTGTGGTTTTCATTCACTACCTCTTCCACCATAACATCCTCTATTATCTCTACCTCTTCCCTTACCTTTACTAATTTTATTATGTTTCTTCTTGTTATTCTCTTCCATGTTGAGAGTAAGTTGATAGCATTAATGTAGTATGGTAGGACTCAACAGACTTATCTCAAGTCCTTAACACTCCATCTTAGTCAATTTAAAAACTTGGATACTTTGATGCTTTCATCCTTCACTACTTTTGACCTCAAACATAATATGTAAAACTCCTCTATATAGGAATTCACATCAAGATCTCTATCTCAAATTTTGCCTCTTTCTATGAAGCTTGATTTCATAGTCATCGTGAAAGTTGGTCTCCTTTATCTTGTTCACCATACCCTTGCATGTAGATATCTGGTCCTCTCTCTCTCTCTCTCTCTCTCTCTCTCTCTCTCTCTCTCTCTCTCTCTCTCTCTCTCTCTCTCTCTCTCTCTCTCTCTCTCTCTCTCTCATTGTACAAAGTTCCACAAAGCCAATGTAGTACCCTTCATTCAAGACTTTTCAACCTTAACTTTTTGGGCCTTGGTAATATCTTCCCAAAAAATGGTTTTTAAGACCCTCTATCCATTATATCACTAAATTTGGATCCATATTTCCACTAAATATGCTATTCCCTCCAAATATTTTCCTCCTAATGCCTTTATTTCCTTTAAGAAAGATTATTTAAGAAATCTAGGGTATGAATTAGGAATCTTGTCTTCTTCAACTTCTTTCCCTTTGTCTTTTGTGTCCTTCACTTTTTCACTAACCTCTTTATTCTTGGCCCTATCTACACCAAAATTTCTCTCCATTAGAGTTAATTTTTTATTGAGAAGACTATTCTCTACTTCCTATTCTTGTACCACTTTCACTAATTCAAAATTAGTCACCATACTTATTTCTCATATTGATTCCAACTGTGACATGTACTTGTCCTGGACCAAATTTTATTATGCTCTAATTCCAATTTGATAGGGAGACTCCCAAATTGAGTTCCAATGAACTCTTCACCAAGGCCATCCTTAGACCTCATAGGGTTCTTCTCTTTCCAACCCTAAACTCTTGGGAAAAAAGAAATCATCTTTTCCCTTACTCTCTAGAGTTTCACTACCAATTCAAATAGGCCTTCTTTCAACTCACCAAGGTAAGTTCACTTCCTCACTAACATCTAAAATCACCATCATCTTACATGAGTCTTGAGGTTATAAAATTACCAATTCAATAATGCTTGGTTTCAATTTTCATGATCAAGAGACACTCTTCCCATTGATTCCAAGGTTCCCTAATTTAAGGGCTAGTAGCCTTTTAGGCCTAGTTAGCTCTCCAAACTAGTTTTTTTGCCAATAACTCAAAAAAAATGCAAAGGAACCCAAGAAAAATAACCTTTTTAGATACCCTTTTGGTAGAACTCAATTATTTGTAGGATTTAGATTTCCCAAACCATCTGTACAATATATTTTTTCCAAACTAGGTCAATTTACCAAGGATATGAGCTAGTTTCATTGTTTTAATGGAAAATCTTGGTCAAGTGAATTTAATAAAACATATAACTTCTTCCAAGGATTCCTTAGGATTAATACAAATACTATAAACACTTTGATTGAATTTTACAATCCATTCCTGCAAGATCCACAACTCTATTACCACTTTTTTCCTAGTTAGATTATCTTTGTGCCCACCTAAGGCATGGTATTAAAAATACTAAACTTCAATTTTTGAGTGTTTAAAAAAGATAAAGATATGTACATTGTCTCTAGTTTCCATCCTCTAAGGACCATCAGAATCCCACAATCATATTTCAAGAAAAATTCATTTCATTTACTCAAAACTTAGAATTGGCAGTGAACAGGCTAGTAGAGTTTGAAATTTATTTAATTAACCAAAACTATACAAAATTTTGACCAAAGAAAACATAACTAGGAAATTCACCCTTCTACCTATATGAAAGGAAAATAAATCTCATTCAATCCATTATGATGCATATCCAAAGTGTTCAAGGATAAAATTGGATGAATCACGTGAACACATTTCAAACGGGGAAGACTAAGATCCACCCCTTGAATTAGATTTGATTGATACAAGAGGGAGTTCCAATGCAAACCTAATGGAAAAAATAATGAATAACTCAATTTTATTTTTCCCTCACCTCTACGTTATGAGGGTTCAAGCAAGGAGATATCTAATATAGAGATGAGACATAAAGATGTGACAAAATGATGAGATACGAACCTAAAAATGTATTTTCAAACAACCTATGAAAGGATTGATTCTCACCATCTTGATTGTAAAATGTGTTAAAAAAAACCCTAAAATATTTTTGCATATAATCAAGGGTGATCTAGTCAAATTGAGGGTGTAGTGCAACCTTGATGGAATTTTCAAGGGTGAACTAGTGCATCAGGAAAAAACTAGAGCATCAAAAGTGCAGTACAACCCTGATGATTAGAGTTGGTGGGGTGGGGGGGGTGGTGGGGTGTGGGGCTGGGTGGGGTTTGCCTTAGTCAAAATAAACATAAAATGCTTGCAAGTTGTAATGATAGATCTAAAATCAAGTAATGTAAATATATGAATATGCTCTTAAATTTTGAATGTAATCAAGTGTGTAGATGTTATAGCTTTGAGTCAACTTCAAAACCCTAGAAAGAAAATCAAAGTGAAACCTAAACCTTTTTGTATGAATGTGCTTGAAATCTACCTTAGGAATGTAGGTAGATGAATTTATATCTTGAAAGGATGAATATAGAAGATGCAACAAAGGATCTTGAATGTGTGAAGGGAGATCTTGAATGTTGAAAATAATAGATCTTGCATAAACTCTTTCAATAGATTGAATGCATGGTTCCTTCATCTTCAATGGTGAGATAGCTTGAATGCCTTGAATGTTTGAAGATAGCTTGATAACTGAGAGCTTGAGCACATGAATTATTGAACACTTTATGATGAGATATTTTGATATGAAAAATGGAGAAAATAGAAGGGTTTATTTAGAGATCAAAATCAACTAACTCTTGCAGACTGATTGTCATAGGAGTTTGTACCCAATTATCTAAAACATAAAACTCAAATAAAAGGGGAAAAAATAGGGCACTATCAAGAGTGTAGTACATCCCTAACATACCAAGGGTTCAATGCACTCTCAACTACCAAGTGTACAAACTCTAAGAATAATCTGGGGACCCCAAAATAGGTCTTAGAATCTAGAAATTATGCCCAGATTCTGAGAAAACCCCATTTTAGTGACAAGAGTGAACTACTAGTGGAAAGGAAGGACCTAGGGGAAAATAGATCCTACATCAAGCTTATCACCATGAAAATAGGAGATTTAAAGAGGATCTATTAATTTTCACCCCAATTCCACCTAGGGAAAAGGAAAAAAAAGGGAAAAAGAGATAGAAGAGAGAGGGAGATTGATTATCTCACATTAAATATGTGCTAAACCTTCATTAAATTGGAGTTCTTTCAATTTAAGATGGTACATTTAGCCCCCACTTTAGTGAAATTTTTGATCTACCCAAAATTGTGATAAAGGAGATAGAAGAGGAATTTGTCAAATCGCAACAAGATAGAACATTAGTTGGTGAAAGAGAACAAGCCTGAAAGACCAAGGGTCCTAACTTTGCATCGATGCACTAATGGGAAAAGAAAGATAAAATGATTTAACAAAAGGTTAGAACTAAAATCCAAAATTAATCATTAAAAGACACCTTGGCTAAAGAAATGTCTCACCCACTAATTTCATATTTGGAAAACTATTACAAGAACATAAGTGATGACATAAGAAATACAAGAAAAAATTGATTAATAACATAGCTTCTAGATATATCTCTGCTAGAATGAAATAAAAGTAGAGAGAAGGAAGAGAAAATTTATTACCTCACCCAATAGATTTCTCGCCCCATAGTGAATAGCCAAGAGAGATTTTGAAAAAGACAGCATTGAAATAGTCTAATCGGGTGGTAACCTACTAGTGAACCCACTAAAGTTTCATCCATAGATCAAAATCGATCATATCAACTTGGCATGTTCCTATGTAAAAAGATGTGTTACCAATATATGGTACTTATCATGTTGTATTTTAATGTGTTACCTACAGAAATTTATTCTATGTAGCCCAAATGTAATATTTACTATATATGTATGCATCTAGGTGTGTTACCCATGAATGAGATTCAACAAGTTTATATGTATTACTCATTATAATATTTATCATATGCATTTATGTGTGCAAAAGAAGGATGAAGTAACAATGCATATATTTGAGAATGACTTAGGAAGCATATCTAGCATCTAGGGAAGAAGTATTCTAAACAATGCCTAGTATCTATATTTTCTACCGCATGCAAGAAAGACTATGTACAAGGAGGGTGTATGTAGTCCCCCTCCTTATTATACCTATTTCAAATAGGTATGATAAGTAAGAGAAAAATTATACCTACTTATACAAGAAGGAGATATTCTTTTATCAACAATGCAAACTACATTCATACAAAGAGTCATGACTCCTTAATCTAAGATCATAGATAATTGTGCAAAAGATGTATCTCTTATAGAAATAATATCCTCAAAAGGGAGAAATATTGACAATAATACATCCACATATGAGGAGTTCTTGATTAAGATAACATCTCCAAGAAGAAGGGAAGAAGAACAAGAATGCACCTATTGAACTTCCCAATACAAAAAGAATGTGAATCCTTGGATGAAGGATAACAATCTCCAAGAAAAGGAAAGTGCACATAATGGTTATAGTTTGACTTGATAAAGAAGAGGTGTTGGCCTAGGATATGGAACTCTTGTAAAAGAGATAATCCATATAAAATACACAATTCCATGTAAATAAAGAACAATGTCACATAATAAACAAGTTCCATGTAAGCTTAAAGAAAGTATATCTATAGAAAAAGAGATAAGAAATATAAAAATATTCTTGGCCCCCAAGTGTGAGACAATAAAAAGAGATCTATGATGGATTATATAAAAATATATTATAAACTATAAGGATGAGTCTCAAGAAAAAACCAATAGCCATGCATAAAATGCAAACACCTGATAGCCAACAAGAACAATATAATGCTACACCATATAAGGGATAAAAGAAACATCATAGTATAATCAATTCTAAACAATGTAAGATGCTATAAAATAATATCACAAATGAAGTAAGTTATAGATGATCATTAATTGAAAATCATTAAAATTTAAATTATGGATAGACACTTGTTACTCACAAACTGCAACCATCCATGTAATAAGGCAATACATACCCATAGATAAGAATGCTCCATAAAAAAATACAAATCTATAGAGAAATGAAATAAAGAGATGAATGGATGTCACATTATGCCTACTTAGTTATCACAAAATAAAAAATAAAGGGATAACATATCCTAGAGAGAAAAGATAATGAAAATCCAATATAAGCCCTAGAATGATAGATTCCTTAGAATGAAAAATCATAAGGGATATTGGATGAATTGAATGAATGAAGAAAGAAATAGTATGCATCCCTAAGTCATTAAAGGGAGGTAATGAATCCAATTAAATAGGGCCCTTTCCCCCCAAGTGAAGAGATAAGGAAAATGACTATTATGTTGCTCATGGAGTAGGACAATGAGCCCCCAGAAGGAAAAGTTAATAATATCACAAACCTAGGAGCAACACAATAGGGGTGTAGATGCCTTAAGTAAAATGATCATGAAAAGGATACCATTCTTCCTTGAAAATCACATGGAACATAATACAAGCAATGAATTGATAAAGCATATAAAAGAAAGATATGCATATACTCATCAAATAAAGGTGTTTGATTCACAAAGTCAATAATGTAATATGTTGGCATGAATTCTAAGGTTTCCCAATCGTGAAGAGTTAAGAAGCCACTTATAGGGTTTATATGAGTAGGGTCCTTAGGATCTAATGATAGATTTGTGAAAAGAAGATCATAATGATTATCATTTTCAACAAGATCTAATTTTAATTGAGATGTGTCTTGAAAGAAAGGAAAAGGAAAATCAAGTCTGTGGTCTTCTATGACTAAGGCACTCATAGGAGAAGGATAAACAAAATTCATCAAGGCCTCATCTATAGAAAAAATATCAATAAAATTTAGAGAAATAAGTTGATCAATAGAAGCAATAACCATGAAATCATTTGAAAGTGCCTCATGAGGAAGAGAATAAACCATATCTTTATCTAAGGATTCATCCCAAATAGTAAAATAATTCATAAAGGGAAGACAACACACATTAGAGGAGGAAAAATAATGAATGAAATAATTTTCAAGAAAGAGAGAGTAATCAACATTCCTATC
This sequence comes from Cupressus sempervirens, assembly GCA_028749045.1. NCBI lineage: Eukaryota > Viridiplantae > Streptophyta > Pinopsida > Cupressales > Cupressaceae > Cupressus > Cupressus sempervirens. The sequence continues at coordinate 883,540,793 of CM053789.1, forward strand.
CAAGGGCTCATCCCAAATAATATCACTATCAAAGGTAAGAACATCATGAATCGCTAAAGGTTGATCAACAAAATCTTTGAAATGGTTACCCTTTGAAGGGGAATGAGAATCAATGCATGGAAAAACTAAGTTTCCATCATATGCATGAAATAGAACATCTTGAATATCATGATTGCAACTTGAAAGTAAAGATAAAAAATCCATTGAAATGAGAAGCAATCTTAAAATGACCTAAATGAAATTTTATTTTGTATTTTCAAAATGCAAATATATTAAATACAATGAAAACAATAAAGGAGGAGATATAAATACCAATGTAGTACACAAAGTATATCTAGATTCACCCAATGCAAATAATCTAACTTTGATAAGAAAAGTGCATAGAAAGTCAAGTTTACAAAAATGTGTAATAAAGGTGAATGTATAATGAAATGTAGTAATCTAACTCTAAAATCAAAGTAGATGTATAAGAAGTTTGGGTTCACCAAATAGTGTAAGGGTAAAATGGAATCAATCTAGAAGGGGGAAGACCCAAGATCAAGATTTAGATTTGATGAAGGGGGAAGACCAAGATCCACCCCTTGGATTAGATTTGATGGATACAAGAAGAAGTACCAATGAAAACCTAATGGAAAAAATAGTGAATAACTTAGATTTATTTACCTCTCACCTCCATCTTATGAGGGTTTAAGAAAGGAGATATGCAATATAGAGCTGAGACATAAAGATGACAAAATGATTAAGTATATATAAGTTAAAGAGAGCAAGATGAAATACCTTGTGAGATACAAACCTAAAAATAGGTTGTTAAACAACCTCTAAAAGGGTTGATTCACACATACTCGATTGAAAAATGCACTATGGGAAAAACCCAAAAATTATTTAGTGATAAATCAAGGGTGTCCTAGTCAAATCAAAGGGAAAATGTGACCTTGATGGAATCATTAGGGGAAAACTAGTACATTAGTTGGTAAACTAGATCATTAGGGTTGCGGTACAACCCTAATGATTAGGGGTGCAGTGCAACCCTAGTAAAATGTATGTGATGTTGATTCTAATTTTGTATTTTTGATAAAGGATGAAAAGGGTATCTAGATTTGCAACATGTTAATCAATCTAAGATCCAAAACTTACAAAAAAAGAGATTGTTTTCTTATTGTTTGAGGGGTTTACCTCAGTCAAGCCCCAATTTGAAATTAAAATTGAATTGAAATAAAGATAGAATGCTTTCAGGTAATGATAGATCTAACATGAAGCAATGTAAATATATGAATATGATCTTGATTTGAAATGTAATCAAGTATTTATATGTAATATCTTTGACTCAACTTTAAAACCATAGAATGGAAATCAAAGTGAAACCAAAACCTTTGTGCACAAATGTGCTTGAAATCCACCTTAGGAATGCATGTGGATTTTGAGAGGGTGAATATAGGAGATGCAACAAAGGATCTTGATCTATGAAGGGAGATCTTGAATGTTGGAAGTAATATATCTTTCATAAAATCCTTCAACAGCTTGAATACATGAATCATTTATCTTCAATAGAGAGATAGCTTGAACACCTTGAATTCTTGAAGAGAACTTGAGAACTTGAGAGCTTGAGTGCATGAATTCTTGAACACCCGATGATGAGATATCATGATATAAATGATGGAGCAAATAGAAGGGATTATATAGAGATCAAAAATCAACTAACTCTCATAGACCTATTGTCATAGGAGTTTTTACTTGATTATCTAAAACACAAGATTCAAAGAAAAAGAGCCAAAATAGGGCCTGATCTAGGGCACAATGTACCCTAGATTTTCCTATTAGGGGTGTAGTGCACCCTTGATACATCAGTTGCACATTGGGGCTCTGATTTCTAGATGCACAAATCTTGGGGATAATATGGGGACCCCAAAACAAGTCTAAAAATTCAAAAACCATACCAAATTCTATGGAAACCTTATTTTATTGTCACAAGTGAATTCCTAGTGCAAAGGTGAGTGGAAAGGAATAACCTGGGGGGAAATAGATCCTACATTGAGCTTACCACTATGAAAATTGGATCTTTAAAGAGGATCTATTAATTTTTACTCCAATTCCACCTAGGGAATAGGAGGGAAAAGGGAAGAAGATATAAAAGATAGATAGAGAGAGAGAGAGAGAGAGAGAGAGAGAGAGAGAGATTATCTCACATTAAATAGGTTTTAAACCTTCATTAAATTGGAGTGCTTCCAATTTAAGGATGGTATAATAGGGAATTGTTTCAAACTATCATAGATGTCATAGTGAACATTTAGCTTTTTTCTATTCAAACTCCTTGTCAAAGAATCCAACCTTCATGCAGTGGCTTGGGAGGCCTTAAATATGTCTCCATAACATTTTTCAACTATTGGTTAGGACCCACAACTAATTCTTTTTGAGATGCTCATTTTGGGCAAAATGTTGTCATGACAACATTTTACATGCTTGGAAATCTTTCATTTCCTCTCAAAACCTATACTTCAAATTGGTGTAGAGTCATAGAAAAAGATTTTTTAATCCTCTATAACATCATTCTACCTAATTTTGCACAATTTGGGGTCCTTTTTCCCATTATGCCACTTTTTTCCTTATTGTCGACTTTTGCCTATGAATTGGTAGTTTTTGTCCAATGTTGGTATCTATTTGCGCGCGCGCGCACACGCACGCACACACACACACACACACACACACACACACACACACACACACACACACACACACACACACACACACACACACACACACACACACACACACACACACACACTTAGCAATCACAAAAACACACCAAAGGGACCTACTTAAGATCTTTATTTGCCACATGACCTAGCTAAGGTCATTAAAACCCATAATTTTAAGGGTTCATCTATCAAATCCTAGATGCTCCTGCATCAAATCCAAAACAACACCTACAACATATGCCAGAATAAAAAAGAAAATTGCTAAGATATGGATTGTCAATAAGAAAACTAGAGAAATTACATTTGTAAGAAGGAAAAGATCTCAAAGTGATGCTACATCTCAACTAATAATAATAATGAGGAACCAAATCTCAACATGTATAAGAACAAGGAGAAAGAGGAATGAACCAATAGAAGAGCAAGTCTAAATCAGAATTCCTAGATCACCTAGCAATATAGTTTGAGGAATATTAGAATATGGAAATGTTAAATATATAGATGAAATCAAGTATAGGTCATGGTCACAGGAGGACAAGAATATTACAAAAGACATAATACTATCACATTTCTACAAGTTTAAAAGATTTCCAAATGAGCTCAAACATAGAATTCCTAAATTGTTACTTGATAAAATAATAGTAAGATGGGATGAAGGTACTAAAGAAGAAAATAAAAGAAGATCAAGAACATTGATAACCACTAAGACATAAATAAGTGTTGAATAAATCATTTCAATAATGAAAGAGCGTAAAAATAGATTCTCTACAATAATATAGAACAACAAGATATTGGCAGGACTAAATTAGGTACTAGAAGATGAAGCAGTACACTTACAAGTAAAAAAATTGATGTTAGTATACCTTAAGAATTTGGATTAGAAGAATTTTTAAAAATTATAGATATTTACAAAGTGAGTAATGTGATTGGAGAAAATGAAGGATACATTGATTTGACATATGAAAGTGATTTTGAAGAAATAGAAAGTGGTGGCACACTAATAAGAGGAGACACTTAAGCTATTAAGCCTCTTCAAAGTAACTATGCTTTGATACCAATTGTTAGAAATAGGGATTACTAAGAGTGGGAAGGGGTGAATCAGTAATCTATGAATTTTAGTCACCAACTACATATTATTACCTACTTCAAACCATGCATAACAAAGAAATAAAGTAGTGCTGAACAATAATAGTATGTGAAAGCATAGATATGTGTCACCATTTACGATATCAAAAGCCTATTTTGGTCAAATCTCATTTCACTATCAAAACTCAATTTTTTCAAAAACTAAAAATACCCTTTTATAGATTTCATATTCAATATCATCATTATATAAATTTTTGAGTGTTTTGATTAGTTATAATATGTTATCATTTTAAAATATTATAAATTGATATTTCAACATTTTAGAAGATTCTCCCTCCAAAAAGAGGAAGAAATAATAAATCTTATCAAATAAATTTAAAAATTATATTTATCTCTAGAGGGGAGAGTCCTCTTCACAAATATGTAATTTTTTTTCAAGAAGGTGTAGATTTGATAAGGAAGTTTTGACGGGAGGAAAAAACTGTTAGATTTTGATAAGGTCGAGCTTAAGGTTGAGCTTGAGTACTTATAACAAGGAAAATATACATAAAAAGTAATTATTTCTTTTTTTGTTCCCTAGCTATACATGTCATCTATAAGATATATTCAAATCAGAACAAAAAAAGATGATTTTCAAATACTTTTTTGATAGGAACTACACCCTATTTTTTTTATAGTTAAAAAAGGGACTTCAAAATAAAATAAAATGAATAAATTATTACTCAAAAAAATAATAAAAATTATAGCCATAAAATTCATCCAGTTCTAAACATTTCATCAGTTTACATCATCTTCAAATTCTAAACACAAATACCATTTTTTTTGTCATTAATGTTGAATTGTCACATTTTGATATCATGTTTCTTTATAAAAGGTGACATAGGTTTGTGCTTTTACCCAATAAAAATGCACAAAGATAACTCATAACACCATATTTTGTTAACTAGGGAAACCGTGGCTAAGGGAAAACCCTGGTGGGGATGATACCCACTACATAATATATTGATATATAAGTTCCTTGTTAGAGGATGGACCCTATTAGGAGTCAATGAGCACATTCAATATAAGGAGTCCTTGTTAGGAGACTTTGAACCCTATTAGGAGATTCCAATTTTCCTTCTTGAATTGATCTTTGATCTTGAACTCAATCTTAGATCACTAGATAAAACTTCAATTGTATCGCTTTCAAAAAAGTTTTCTCACTTTGCGATCTTACAAGATAGCGCTTTGCTTATACAATACACCAAGATTGCACACCTTCTTATTGCAAGAAGTCCTTTTCATAAATACCATGCATTTACATAAAATACTATTGAGTTGGCTAAGACCACAATTCACTTTTCCAAATTAGAGTAAACATCTAGGATGTTGACCTTAATTTGACAAGTAATTGTTTTGTAAACAAAACAATTCTTTCCTTCAATTCTGTTGTCTTAATTCATCAAAACATGATTATCTATATTTTGTATAGTCTTTACAAACTTATGAGGTTATACACATTATCACCAACATGTATACTATCTCCATGTAACTTTTATTGTCATAATATGGTGTCTACAACATGTTATAAACAAAATAATACACTATTGTAAACCAAATTCTATACTAAGACAATTTTTTGATTACCAAATACTAAGTATCTTTATTTTTGAGGTTTCCTATCAAAATGTACATCATGTTTTTTCATAAATGAGAACAATTACATATCACTATTAGCCAATTGTCAACAATCTCCCCCTTTGGCATTGATGGCAAAAAAATAGGGAAAATTGACTAAGTGAGAACAACTTAACTATCAAAGTAAACATTACATCTACTACAACTTATTCAACTTTACATATATGCTCCCCCTTACAATATATTTTACACTTTTTACAATCTTCACATGCATCTCTCCTTTGTATCTTTCCCAAAAATGACATGTATACAATTTTCACATGAATCTCTCCCCCTTTGACATCAATGACAAAGGTTAAAATGTCAAGATATTGTCCAAAAAATGTCAGAACTGCTAAAACTAATGTCTTCCCTTATGTTGACATTGTCTTCAGATTGTCCATACCTTTGTTCCATATCTCTTTTGTAGACTTTGTTGATATGAGAATTTCACATAAAACATATGATGCAATCTCAACTGGATTGATATCTAAATACAAAAATTTTGTGTATTCTTGGCCTTGACACATTCCTCTAATTGCTTCTCAACAAAAGATAAATTTAGAGCAATGTATTCTCAGAAATCAAATGTTCTCTTCAAGATCTGCTCTTTTCAAAGTTCTAGTTTCCTAATCTCCCTGTGAACACTGGCAACTTGACTCTCAAAATTATCAATTTTGCTAGATGGATACTGGATTTAGCTAGATAAATCCTCTAGCTCATTCATCTTTTCCTCTATCTGACTCACCAAGTCTTTAGTTAGTTTTTATAGCTACTACAATCTCCTTTCTCAACTTATCCTTTTCAACAACCTTAAATAAGAATGGTCTCAACTTATTCCTCAAGTATCGTACAAGGTTATTCAACAATCCCTTTATTTCATCTTCATCATTAGTCTTGCAAATGGTCCTTAGCATAGACTTATGAAGTTCAAGGTCTTCTTCTCTTGCTAGATTCTTCTTCTCTATGAGTCTCTCATAGACTTTTTGGTTCTCCATCATACTTAGATCATTTTCAATGACATGTATCATGGTAGATATATCAATTTAATTCTTCTCAATATTATTATATAAATCATAAAAAAAATTCATCTAAACAAAGTTTCCCTCATTTGCAATAGTTGTGTTAATCTTCTCAATCTTTGGCTTCCAAGGTTTCTGATCTTTTCCTGCTACTTGTTCAAGTGGAGTCACCTTTTCTACTTGTTTAGCTTCCTGCTCCTCCTCTTCTTCATCACTCTACTCAATTGTCAACTATTTTTTTTGCCTCTTACTAGGTCCTATAGCCATTTTTTTGACTCTCTTTGTCTTTGTTGACACTACTCCAACTAATCTCTCTGATTTTCTCTTTTGTTCACTAGGGTGAACATTGGACACTACCACATAAGGAATGCTCTATCCCAAAGATGTCTTAGCAAATGAAATTTACAAGAGTTGTATGTTTAGTACACCTTGTTTTATTATATGTTTCATGGCCTCAGATTCACTCTCTATCATTTTGGCCTCAGATAATGCCTTCTTCATGATTGACTCAACCTTCTTATGAGATGCCTTCGCCAAGGTTACTTGATGAGCATGCTATATGATCTCATCATACATGCCAAATATATACTTAGCTTTATCTTTCTCTAAATTCAACAAAAAATCAATGTATCAACTAACATACAAATGTCTTCCTTGAACCTACCCACAATTGTTGGTGAAATCCAAAATCTCTATTTCATCTCATTTTGAAAAGTCTTCATAATTAGGTTTTCACTATCCAATACTTTGTCTACAGGGTGTCTTTTGCATACCTCTAATATCTTATCCATAGTGCATCTATCACTACTCATTATATTTGTTACTGACAAGTAGGGAAATCTCTTCAGCACATGAAATAATATGTGATTCTATCAATAATTAGAATATAAACACACCATTATTTGTTCTCTTAATCATTTCAAGGTTTTCCAAGAGTTGCATTCTCACTATCTCACTTAGATTTACTTGTTCTTTCTCTAAACATATCTTATAAGTTGCATATATAAATCCTATTGAAATTTCATCTATCTTAAAACTTGCACAAACTAAATAAGCAATAATTTTGCTAAAAAAGCTCACATTATCTTGTTTGATGGAGTTGATTACCATAGTCTTCCCATTGTATAATGCCTTAGTATAACTTTTTATTTTCTTCTTTACCAATTTCTCACCTATGGGTACATTGCCTTGTTTGTTAAGACTAGTTACCTCATTGATAAGGTTGGAAAAAATGTCTACTACATCATCTTGCATCCATAGTTTTCCATCATATATCCTACTCAGTGTAATTTGTGTCCATTCATCTATATCTAACTTAGGGTAGAAATGATACTTAAACAAGTCTAATTCCCTTAAATGTTTAAATCCAAGCTTCATTGTCATGTTGTGGTTAAAGACCAATTCCATATTTTTGTTCATATATTCACTACCAATTGATTCAAACTTGCAATTCAAATAACTTTACACATCTTCAAGGTAAACTACGTTGTTCAAAGTGATAGACAACACAAAGTTAGGGTTTCCATCATTAGGTTTTATGGAAACTATCTTGAACTTGGCTCTATCCTCATTTTCAACATTATGTACTAATGATATATCTATGATCTTTATCACTATGAACTTTTTATCGAGAAAATTTGTGGAAAAAATGATAAAATACCTCTTTCCAAAAATAGGGTTTTCTTGGAAATTTCTCTAACAACTCACTTCTGAATGCTCTTTGCTTTGAATGTGTTCGCAATGAAGTGAAAAATCAATTTTGTACTCCATTTATCTATCAACTTGAGCTTGCATTTATTGCATACTTTACAAATATGAAAAGGTTGGTAATTACATTCTATAGTTAGATAACTACTCAAACTCATCCATCCAATCATTTGATGTCACCTAAGGTTATTGTAGCCTCCTTCCATCATGATAAACATCCTCAAAACTTTGCATCACAAAATTCTCTGCAAAAAATTACTTTTCATCATCTGTTACAGAATAAATCTTTATTGTAATAGCAATAACTCTAAATTTCATCATAACTTGTTTAGATGAAATCCAAATCATAAGTAAGCTTAGGTACCATCTAAACATAACCGGATACACTTTTTCCCTAATTCGGTCTCTAACTAAAGTTCACAAATTCTGATACTATGAACAAGCTTAATTCAACTTAATTGAATCAAACTCAATAGTTGACTTTGTTCTTCTTGTCTCATCTTCTTAAAGTTCACTCACAATGTTTCTTTGTTCTTCATTATTCCTACTAGTTCTAGAGTTCCTTTCATGGTTCCTTCTATCATTCCTTCTATTTCAAAGTCTCTATCATTGTTCCTTCTATCTCCAAAGTTTCTATCCATTCTGTAATACTTCATTGTGTGTCCAAAATTGTTGCATAACATATATATAGGTGGTTTGCTTCTAGGATTTTGCTAATCATCAGGTGTATGACAATTTCAAGCAATGTGTCCTAAGTTTTTACACTTATAAGACATGATTTGGCTTCTTTCATCATAAGATATTATTTCTCTTGATGTCCTTTCATTAGATCTTCTTTTATTTGTAGGGTTAGTATTTCTAGACATTCTACTATTTCTTCTATCATTATCATATTTATATTTCCTACACTCAATTTCATTATGACCCATACCATGATAATAATGACAATAAAAGTCCTTAACATGATTAAATGACCTATTTGTACAATCTCTTTTCATATGACCTATTTTATTGCACAAAAAGAACTTACCTCTAAATTCATACCTAGTTTCCTTAGGAGTCTCCACTTGCTTAGGTTCATCCAAGATTTCAAATTACTTATTTTGCTCAACTTCTTTAGGTTTTTCAAAACATTGACTGGAGTCAATCTTATCATCATATTTACTTTTTCTTTTAGATATGATCTAATCTTAGATTTCTTTGTAGACATGTTAATTAGATAACCAAGACTAGTCTTGTCATAAGAAGGTCTCTGTATACACATAGAATTATCAAGCTTTTCTTTGCTAGAATAAAGTCTCTCAAGATGCTATTTGCACTATGTCAATTCACCTTTCACAATAGTATTGTACTTATGGAGTTCTTGATGATCTTCTTTCAATGTTTCAAACTCAGATGTTTTCTTTGCCAGACTTGCTCTCATATCTACATTTTCAATCTTCAAATTTGTTAGGATCATTTCTCAAAGTCAACTTTAGATTTGTAATCTTCAATTCATGCTTCAAGATCTTGTACTATGTTTTCAACTTTGAATATTCATCATCACTAGTTACAGATTTAGTAGATTTGGACTTTGATTTTAGATGTTCAATCTTTTCCTTCAATTGACCAATGTATACGTTGGAGTCTTCATATCTATACTTCAGCTTATCTCTTTCTTTAGTAAGGAGATCAATTTGTTTAAGAGCTTCTTCAAGGTTCTTCATCAACTATTCCATATCCATAGGGATCTTACTTTAGTTGTTAAGCCTCTTCAAACTAATTGTGCTCTATTACCAATTGTTATAAATAAAGATTACTATGAGGGGGGCTGAATCAATAATTTACAAACTTTAGTTTCCTATTGCATATTATTACTTACTCTAAGCCATGCATAACAAAGAAATAAAGTACTACTAAATAGTAATAGTAATAATGTACAAAGATGACTCATAACACCGTATTTTGTTAATTAGGGAAACCTTGGCCAAGGGAAAACCTCGGTGGGGATGATACTCACTAGATATATAATGATATATAATTTCCTTTTTAGAGGATGGACCCTATTAGGAGTCAATGAGCACATTGAGTATAAGGAGTCTCTATTGGGAGACTTTAAATCCCTATTAGGAGATTCCAACCATGTTAGGAGTTGTAGTATAATGTATGCAAGAAGAGCCCATTGCCCAGATATGCAATTTCAATTACAAGAAGAGTTCACTACTCAAACAAGTAATTTACTATTATTTTCCTTCTTTGAGTGATCTCTGATCTTCAACTCGATCTTAGATCACCAAATAAAACTTTGCATGTATCACTTTCCCAAAAGTTTTGTCACTTCACACTCTTACAAGATAACACTTTTCTTTTAAAATACACCAAGATTGCACACCTTCTTATCACAAGAAGTCATTTTCATAAATACCATTCCTTTACATAAAATACTGCTAGGTTGGCTAAGATCACAATTCAATTTTTAAGTTAGAGTAAACATCTAGGATGTTGGCCCTAATTGGACAAGTAATTGTTTTGTTAAAAAACAATTATTTCCTTCAATTCCACTGTCTTGCTTCATCAAAACATAATTATCTCTATTCTATACAATCTATACAAACTTCCAAGGTTATACACATCATCACCAACATGTATACTATCTTCATATAACTTTTCTTGTCATAATATGATCCTTGCAATATGTTATAAACAAAATAATGCACTGATGTAAACCAAATTCTATACTTAGACAATTTTCTAATTACCAAACACTAAGTATCTTTATTTCTGAGATTTCTTATCAATATGTTCATCACTTGTTACCATAAATGACAACAATTACATATCACTATTATCCAATTTTCAATAGGAAGAGGAGGAGGAGGAGAAGAAGAAGAAGAAGAAGATTCTACATTGCTAATGACAATTATTATTGATGAGGAAGAACCCTACAATGATCAATTGAAGAAGTTTATAAACACAATCATCATAGAATAGATTATAAAAAAAGAATTTTGAGGAAAATTTGAGGAGAAATTATAGATTAACAAAGATAAAAAGAAAATACAGAAAGTGGCATAACATACAAGAGTGTTATCAAAGAAGATGAAGTAAATAGAGGAAATATTCATAGAAGTGACATAGATTTACAAGAAAACATGCATGGATGGAGATACAAATAAGAAGACTGAAATTCAATATATGGTCACTCGCATTATAGACATAATTCAAAGACATATGAAGATCGCTACTTAAATGTTAGAACTAAGTAGTATCAAGGACATCATAGAAATAATAATAAGATTTAAAAGAAATATGAGTGCAATGAATGAACTCAAGGAGCTATGGAATAAAACCTTAACAAACATCACAAAATGGTACAAATACTGTTTGTAAATTCCCTAGTTAATTATCTATGCTATAATATTTGGCATCATTGTCAAAAGGGGGAGAATGAGTTCAAAATTTATAAAGAAAGAAAGAAACTTAGACCAAAATATAGGGGAAGAATATAGCATATATAGGGGAGCTTTATAATAATATAGTGTAAAGAGAAAGTAGTACAAGTAGTAAAATTTTCAAGAGCATGTTTTTCCACCAATGCCAAAGTGGGAGATTGTGACTTGACAAAATCCTCTACATGTTATTAATGAAGATTTTAATATGGTTGTGATTGCTAGAAAATCATATAAGCAAGGTTCATCTAAAGGAAGAGCTATAGATGAACATATAAGTCTTCTAGGAGAACAGAAGTCACTATTGAAAATCGTAAGAAAGAAGTGTTATCAAATAACTACACAGTTATCAATGCATAGGATATGAATAGAGCCAATGTATAAAAAGAAAATACTATTGGAACAAATGAGATCTACTAGTAAATGATAGAACAATTTGATAAATAAGAAGTACAATCATCATAGAAAAAGATTCATTGGATTTGGATGAATGAAAATGGAAGGAAACATGTCAAGGAATCATCCAAAATGACTTAGAGATAGAGGTAAAAATATTTGACTACTGAATTTGCGGAAGGACTAGAAAATGGAAATAAATTTTATGAGGAATGACAAAGCAAACAACTAAGGATGGCATCCAAAGTCAAAATGGTTTATGGAAGATTCAAGAGGAAGTACTCTAGAACCCTAATTAGGTTTAGGGAAATGTTAAGGATGAGAGAATATGTAAGAATAATCAAGAAGAGAATTGTATTTGTATGCAAGTTACCAAAAATCTGAAAAGAAAAGAATAGAGAAGAAGAACATTATCTAACAAGATTTAGGAGACAAAAATTATAGGTTAAATTTCTTGCTGATTTATTCCTAAAATTTTAGCAACAATATTTTGAAATCCCTAAAACTACTTTTCTAAGATGGGGAGTGAAAGGATGGCAATCGGTATTGATGTGTTGGATGAATATGCAAGTGATGTCTATCATGGTGAGTTGGATTTTTGGTGCAAAGTGGTTGGTTCTACATTAGGAAGGGGCATGGCTCACACATGGAGGTTTGTGTGGATTCTAATATTCTTTGTGGGTTCCCATTGAGTAAAGAGGATCTAGCAAGTATGAGGTCTTCTAGTCATCTGCCTCAATGGGTTTTTTGGCAAGCTGTTTGGACAAATTGTGCAAAGCTGAGATAGTTTATTGGGTCACATTCTTAGTGGAATCATGCAGATAGGGCCAGGGCTAGATTTGTTTTCCTTCTGAGGTCTTCTATGTTTAAAGGTATTTTGGGTCCTCACCCTTCTTCTACAGGTTTTACTAGGAAATTTTTGGCCCTCCTCCATGGCTACAAGGTAAGCAGTGTTATTTGCACACTCAATAACCTAATCACAAGCAAGTTTTTTTTTCATCAACCTCCTTTCAATATCTAGAATATTCCTAGCCCACATTTCCCTCTTCAATGTTTCAAGGTAGCCCTATCCCATAGTTTGTAAAATCTTTCAATAAGAATTCAGTTCAGAAGGCCCCCTCTCATCCTTGTAGAGCTCTCTTCAATCCAAAGTCAAGGGACATTGGCCCTAACCCTATTTTTTGTTAGTTTTATGATCTCTGCAAATGTAATAACATTGCCATTGTACTTGATGTGTTCCAATTGCAGATTTTCTTCTCATATAAATATGAGAAGGATGAGACATGTCTCATAAAGAGACATGTCTCTAGAGTTAATCATCATTGGTTAGTATATTTAATACAACTAACCATATGTATAATATATATATAAATTATTATATATATAATATAATATGTAATATATATATTATATATATAATAATATGTATGTATAAAGAATATATATCTAATGATGATTTACCATTTATAATGAATCTCATGATTATATCAATCTAACTGAACTACAATTTAACATAATGTGCTATCGAAAATTTGATTACATACAAACTGATTACATTACGTAGATTCTTAATATAATCTTAAGTATATATGTATATGGATTATATATATATATATATATATATATATATATATATATATAATAATAATAATAATAATAAGACATATATATATATATATATATATGTATATATTATACGTATATATATATATATAACATATATATATATATGTATATATTATATGTATATATATATATATATATATATATATATATATATATATATATATATATATATATATATATATATATATATATATATATATATATATATATATATATATATATATATATATATATATATATATATATATATATATATATATATATATATATATATATATATACAATTAATGAATATGTTATGTAATATTAACTTGAGGATAGACATAAACAATATAGATTCAATTTCACACAAGCTAACTTCTTAACACTCCCTCTTTAGCAAGGGAAATTTAAACAATTTTAACTTACACAATAAGGTGTAATCATCTTTATGTTTCAAACTAAGAGAGAGAAAGAAGAAGGAAAACATAATGGATTTTCATGGTGTCTAGCTATCGCCCAAAAGATCCATGAAGGTTATCAATGTGTTTTGCAAAATCTGGCCCAAAGAACAAAGATAACCCAAACTTTCAAAACGATGGGTTTTCATGGTGTTCGGCTATCGCCCAAAAGACCCATGAAGGTTATCAATGTGTCTGGCAAAATCTGGCCCAAAGAACAAAGATAACACCAAATTTAACCATTGTTTGAAGACAGATCAACTAAAATAAAGTCATCACTTTATAATAGGATCAAAATACATGAAAGGTTGTCACCTTTCACAAGAAAAGTCATCAATTTTCACAATACAAGCTTGCAAGAAAAAATAAATTTATGTTCATGAATATATAGTTTAATAAATGCATCTACAACAAGGTCATATCAATTTTACCTCTAAAGTACACAATTTCAACTTTGCAAGAGGTTTGGCAAAAATATTAGCACTTTTCTCATCTATTCTAATATAACTCATCCTTGTGATAAATACACCAGTATCACAAACCATATGATGTTAGTCAATAAGTGCATAAGAAACAATAATCATTAATCATGTCAAGTTTACCTTCGAAATGATATGATCTACTCCCTCTAAATAAAAATTTGATAGAATCATGTTCTTATTTGCTCCCTCTTAATCTAAAGCAATGTCAGATTTCCTGTTCATAATCTTAATCATAAAAGATGTTCACTTCCAGAGCCTGCACAATAATCCTGGTAGCAAACGTACGAACTTTCCTTTTCTGCAAGAACATCTTTCTATGACAATCCATAATTGTCAAATCATTAAATCTACTCTCTAAAGATGGTTTCAAGTGGGAACTTGAACATTGTTTATTAAATTTACCCCCCACAATGTGAAATTCCAACTTTTATATCATTGAACAATTTTATGTACTTAATACCTAGTGTATGATCATGCAAGTTATTTAAGGATCTTTTTATTTTCTTGTGATGTTCACAAGGTGAGGCCCATTAAAAACATTTTGTTACTCATAAAAAAAAAATTGAACTTCCTTTGAATATCTTAATCTTTTCAACCTTCAGGTGATAAGTCAATACTTCCTCATGATGTACATAGAAGTAGGCCCATCAAAATCACAAAGTCATACACATGTATTTCTAGACTCCCTCTGATTATAAATCTTTCGAGCTCCAATGTTGTCTTAGAAGAAATGTTAGACTCGCTCTTAATAAAGAAGGATACTCATAATCTCAATCATTATGAATATTTGTTTCAAGATCCTCACATTATCCAACTTGATCATCATAAGACTATTGAATTGTAGATCACAACTTCTTTGGAGATACTTCATAAGATTAAGTTTGCACAATATACCTAATTTACCATCTTACTTTTCTTGCAAGATAATCTACAAAGGAAAAGATCAAGGTAAATAGTTCATATAGTACATCTAGAACTAAAAATAAGGGAGAGAGTACAAGAAGATAAACTAATATAAGATTACTAATCTGCACATGAAGATTCAAGAATTGTCTTTAGAGATTGGAACATCTCCTTTCTAAATAAGGTTCAAGTGGGAGAGGAACTTTGCCTATTTATTTCCCTTTCAATGTAAAATTTCCACTCATTCTTATATTGTTGATCAATTTAGAATTAAATGTGACAATTCCTTTCTAACTTTCTCTTTTGATCATTTAAGGCCCAAACATTCATATAGCTTAACATTAGAATGAAACGTGTCCTTCCATTTTCAAAATATACCAATATCTTGATGGTTGTGCCACATGAATGAATATCTTACTATGTATTCCTATCATTGGTGAATCTAGCACAACATGGTTTACTCCCTCTCTTTCAAGGTTGTCTCAAATGAGATGTTTGGCTCCTAGTGAATTTTAATCTTCCTCTTTTTTTTCTACAAGAACATTATTGAAGGAAAAAAATCAAGGCAAGATAGCTCATATAAAAATAAGAGAGGGACTATAGTTGATTAGATAAGTAGAATACTCAAGCTAGATAAATGCTTATTAATTTAATAATGTCAAATTTATCATATCTCTTTATTAGATAAATATATATTAATGATATAACAACCTTATGTAACCTATTTTATTAGAATGTGAAAAGAAAATCTTAATAATATACCATTACTTACCTTACAAGGTCAGTGGCCAAATCCTTACCTTACTCTTGCTTGGTATTTGTGGTTTGGTCTCACAGCATACTATACCAATACTAGTTGATTGGTCCTTTAAATTTTATCTATTCTCCTAGTCTATATAAAACCATATTATATACATAGGTGAAACCATCTTAGCAATAATAATTGTCATGTCTCATGTATAATTGTATTTTTTTTATATTATAATATGAACTTCACTACCATTCATTCCTTATATTCTATCTGAGACACTTTTGATTGTCTTTTTATTCTTATGCCAGTTGTTCAAATATATAGATTTGATGGATAAAAGGGAACTGAGGTCTAATCTTAATTGTTGTCCATACAAATCTGGAGGTTCTTATCTCCCTCCCATTCAGTAGACATTTGATTGTCTATGACAATGGATCTGCCAAATGGGTATTAAACTTATTGTCGATCACACTATGTAGTTTTGCGATTAGTTTCAATATATATGTTTTGATGTATATTCTCTTACAGGTATATATGATGTATATGTTTCTCTATCACAATAGAATTATGTATGTTGTTTATAACACTGTGACCTCTATTGTGATCTATGAGCTATTGCCTCCAAAACTAGATGTAATTTATCTGTTGCGATCTCAATATCTTTAGATATATGTGTATGAATTGTTCACAATATAATCTCTAGAGTCGATGCCCTTTATTAATCTGAATGCTCAGTTTTTTCATGTTTGTTATATGCAATAGAAGTTTAGTTCTCATGATGTTCAACAATGACTACATAAGAGACTCTACAATGATGTCAGATATGACTATGCCAAGTTGGAAAAATTTGAAGAGTTGTCAACTAGTGCAGAATGAATTAAGACTTATTAATTGATTGATATCTTGACTTGTATGGGGTTCGATTTTATCTTATTCTTGCAAGATTAAAGACTTCCTGTTGGTGCTAAAAATTGCATGGTCAATTTTTGAGCACCATAGAGAAATTAAGACCTATAAATGCATATGTACTTGGTTGTACCTGACTGTCGGTATGAGGCCTAAATGGTGTTAAATGTTTCTAACACCCTCCATTTAGCATGTTCACATGTTCCATGAAGTTAAAACATCATTCCAAGGTGTTTGGCGAAGTCCTGTTTTGAGCATTTCCTAAATCTACATTTTACCCTAAGTGTTAGACAGCAATAGGAGGCCTTGTTTGTAAATGAATAACTCACACCAAGAAATGTTTTGTGATTCACCACTTTGGGAGTGTCTAGTGTCCATATCTAGGAACCTATGTTTCATATTTTGAGTCTTTTGAGTCCATTTTACTAGATTTTGAATCCCTCAAAGTTGGTTAGTTACTATTTTCATGCTTTTGCACTTTGCACCTAATTTTGGGAAGCCCTGTTTGACACGCTATAAGTTTTGACTAGTTGACCAAAATGCTAAAATTCCTTTGAGTTGCATTATAGATGTCAAAGATTTTTCATGTTTCAAGTTTTAGCTCTTGAGAATCCGTTTGATCAGTTTTCAAGCTTGTTTCCAAATGGAATTTCTAAAGTTTTACTGGTGTCAGCATTTGCAGATTTTTTAGGACCCTTGTTCGAGACGTTTTAACTTGAGATCTGTGATTTCTTAGATCAAATGGTTTGTTCCCCTATGTTATACTCTAAAAATACTATAAGTGTGTCAGTTTTAAAGCTTTGAAGAATCCATCTTCACACTTTACTAGGGTCATTCCATTTCCAAAAAATGTTGTTTTACTGATGTTCCTATCCTGCAAATCCAAGTAGTCAACTTCAGATGCTTGGAAAATTTGACTGGTGATTTTTCATGAGCCCAAATCACACAATCATATTCTCCTCATGACAAAGTACTACTTCCATAGCTTTTAGAATCTCACATACCCATTTGCCCAGTTTTCAGAGCTCAAACCAAATGTACCTTTCAGTTCTCTAATATGTTTATGTGCAGGTGATTCTGAGAAGGCAACTTTGACATTGAATATCTTTTGGCTGCGAATTTTTTATGAGATGAAATCTAACAAGGTGCAAGAATATGGAATAGAGAATCAGTGTGCTAGATCCTAGAACTCAGTTAGGTGTTTGGATTAGTTTTTAAGGCCAGTCAATGGACCTCCTGGCATTAGATTGATAGTTTGCAAGAAGAAGTGAAAATGAGTTTTAAAGGTTGAATCAATTATGTAAATTGATTTCAATTGCTATCAAGTGATTAATGGGATCAGTTTTGTAGTTTAGGTGTTTGAAAATGAAAATTTTTTAGCCGGACCCACTCTGGAGCCCGACTAAGTGTATCCAATTGAATATAAAGATAGGGGTTAAAAATATTTTTACTAAAAGGCATTTGCAGTGATAATGGTAACATTAATCGATGTACCTTTTTCCTTTTGGATGTGTTAGACATGTGAACCTAGAGCTTTATGGTTTAGCTGCAAGAACATGTTATGAACCATATGATAATATTAATGATAACTCAACCACCTACTTGAAGTTGCAAAAAATGGACACGGCTTGGTATCAAAGTAGTGATAATTGGGTTCTTCCTTTTGTTACTTTTATTTTTGTGCATTTAAATTTGGTTTCAAGGCTTGAAAAGATAGTTATGGTTCCTAAAAGTGGGGTATATAAATTTGGAAGACATGAGACAAGCTTATTGAAGAAGAAGTTGCTCCAGATTCAACCATGGTTGGTCATTCATCAGTCAAATTTTTAGGTTACAATATCAGAGCAATCTCAATTTCCATCAGTTGTATGAAAGTTATCAGGTCAAATATTCCTTTGTCCCACACCCACACTAACCTAGCATTGCTAGTTTTTATTGTGGATTCAACATATCATGTATGGGGATTATTGTATATCGTGGTTTGTATTTCAGAATGTATGACTCTCTAAAGCTAGCCATTTTGATTGGAAATCTTGAGAATAACTTCCTTGCAAGTTGCTTACTTGGTTGGGGCATTACAATTGGTGCTAGTCTTGCTTCATATCCTATTGACATTGTTCGAAGAAGAATGATGATGACTGCTAGTGAGGAAGTAAAGTACAAGAATTCTTTGGATGCTTTTCTCTGAAGAAGGAAGGCACCAAGTCTTTATTTAAGAGAGTTAGGCTAGGAGGTTCAATAGTGAATGTAAGGAAGGATTCTTATGAAGTTTCTTCCATGCTATTAAGATGAGGCATCCAAGTAGTTTTAATGGTGGAAGTTGCAGTCTTAGAGCAAAGCATATAAGAGGAGAGCCCACATTTTAAAGCTGCAGCAAATGAAGAATGTTGGCCATGTAGGAAAGAAACTGGGGAATTCATGCATTAAAAGTGCAAGCTCACACAATTAAGAGGAGATTAGAATAAAAGAGGTGGTTCCATGCTAATAAACAAATGTCTAGCTCAAAACTCGCATAGGGGATGTTGTAGTTTCAAGGAGTCCACATGAAAGAGAAAATAACCTTTGGAAAAAGATGCATCCATGTTTCTAAGTGGGCAGTATCAATATTAAAGCTGCAACCTATGCATGGAGCTATCCACTTGCATGAAAGAAGGCATTCTAAAGAGGAGTCTCACAAAAAGAAAATCATTCATGCCATGTTTGGAGGCAAGGAGGCCACCGGGAAAAGGTTTGGAATTACAAACTAATGAAAGAAACTATAGTAGACAAAAGGAAAAGTGCAGGTCAAAGCAGAGGAGTGCAGGCTATTAGATTCTTAATGCCAGTAAAGAGAAGAAAGCCCTACGCCATATTTAGCAAGAAGCCAACGTTTAAAAGAGGCAAAGAAATGCTCATGTATAGTAAAATGAAACCCACAACATGTAAAAATAGATGGTCATGCATTAAAAGAAAGATGATATAAGAACAAAGCTAGAGTAGAGTTGAAAAAAGAAGCGGAGCATCCACAGTGAGAATAGAAGACCCCATGACAGAAGAAAAGAGCACCCACATGCATTCAAACAATGATAAAAGCACCAGTCAAGCAAAGAGGATGCCATATAGAGAAGCCGCTGCTAAAAATAGTGAAGGGAAGTTCACACATTATTAAGAAGAAGTTGCCAATTAATAAAGAGACCATGCCAGGCCCAAAGTGACTAAAGGAGGCTGCCCAACCAATGCACTAATGAAGGAGGTAGCTATCATGAAGAACATAGTCATCCTCAAAGAGAGTAGAACCGCACCATGAAGGAAAAAGTGTAGTCAGATAAGGAAAAGCCAAGGGCCATTATCCCACATTGCCCGTGGGAGGTTAATTTTGTGTTTTTAAATACAACTTTAAGCAAGCAGTATGTTGTCTTGAAAGATAAGCGCTTTTCAAGTGCTAGACTTTGAGGTGGACCTCGTGGGCTATGGATGATGTCAGCCAGTGAGTGCATTTAAGATAGAAATTTTAAACAAACGAATGACCCTGCTGATGTGGCAATAGAGCTTCGGATATTGACACGTGGCTCGATCTAATTATAGGCACAAAACTGCAAAAACAAATTGCTCGCTGGTTAAAAAAAGAGGGAATGCAAATTTTTGCCAAGTGGCACCACAGGTCCTATGGATGATGAGATGGCATTGCAAGGTAGGTTCAAGCAGGAAGCAACTAGATCCTGACACATGTCACGATCCGACGGTTGGTGCTTCCCTGCAAAAACAAAGTGCGCACTAGATAAAAAATGTGTGAATGCAGATTTTCAACACGTAGTGTTGGTCCCAATCAGGTGATGACATGGTAGATGGTGTAGGTCTAGACCAATCAAGAAGTGCCACATGGCACTGGTCAAATCAGTTTGACCCTAAATTCTGAAGGGTGAAGAGAAATTTGAAAATAATAAAAAATTCCTTTTTTTTATTATTATTCATATTCAAATTGATGTGCAACTTTTTTAAAATCAAAAGAGGTCATATTATAAAGTTAGAGACTTTAGTTTATTTTAAATTTTTGAAATTTAAAATAGTCAAAGTTGTAGACCTGGTTTTTAGCAAGGGAGGTGATTTTCAAACAAGCTTTCTGGGGGTTTCTTGAAGGCCAGATATGCGTTATCATATACCGCCAAAATCATGGAAGTCTAAATTTTCCAATTCCAAGGTTAGTTTCTGCATAGGAATCCATTTGTTCAAGGTACACAAGGTTTTCTCTCAGATACCTAAATTGTAACCGATTTTAGGTATCAGAGTTCAAAATTATTTTCTAGCATGGAAATGACCTGGATGTGCATAAAAGATAGTAAAATGCAGCTAGGATCGAATGGAACTAATTTCAAATCAGTTAAAGTTTGATTCCTCTAGTATTTTCATGGGGCAAATCAGATATTTTGGTGACTCACACAATTTTCATCATTTAGAAAGAGATATTTTGTAAGTTTGTTATAGAAAATGTTGAAACAAGATCAGATCAGAATGGGAGATGGAAGGAAGAAGTTATTCAGTTATAGAGGATTGCATTTCAAATGGACACTTGTCACTTGAAGATCAGATCTAAGATTCTTTCCTTTGCTATATCTTTCTATCTTTCATTATTTCTAGGGTTCCAATTTTTTGTGACTGGGAGACCATTCATGGTTCCAATCTTGAGTTCTCTTAGATCTGTGATAACATTCTTCAACAAATTTCTCATGTGATGAACAACAAGAAATAAGAATATAGATAGTCTGATCTGTTAGGTAGTTTTGCATTTAAATTTCATGCATCTTATTGTAATTTGTTTCAAGGAAATTAATGATAAGGTAGTAGCAAGTCAATCTTTATTCTGATATCTTGTCTCCCATTCACACTGTATGTGATCTTTTGTGTTTTGTAAACAAAGAATATGAAACTTAGTTGTAATCTATTGGTTGTATATGTTGATTTATTCTGCTTATGACTCAAAGAGTTAAGTAAATGCTTGATTCATCATCATAGGATTACAGATTTCATGAAGGGACAAGTCAAGTATGAGGTTCAGAAGGATGCAGATGTCTAATTCACAAAGTGGGTAGATAGATCAGGAAGTCCTAATGTATGGCATATGTCAGTGACTTTTAGGGATGTGTGTTAGGGTTTTGTGTGAATTGCCCAATAGATAGGGCACTGATCATTTTGAAGGATCATAAGGTTGTGTTGTTCATATCATGTTTTGCTAACATCAACATTAATAATCAAATGCTTTTCCCCTTTCATGTTGAAGAGCTACAATAGAATGCCCTCAGTCAACTTATGAGGTTCCTAGATCTACATTTAGCTACTATAGATTGATGTTATTTCATGAGCTATCAGGAGAAATAAGGGTTTTATCTGCTTCATATTAGATTCAGTGTATGCTTTGATAACTGGTACCATATAAAGAATCTATAGGTCCACCTGCCTAGGTTTTGTAGAGCCTGAAGAAGAAGAAGGGTCAAGCCTTATAGTTGGCCCTATGTCTAAAATGATATGTTGATAATGGGAGTTAGTTGCCCCTAGATGTGTCATATTCTCATGGGGATAATTGAAAATCGGTAACATTTTCAAACACCAACACTTCCAATGCATATTAATTCCAACTCAGCGTTGATGTCATTTTGTCTCCTCCATTGAGTATATATAGTATATGCACATGCTGAATATTATTGCAAACATGATAATTGGTCGATGGAAGGTCATCTTTTTCTCCATTAGAAGATAGTTTATTCTTAATCTCTTGATGGCATGATTTTGTCTCGCCTTGCAACCCGCAGTATTTGAAGTGACGTCAATGGTGCCACCATCTATTTGTAAGTCCCAGTGTGGCATTATAAACTAAGACTCTTGTCTTCATGCTTATCTAATCTTGGTAATGTTGATGATAGTCACATCCTTTCTTCAATGGGAGGATAGACTTTATGTCTTAATTTCTTGTTTGCAAGAGTTATCCTATCGATCCAAGTATACAACATAAATTCTATTGACCTTCGTTCGCATCTTAATCATTTTGAAGCATCACTATTTTGATGATAATAATTTATCAATTATTATCAAAATGATTAAATGTATTTCATTAACTGACAGTCTTTTGGTGTTTCTTCTATTTTGTTCCTCTTATATTTATATGCCCTGTCGAACTTTGACCTGTGAAGTTTTACAGAAGAGATTTAGTTTGATGACACTATTCCATATGCTTAAAAATTTGTCATTCATCCAAATGTATTTCCTTCCCTATTCTATTCATATCTCCTTGCTTGGACATCGGTGTTGACAATAGCTATCACACTCTTGTGTACATATAAATGCAGTGATGATTCTTGTACTCGATGTGAAGCAGGGTTCATTGATTACTATCATTGATGGTATTTGGATTTCCTTCTCTACCATCTTCCTTTGATTAGTTGTTCATGTCATTCCTTAGCTTATTGTCTCTTCTCAATATCAACCTTTCCTACATTTGTAGCCTTGCTCTGATACCATGTTAGTTTTATGATCTTTGTAAATGTAATAACATTTCCATTGTAATTGATGTGTTCCAATTGCAGATTTGATTCTCATACAAATATGAGAAGGATGAGACATGTCTCATAAAGAAACATGTCTCTATAGTTAATCATCATTGGTTAGTATATTTAATATAACTAACTATATGTATAATATATATAAATTAATATATATAATATAATATGTAATATATATATTATATATATAATAATATGTATGTATAAATAATATATATCTAATGATGATTTACCATTTATAATGAATCTCATGATTATATCAATCTTACTAAACTACAATTTAACATAATGTACTATCAGCAATTTGATTACATACAAACTGATTACATTACATAGATTCTTAATATAATCTTAAGTATATATGTATATATATATATATACAACTAATGAATTAATTATGTAATATTAACTTGAGGATAGACATAAACAATATAGATTCAATTTCACACAAGCTAACTTCTTAACATTTTTCCTTCTACCCTAGACCAAGTTTGGTAGGCTTCATTTTTTAGAAGTCTATCTTGTCGACTATCTGAGCCTAGGGTTATTGTTCCATTTGAGTTAGTAAGTGATAAGGTAGATAGTTTACATTTGACAAAACTTATAGGTACACTTTCAGCTTCAGTGGATTTTGATTGTTTACCTTCCTAAGCTAGCCATTTTTGGGTGGGGTTGTCTAGACCTTTTTTGTTGTACAAGGATTCTATTTCTTTTGTAGTGATTTTTGATTCTAAGGAACATAAAGCTATAGTGCACAAGTTTAAGGGTTGGATTTTTAATGGGATTGATATCACTACTATGGGTTTGATGCCCCACTTTGATATTTCAAAGGATCTACCATGTTTCTTTCCTCAGTGGATTGCACTTCCAAATCTCCCGTTGGAATATAGGGATCCTGAATTGGTCAAGATCTTTGCTAATAAGTTGGGCATTTTTGTAAAACATGACTTAATTCCATTTGTGTGAGTATATATGGTTGTTTAGGTGTGTATTCTTATGCAAAGAGGAGGAAAAACTCCATCAGAGATGGCTATTTGTTCAAAATTTGGGGTTTGGAAGCAACATATTCAATATGTGGAGGTTGTTGTTGTCACCAAGAATGCAAACTCTCTAGGTCACTTCTTGCACTAGTCTAGAGATTTTCTTTCAGTATCCCAAGATATTTGTCAATGTTTTAGTTCAGACCCATTGTTATGTTTGTTTGATGATCGACAGTTAGGTTCAGAGACAAATTCTTTACAAATGGTTTTGGGTCAACATATTTTTTCTAGTGAAGGTTGGTTTGAGGTTGAGCTGGAGGTGACCTCTCTTAGGGCTAATTTGACTAAACTAGTTCTTGATCTATTTTTAGTGCAGTTGGTTCCTACTTCTTCTAATATCCATCGAGGTTCTTATTCATTGAATTACTTTGATACTTTTCAAGCTCAATGTGTAATAGCCACTCATCAGGTTCTCTCTCTCCTCCTCTCTTCTTTCTTTTCAAGTCTTTTGGTGTCTTTCTTAGGCATGTATGGTATGTCTATTTTTTCCTTTTCTTTGGTCAGTGATTCTTGTTTGTCTTTTAGAAATCCACTTTATTTTGTTGTTTCTCATCTTTCCCTTGATTTCTCTAGGAGTTTGTTGCCTAGTTTTGTTGTTCCTTTGGTGGATGAGTTGGGTATCATTCATAACTTGTTATTTTGTAGTCAACCGTTTGTCCCTATTTCACCTTCTTTTGTTTCTTTGAATGAGTGCCACGAGACATGCTTGTAGTTAGGTAGTATTATCATCTTGGTTTTGAATCGGGATCAAAATGAGATCATGTTGTTAGAAGAGGTGTGTGGTTTTTATTTTTCATGAGAATAAGAGTCTACCTAGTGTTGATGGTTGTGATTTCTCTCAAGAGTTATCTATTTCACAATTAGAGTCCTCTATTACTTTGTCATTCTTAGGGGTAGTCATTAAGACCCCAAACATAAAATAAAAGATAAAATTGAAGCTAGTATTTGATTGACTCTCTTGGATTCTTTCTCGCCTATTATTTGGACTCAGATTGCATCAAGGCCTCCTATGGTAGTATGAGGATTTTATCTTGGAATGTTAGGGGTTTAAATTCTTTAGATAAAAGTAATAGGATTAAGAAGTTTATTCTATCTTCTTAGGATAACATAGTTCTTCTACAAGAGTCTAAATTATCTTAGGAATCTCTTGATAAGTTTGTTAATAGTTGGTCATCTTGGGACTCTACTTGTGTTCCTTCTTCTGGTGCTTCTAGTGCTCTCATTTTGTTGTGGAAAAATAAATATGTTTCAAGGGTGCCCTTGATGTCACAGCCTAACTAGAAACTCATTAAAGTTATCTTGTCAGAGTTTAAATTTTATATTAATAATGTTCATGGGCCTTCTTCAGCCCAAGATAAATGTTTACTTAGGGAAACTATCACTGATCAGATTAGTTCTTTGGAGGATTTTTCTATTATTCCTGGGGGTGATTTTAATGCCATCTCCTCACCTAATGACATAATTGGGTGCAATGTTATTACCCCAAGAATCATAGAGGAGTTTAATTCTTTTATTCAGAATAATGCCTTAAGAGAGATTCCTTTCTTGAATGGCAGTTTTACTTGGTCTAATCATAGATCTAGTGCTCCCATATCTTCCAAATTGGATAGATTCCTAATTTCTCTAGAAATGAAGCTACTTAATTTATCATTATTGGCATAGATTCTACCATCTTCTGAATCTTATCATTTTCCCATCTCTTTGGAGATTAATAGGCCAAGTTTGCCAAAAGTTAGATCTACATTTAAGTTTGAAAGTATGTGTTTTACTCATCCCCACTTCTTACAGTTACTTCAGCAATGGTGGGTTAGTGCTCTATTCTGCAAAGGTAACAAAATTTTTCAATTTGCAAATAAGTTATCTTTTGTGCATTCTAAAATCTGAGTTTGGAATAAATAGGTATTCAAAAATGTGTTTCATGAAAAGTCTAGGGTTGAAAGTGATCTCAAAAGTATTGTTGATCACATCACGAACTTTGGGATTGATGCACAGTGCTGGCATTATGTTATATTTGTCATTAGTGACAACACTTATTTTATTCTAAATGCTTATTGAGGTCATCACTTAGTCTATAGTTTATACCGAGCATTCAATGGTTACCTTGTAAGCTTAGCAGTTAAGTAGTTTACACTGAGCATTCTTGAAGCTACCAAGTGAATACAAGCAATGTGAAGACTAGTAGTGTCTATCAAGCTTCTCAATGTCTACCATGCTTCACAGTGTCTACCAAGTAGTAAGTTTGTGTCATGGAGATTTAGTGTAAACTAAGCATTGGAAGAAGTAGTGTTTACCGAGTGAAGCAAGGTAAACTTAGTGTGCAGTATCTACCAAGTGACACTAAATCTACCGAGTCACCAGTGGTCATCGAGTTCAAAAATACATCAAATGATTAGTATAGATCAATCCTTCACTTCTACTGAGTGCATGACAATGCTGAGTAATCCAGTAGATGCTGTGTATCAGAAGGTCACCGAGTCAGTTCAATGAACCCAAGTTATTTATTGTTGGGCCGACTTTGTAATATGTTGTTCACTTACATTTTGGCTGACCTTCTAGTTTTGTGAATTTGAAAGGTATATATGTAAGGTGTATTGTAAGATATTAGTGTATATTAAGCAATAGAGAAGTAATGTGAAATATTTTGAGAAGTACATGCAAAGGATTATCAGTAGTAGTTCAAGGATTACCAAAAGGTCAATACAAAGGCAAAAAAGCTATATCCATCACATAAGGTGATCAATGCATAAAGGATCTTATCAGAAATTAGTTGTAAGTAGATCCACTGCTTCATCTTAACAGGTGAATCAATTTATAAATCCTTTAATAGGGTAGACTTAATAGTCTTTTTATAAATCTCTTAACCAAGTTCATACTTCATTGTATTTTTTTAAATCCTCTAACAAGGTGGACCTAGCAGTCCTTTGTGCTCCTAATAGGGCAGATCACCAGAAGTGGTCAATGTAAGCTTTAATAGGCCAACTTTATACTACAGTAGTGAAGTTTTGTGGGTATCATCCGCACCCTAGTTTTACTTTTTATTTGGAAGGTTTTAAGTCATCAAAATATTGTGTTATTTTGTGTGATGAATATTTTATTTTTCTATACTAATATATACAGTAGCATAGATGGATGTGTGGTAAATTTAAAGGAAAGTTTTAAAGTTACTGATTCACCCCTCCCCTCTGAGTAACTTGTCATATCTTGAATATTTCCAACAATTGGTATCAGAGCTTTGTGGTTCTCAGGATAAAAGTTTGGCAGCTTGAGCAAAGATCTAAGGACAAATGGAGATATTCAGACTTGACAAGGCAATTGAAAATGAAAAGCTAGATCTACAGATGGTCATAGCTTGATCAAAGAAGCAAAGAAGCATCTTTCCCAATCCCTGATAAGAAGAAAGGGAGTGTCATCATTACTAAACCTCCAAAGGCCTCCATAATTTTTTTTACTAGGAGAGGCAAAGGAAAAGATAAAGGTGAAGTAATATTCAACAAGCCCCAACTTACCTTCCAAGAAAGGCTAAAACAAATGGAAGAAGGAGCTAGCATCACTAACTTCAAGGCTTTAAAGTTTTAAACCAAAATTAATGTCGAGAAGATGCAGATTGAGGAGCTAGTACTCACCAAAGTGGGAAAGTGGAAGTATTCCCCTAACCAGAATGCTCCTCAAATCTCAAAATAATTGTTAGTAATATTGCAACCAAGGTGTGAGTCAACCACATAGAAAGCTAAGGACATGTATGAACAATCCTTGAAGAAACTATTGCCAAATCTCACTAAGGCAGAAGTAAAGGCAGCCATGAAGAATAATGAAGGTAAAATGACAAACAAATTTCACACATGTTTGATTTTAATTAAGGACATTGAGCATGTTGTAAGATATTCAACAAACATGTGGAAGAATATCTATCACCTACATAAGCCTAGTGATGATCTAGTTGAGATCAAGGATGATGATGGTGATAGTGATGATGAAGAAGATGATAGCACTCCATGTGCTACTATTGATGTTGAAGATTATCAAGCACTAAGGGTGGATGATGAAGAGAAAGGGGAAGATGATGAAGAGGAAGACAAGGAGGAAGTGGATGAAGAAGATGATCTAATGAAGATTACAATAGAAGTCATTGCTTCCCTTCCTCAATCTCCACCTAAGCTGGTAACATCATCAGGGTTGGAGTTAGCTTTAGCAGGATTGATTGCATCTACATCAGAAATATCATCTACTCCTACCACCTCACAACTCCAAGTATCTTCAATGGAAGTACTAGTTACTTCATCTACTAAGCTACAACCCTCTTCATCAACACTCGAGAAATCCATCATAGAAATGTGCATAGCTATTAGTTCCACAACTGTATCCACTTCTTTTGCACCATGTACAGTAAGTCTAACAATTCATTCTACAATTTTGTCTACCACAGCTCTAACTACACCAATTTTTGTTAGTTCTTCAATTGCAAATATTCCAACTTGTACATTACCTATCGGTACATCATTTTTGGGAAGCACATCAATTTTGGATACAGCTGGTACTTCTCTTAGTTTTCCTCTAGTTGAACCAATTCAAGTTTTTTCTGCTAGTCCATCTATATCAACTATTGTTTCTATTTCTAAATCCAAGGAAGTAAGCATTGAAGCAAAACCAAAGACTCCTCTAAAAATTCTACTTACTGGTAAGGAAATTGATGAAGATATAGACTTGGATAAAGAAATTATTATCCCCAAGATAGATTTGGACATTGCCTCAGCCAACAAAATGAGATTGTTTAGTCAGCTTTTAGAGAAAAAGGCAAGGTAGAAGAAGCTAAGAGAAGAGAGGGATAGAGAATTCACAATAATTGAGAATGCCAAAAACATAATTACTAAATCTATAGGTGTTGATGTTGATCCATCTCAACACATTTTGTTACAATTAGAAGAGTTTGTAAATAATTTCAATAAGGACAATTCTAGCCAAGAGAAGCTCATTGAAAAGGCAGAGAAGAAATTTGACAATAAGGTGCTTGAGCACACTGCTCAACACATTGCAATAAAGCAAGCAAAATTATCCACAATTTTGAGCAACCTTGAACAGTCCTTTACAAATGTAACATTACTTTTTGAAAATCTTTGTGATGTTACCGAGTATACCAAGGATGTTAAAGAAAAATTAAATAAGATTGATGTGGACATGAAGGCTAGTGCTCAAAAGTTATAGCTTGACCCTAGTTCAAGCTCATCACATCACATGAAAGTGAATTTTTTTCTAACATGTAGGCAGAGCTACTCATAGAAGAAGCTAGGATCAGGTCTACACTAATTGAAATCTAGAATATGATCCTTCCAGTTATGGACCAAATGCAAATAGATATTGCTTATTCAAAAACTTTGATCCAAGACAACAATTTTTTTATAGCAGATCATATGATTGAACTTTTTGTAAAAGTTCAAGTGGCACTCTCCACTTGCAAAATTTTGCAAGATAATTGGGATAAGAAATTTTCTCTTATTCTCAAGGTACACTCTAAATTTCTCTCACATTTTAGTATCTCTATTTGAATTTATTGTATATACTCTTTGGTGTTATTGTCAATATATACTCTTTGGTATTATTGTCAAAAAGGGGGAGTAAAAGAGACTTGTGGAGAAATAAGAAAGAAAATAAATTGATATATGTATAGATAAAAGCTATGTATATATTATGCCATATGTATGGGGGAGATATGTAAGATATGTATATGTAGTAGTTTTACAAAGATCAATTTTGAAAAATCAAAATCAAAATATCAGTGAACATAAGTTTTAGTTCATAAATATTTTTGTCACTAATGCCAAAGGGGGAGATTGTTGGCATTATGTTGTATTTTTCATTATGATAGCACTTATTTGATTATGAATGCTTATCGAGCTCATCACTCAATCTATAGTTTATACCAAGCATTCAGTGGTTATCTTGTAAGCTTAGTAGTTAAGCAGTTTACACCAAGCATTCCTAAAGCAATCAAGTGAATACAAGCAATGCGAAGAACAAAAGTGTCTACCAAGCTTCTTAGTGTCTATCGTGCTTCATAGTGTTTACCAAGCAGTAAGTTTGTGTCATGGAGATTAGATGTAAACTAAGCATTAGAAGAAGTAGCATTTACCAAGTGAAGCAAGGTAAACTCAGTGTGCAATATCTACCAAGTGACACTACATCAACTGAGTCACCAGTGGTCACCGAGTTTAGAACTACATCAAGTGATTAGTATGGACTAAGCCCTCACTTTTATCGAGTGCATGATGATGTCAAGTAATGTAGTAGATGCCATGTATTAGAAGGTCACTAAGTCAGTTCAGTAAATCCAAGTTATTTACTATTAGGACAACTTTGTAATATGTTGTTCACTTGTGTTTTGGTTGACCTTGCAGTTTTGTGAATTTGAAAGGTATATATGTAAGGTGTATTGTAAAATATCAGTGTGTATTATGCAATAGAGAAGTAATGTGAAATATTTTGAGAAATACATGTGAAGGATTATCAAAAGTAGTTCAAGGAATACAACCAGGTCAATACAGAGGTAGAAAAGTTATATCCATCACATAAGGTGATCAGTGCATAAAGGATCTTATCAGCAATCAATTGTAAGTAGATCCACTACTTCATCTTAATAGGTGAATCAGTTTCTAAATCCTTTAATAGGGTAGACTTAATAGTCTTTGTATAAATCTCTTAACCAAGTGCATACTTCGTTGTATGTTTGTAAATCCTCTAACAAGGTGGACCTAGCAGTCCTATGTGCTCCTAATAGGGCAGATCACCAAAAGTGGTCAATGTAAGCCTTAATAGGCCAACTTTATACTGTAGTAGTGAAGTTTTGTGGGTATCATCCCCACCGTAGTTTTACTTTCTATTTGGAAGGTTTTTAGGTCATCAAAACATTGTGATCTTTTGTGTGATGAATGTTTTATCTTTCAATACTAATGTATGTAGTAGCATAGATGGATGTGTGGTAAATTTAAAGGAAAGTTTTAAAGTTATTGATCCACCCCTCTCCTCTTAGTAACTTTTCATATCTTGAATATTTCCAACAGCATAGTTGGCGGTAAAACAAAGATATCTTCAACGTTATTGGGAAATTCTATGTGCTAGGGAGGAAATTTATTGGAGGCAAAAGTCTAGGGAATTATGGTTAAAAGAGGGTGATAAGAATACAAAGTTCTTTCATGCCTCAGCTAAGATCAAGAAGGCATCCTCATCTATTTTATCTATTAATAGTGTTTCTTCTAGGGCTAATTTGGTCTCTTAGTAGGATATTTGTAATGAGGGGGTTAATTTCTACAAAAATTTACATCCTTTGGGTAAGATTTTGAGAGAAAACAAGGATAATAGGGTCTTTTTGTTGCAATCCATCCCTTCTCTAGTTACTAAGTTAGATAACGAGTTCCTTATGAAATATTTTACTGTGGAATAGCTTTGTTCTATTGTTTTTTCTATGGCTCCTAAAAAAGCTCATAGTCCTAATGGTTTCTCTATTCTTTTTTACCAAAAATGTTGGGATTTGGTTAGTTTTGATCTACTTTTAGTTTTAGAGGAATCTCGGAGGAAATGATATATTCTAAAGTTTTTTAACAAAATAAATATCATTCTAATTCCTAAGGTGAAATCTCCTTCAACTTTTGTAGACTTTACGCCTATTTCCCTTTGAAACTAAATATATGAGATCATTACAAAGGCTATTTATCTTATGCTAAAGTCGCTTATTCCCAGGTTAGCCTCTCCTCAACAATGAGGTTTTGTCCCAAGTAGGGATACTTTGGATGGGGGCTCTCATTGCTTTGGAAGTTCTACATAACACTAAGTCTTATCAAATTCCTACATTTGTTGCAAAGCTAGACATGATGAAAGCCTATGATAAAGTGGATTTGGATTTTCTCTTGGCTATATTATGTAAATTTGGTTTCGTAAAGCCTTGGTGTAAGTGGATTAAGAAGTACCTTTCGGTGGCTTTTTTTGAAATTATAATCAATGGTGTCCCTTCCTCTTATTTTCAAGCTACCCAGGGAGTTCACTAAAGAGATCCACTTTCCCCATTTTTATTTATTATTATGGCTAGAAGACATTAGCAAATTGGAAAGGTATTAATATACTGAATTTTGAGATTTATGTCACTCATAATTTCTTTACTAATGATAATCTTCTATTTGGTAGATCTTCGATCAGAGAAGCTAAGTGTATCAAGAAGATCCTATACATATATACTAATGGGTTTGGTCAAGTCATCAATTTGAATAAATCAAAAAGAAAAATTCTTTACACACCTAAGTCAATCAAACATAGATTAGTTAACATTCTTGGTTTCTCAATAGAGGAATTATCGTCTCTTTATTTGGGGCTACTATTCTTTTTGGGCCCAATGAAGCCATCATTTTGGGATAATGTGATTAATAAATTAAAAGGTAGGATTTTAGCCTAGAAGGTGAGGTGGGTTTCCCTCTTTGGGAGAATTTTATTGATTAAAATAGTCCTTCTAGCCATCCCTAATCTTTACTTCTATATACTTCAAGTTCCATCTTTTGTTATTGCTTAGATTGAGAAAATCGTTCATAATTTTCTGTGGTCTTTTAATATGAATAATTTTAGGGAAATACTTTTGATATCCTTACAAAAGATGTCTCTGTGTAAGTCATATGGTGGGCCTGAGGTCTACAATATCTTGTTTAGGAATAAAGCTTTTGGTGGGAAATTAGTCTAGAATATGTACTTTAAATCTCAATCTCTATGGTGTCAAATCATGTAAGCTAAGTATATTGATTGCAATTGTCCACATAGAATCTTTACCATTTCTAACCCTCCATTAGCATCACTTTCATGGAATTTTATGATGTCATCTCAAGCAGTTCTCACTAAATTCATGTTTTGGTAGGTTCATTCTAGCCTTGATGTTTTCTTTTCGAAAGACTCTTGGAATGGAAATCCTCTATTGTGTTGTAATCCTTCTTTGCACAAGTTTATGGATACTGTGTGTAGTAGATGGGGAGTTCAATAGTGGACTATGTGGATAATGTTGACATTGTGTCCCACAAGATTTACTAGAAAGATCTCTTTTCACTGCCCATTCATAGAGAATTGGCTAGGAATTTTGATGTCATCCTAGCCAGCAAAGTGGTTTTTTTGTCTAAAGGGTTGGATAGGCTCATGTGGTTCCCTTCTAAGACTAGGATGTACTCAGTTAAATATGGATATGAGGCCCTTTTGGGAATGTTTGAGTAGCATGATGCAAAATGGGCTTACACTTTTTGTTGGGATAAGAGTGTCTTGCCGAAAGCGGGAGTTCTTGCTTGCTTGGTTATTCAAGGTAGAATTTTGACTAGTGATAGACTATGTAATCTACATATAGCAGATTCCTTTAAGTGTATCTTGTGTGGTCTTTATAATGAATTTGCTGATCACATTTTTGTGCATTGTCACTTTTCCATGCAGTGTTGGTATTCTGTTTTGGGTAAATTACCTCTTTATCTTCCTTTTCCTAAGTTTCTATGGGACCTATTCCAATCTTTACCAATTCTATTTTTGCATTTTTATGGCTTATTGTTCCCTCTTCAATCATTTGGTCTATCTGGTGGGAACAAAATAAGAGGATCTTTTGAGAGGAAGTGTCTAGTGTAAATAGTTTCATTAACACAATTAAATGATTTATCTCTAAATTATTCAATAACTATGTTAATGGGAATTTTAAGACCAATGGTATGTTTTCCTCTTGGGATAGTTTAGTTCTTTGCAATTGGAAGCTTATTTCTTTGCCTTCGTCTCATATGTTCTCTTAAATTAGGTCTATCCCAATCTGCAGGAAATCTATCAAATGGAAGCCTCCTAACTCTCTGTATGTTAAGCTAAATTTTGATGGGGAATCTAGAGGGAAACCTAGTAAATTGGGTATTGGGATATCCTTGCAAAATAATTATAGGATACTACTAGCTTTTTATGCACAACCGATCTGAGTTGGAACTAATAATATGGTAGAGTCCACAACTCTACTAGAGGGGCTGATCTTAGCTAAGTACACATATTTTTATTGTTTACATATAGACGGTGATTCTTATGTAGTTATTAATGCATGCATACATAGGAAGATCAATAATTGGCATTTGTATTGTACTTTCCAATGTATTTGGGATCTCATTGATTCTCTGGATTGTTATTTGTTATCACATGTGTATAGGGGATGTAATGCTTTGGCTGACAAATTAGCCAATATTGGCATGTGATGGTACTATCTTGGACTCTCACTCTTCTAAGCATATGCTAGACATGTTTCCTTGTATTACTTCTATCATTAGAAGTGAAACCTAACTTTCCTATTTGGTGGTAATTACTGGGCTTGTGTTAAGATGGTTAATATCACTAGGTATGTTTTTACTATGCATATCTGATTTATTTGATGTGGTTTTGAGCAAGTAGAAATTTTGGTGGCATTACTCATTTTAGCATTGGGTTAGTAATTGGAATCAAATGGGATTGATGTATACAGGGTACATGATTGTCAACTTCATATCAGTATGAATCATTCTGTACAATCTTGGTTTCTCCCCCTTTGTAGCAGATGCATGATTTGGTCATTTGTATTATAAGTTAATTGTTATTTTTCCTACTTGGTGTGGTTTACTAAGTTAGTACAATGGTGTTTAATACATCTAGATGCATTTTTATTTAGCATATCTTACTAGTTAGATATGGTTTAAGTGAGTTGGCACATTTAATGTATTAATTATTTTTGCATTGGATTAGTAAGCGATATCAAGTGGGAAAAGTTTTAATTAATTCAAGGATGGATTAATGGTTTCAAGTGGAATTAGGAGGATTTATCATTTGTACTTTTCAAGATTATCCTACGAGGACATTTTGTCTGTGAGGTTGGTTGGTATTATGTCGTACTCCCTTGTGGCTATAAGATCCACCAAATGGCTGCATTTTTTGCTCATATTGGGAATTGGTCCCTTGTAGTTTGTACTTTATTTCTTTTTTTATTCTTTGATTGGAGTCCTCTAGATTTAGTAGAGTTGTGTGGATTTTTATTTTATTCTTCATTCTATCCTATTATTTAGTACTCATCTTGTGTGAGCTATCTTGCATTTTCAATGTGTTTCATTTCATACTATCTAGATCATAGCAATGTTGAATCTAATTTGAAAACTAAGAATGCAAATCTTAGAGCAAGTCTGACAAAGAAGACATTTGAGCTTGAAACATTGAAAGAAGATCATGAAGAACTTCATAAGTACAATACTACTGTGAAAGGTGAATTAACTCAGTGTAAGCAAAGAAGCTTTATTCTAGCAGAGAAAAGCTTGATGATTCAATATCAATATAGAGACCTACTTAAGATAAAATTTGTCTTGGTTATCTATTTAACATGTTTACAAAGAACCCTAAGATTAGATCAAATCTGAAATTAAAAGATAAACCTAATGATAAGATTGAATCTAGGCAATCTTCTGATAAACCTAAAGAAGTTGGACATGAAAAGGAAGTTAAATTTTTTGATGAATCAAAGCAAGTAGAATCTCCTAAGGAAACCAGGTATAAATTTAGAGGTAATTTTTTTTTCATGTAATGAAATAGGTCATATGAAAAGAGATTGTATGACTAAGTCATTTAATCATGTTAAGGATTTCTATTATCATAATTGTCATGGTATGGGTCATAAATAAATTTATTGTAGGAAACCTAAGTATGATAATGATAGAAGGAATAGTAGAATGTTTGGAATTTCTAACCCTACAGATAAAAGAAGATCTAATGAAAGAACTTCAAGAGAAGGAAGACAATTTGAAGAAAGAAGATAGATTATGTGTTATAAGTATAACAACTTTGGACACATAGCTCAGAATTTTCATGCACCTAATGATTAGCAAAATCCTAGAAGTAGAACTCTAGTATGTTAGTTATGCAATAACTTTGGATATACAACAAAGTATTGTAGAATGGATAAAAACTTTGGAGATAGAACAAACAAAGGAAGAAACTTCAGAAATAGAAGGAATGATGGAAGAAACATCAAAAATGATAGAAGGAACCATGAGAGGAACTCTAGAACTAACAAAGACAATGAGGAAAAAAGGAATGTAGTTAGTGAATTTTGAGAACTCAATGAGGCATTTGTAAAAGGACTAGAACTCTCTAAAGAAAAGCTAGAAGATGATGAGACAGGAAGATTGAAGTTAGTTATCAAGTTTGATTCAACTAAGTTGAATTAATCTTGTTCATAGCACCAAAATTTTTAACTTCGCTCAGAGATCAAGGTATGGATAGTGAATTTTGGAAAAGGTGTATCGAGATAAGTTTAGATAGTATCTAAACTTGCTTGTAACTTGGAGCTTACCTAAACTAGTTGTGAAGGAATTAAGAGTTTTTGTTATTACAGAGAAAGTTAATTTTGTATTAGAAGATTAAAACTATCTTCTTACTAAGAATTTTGGAGAGAGAAGTTTTGTGGAGCTTTGTCATGATGAAAGGAAGCTATGGAAAGCCTTGGGTAGCATCTAAAGATTAGATAGAATGTCTTGAGTAGATATTTGATTACAAAATGTAATTGACATATTTTTCATGTTTGCAAAGTACACAATTAATATAGATTCAAGTTGAACAAATAAAATGGAGTACAAATTTTATTACTACTTCATTGTGACTGCATCTAAAGCAGAGAGCATTCAGAAGTGACTTGTTAAGGGAATTTTGAAGCAAACTCTATTTTTCAGAAGAGGTATTTTATTTTTTATCCACATAATTTATTCAATAAAAGTTCATATTTATTAGAAGCATGGATATGAGTGTATTTCATAATGTCGAGAATGAGGACAGACCTAAGTTGAAGATTGTTTTTGTGAAACCTATAGAAGGAAAACCTAATTTAGCATTATCCATTACGCCAAAAAATGTAGTTTGTTTAGAAGATGTAGGAAATTATCTTAATAGCAAGTTTGAATCTATTGGAAGCAAGTATATGAAAAAGGATATAGAATTGGTCTATAAGCACAATATGACTATGAATCTTAGAATTAAACATTTGAAGGAACTAGACCTGTTCAAATATCATTTCTACCAAGGACTGGACATAGATGAGTGGATATAGAATGTACTAAATAGAATACACAGTAGAAAACTATGGATGGAGGATAGTGTAGTTGATATCTCATGTGAAAATTAACACTATTAAAGTCACTAATTATTAATCCCCTATCGTAAATGATTATTAAACTACTAAAAATAAATTCCCAACTAATATCAAAAAATAACATAACTGCAACTTGACCAATAAAATATAAAAAGAAATTCACAACAAAAAGAACATAATATTTTTGAATAAATTATTCCAGGAAAAACCCCTAAGGAAAAACTAGTTCTATAGATGGAAAATATATTATGTTTAGCAAATCAAGAGATACAAAATTCCTTGCCTTTCAATGGTAGAATTCAGACAACCTCCTAATTTATCTTGCTAATATTCCTCACTGCTTTCCCCAATGCTATCAATGCACCCTTGCTAACATTGTAAGACTATTTCTATCACTTAAAACTCATTTTCTAACACTACAAATGCTTCTACAACATGTTTTGTTCCTATGTTGCTCTTTATAATCCTCTATTCTCCAAATGCCTCCCTTGACCCTCTTTTATACTACCTAACCAAGAGGTTTCTAGTTGCTTCTTGATCAAGACAACCTAACTAATAAGTTTCTAGTTTCTTCTTGATAAAAACCTAACCAAGAAGTTTCTAGTTACTTCTTGATTAAAAAAACCTAATCAATAGGTTACTAGTTGTTTCTAGAAGGATTTAGTTAATTAATAAAAAATTATTGTAACTCTAACAATTTTTTTCCAATCAATCACATATGGATGAATACTTGTCCAAGCTACCTAAAACTAACATCTCAGCCAACATTATACATGAGGTAACTCATCTTAGTAAAAAAGGAAGTATACCTATAGGTGAGAAATTGGTTAAGAAGAAAGTTGAGAGTTATACCAAAGCATTTTATAATGGAAAGGCCATGGTGATCAACACCATTAAACAAGATGATGTAAGATTCTTGAGTAGAATCATTTCCTACTCCTTATATGCAAGTTAAAAGATTGATAAATTGTCAGCTAGATTCATCTATGCTACCTACAAGATATGTGTTGAGAAGGAACAAGTTAACCTTAGTGAAATACTAAGAATGCAACTTCTTGATAACCTAGAAAAGATTAAAAGGACTAAGACTGGTGTGTTTAGATTTTAGTCACTAATTAGTCACATATTCTTTCATATGCTCAAAAGAGTTTCATATTTATTAGTCATAGAGATTATGAACAATGATAGATGTAAAAATGAACAATTATAGATGTACAATGGAAAAGATCACAGAAGTATATAGAAGACATCCAATAGATAAGATATTGTATAGTGGGAACTTGATAATGAAAATATTTTAGAATGAAATGAGATAGAGATTCAAAAATGCACCTATGATTGTAGAAAGATTTAAGGAAGATATTTTTGTTATGGTTGATATAGATTTTACTTATATTCAAGCAATAGAACCTTGGGAAACATTTCTTGATCCCTTAGGTTATGAATTGAGTGATGAAATAGTAGTTGGATAAATTGATTTTCTATTAAAATCAAAAAAGGACCAAGCTAAATATAGATTCAGACATATTATGAGATTACCCAATCAGCTCATTAGGTTTCTTTGGAGAAGACATCTCACAAGAATATAGAAACTATAATGAAGAAAGCTTCAGCAAAGACCGGTATGACTAGGAGTGAGTCACAAGCAATCAGGAAAACCATGAAGCAAGCTATACTGAATGTACTACCTTTGTCAGTGTCTATTGTAGAGACATCTTTAGAATAGATCATCCCTTATGCAATAATATCAAATGTATAGCCAAGTGAACCAAAGAGAAAATTTGAGAAATTAGTGGAAGTTTTGACCACAAAAACTAAAAGGGTCAAACAACAAGCCACTAGACTAGGAAGAGACAGAAGACATTGTTAACAATTGTTGAGTCTAGTAAAGAAAAGGAACAAAAAGAAGTTAGATAGATAGAGAAGGTAACAACTTCAAAGTAGTCAGTAGGTAAAGCTCAACAACCCTAGAAGCTAAAGATAGAGAAGAAAAACTCAACTATTGCTAATGAAGGCAAATTTTTTTTAGATGAACAAGTTCTATGAATTATATAATAATTTTGAGAAAGATCAAATTGATATCTCTACTATGAGATACATTATAGAAAACAATCTGAAATTGAAGGATATTGAAGGCACAGTAAACCAAAAGGTCTATGACAAACTCATAGAAAAGAAGGCACTAGCTAGAGAAGAGGACAAAGAACTTCAAAAGTCTATGTTAAGAATAATATACAAGACTGATGACAAAGAAGAAGTCAAGAGATTTTTAAACAATCTAGCAACTTACTTAAGAAAATAATTAAAACCATTTCTATTTATGATGGGTGAGAAAGATAAGAAGTGAGACTACAGTAGCTATAAGTCAGATGTTGATAGAGTCTAAGGCAACATCTTCACAAACACCCAAAACTTTGGAAGTGTAAGTGAGTAGTGACACAATGCAGATAGATCAGACCAATGTTACCATTAACATTGATGATAAAAATCCACTTGAAGGTTCTAAAAAAAATGAACTTCATACCAAGGATATTGAAGAACAACTGAAACAAATTGAAGAGGAAAAGAGGTTACTAGAAGAAGAGAAAAATAAAATAGAAGAGGCCAAGCAAAAATTTCTTGAAGATGAGATAAAAAGGAAAGTAGAGGAAGAAAGGAAAAGAGTAGCAAAAGAAGAAATGACAAGGAAAATAGAAGAAGATGAAAAGAAGAGATTAGAAGAGGAAGAGAAGAAAGGAAAATAAAGAAAGGAAAGGGGAGAGAAAGAGGAAGAAGAAATAAGAGCCAAAGAGGCAACTAAAAAGAAGTAAAGGGAAGATGACACTAAACCTTCTAGTTCATCTACTCTATTTTTGCTTCCTAGCCTAGCAACTAATGATGATGATCAAACTAACTTGATCTCATCTTTTTCAAAACTTATTTAGAAGAACAAAATAGTGAAGAGCCTACAAAGAACCTTGATGGAGGTTACTGATAAACTACATAGTACTCTGGTAGTGTAGCACAGAGAAGCAAATCCAAAACAAAGGGTATAGGTAGTGCTAAAGTCTTTTGATGAAGAATTCACAAATTTGTTGAATTTTGTAGAATCTAAGGTATAGATCTCACATGATGCTAACTTGTTTAGCAACATTTGTAAAAATATCGAGAATGACTTGATAAGTCTTGATACTTGTATCAAGGAACTTTGGAAGTGTCAATAGGATGGGAAAATACTATACATTAAGTGTACCCTATCTTATAAATTGAATAAGGATATTGATAGTCAAATTGGAGGGAAAATAAGTGAGCTAGAAGCTTTATCTAGCCAATTACAACATCTTGCTAGTAAAATTGATGATTTTGAAGGACAAGTGGCCAGTATTTAGAATGATATAAGGAAATTGGAAATTTGGAAGGAATTAATTTTGAAGAGAGCATTAGATTTCAAAGAGTCTATTGCTCTAAAAATATTTTTTTTTGAGAAACAATTGGAGGAATGTGTCAAGGCCAAGTACACTTATTCTAACTTTTTATATTATGAACTTAATGTAGTTGAGATTGATCATATGCCTTATCTGAAATTCTCACCTCTATTGAAGTATCCAAAGATACATGGACTAAAGGTATGGATGGTTTGAAAGAAAATTTTGATGATTGCATGAAGATACTACCAATTTAAGGTAGAAGAATAGAAACTTTGACAGCAAATGGATAGTTTTTGGATAGTTTTTGACATTTTAACCTTTGTCATTGATGTCAAATGGGAAGAAGTAATAAAATTTTAAATTAGGTAAAGAGAAAATAATGAAATCATATTTTAAGGGGGAGCATATGTAAGATGGATAAATTGCAATAGATGTAATGTTAATGTGTTATTTATTTCAAGTTTGTGATACTTAGCCAATTTTTCCTATTTTGTTGTCATCAATGCCAAAAGGAGATATTGTTGAAAATTGGCTAATAAGGATATGTAATTTTTATCATTTATGAAAACACATGATGTACATGCTTATAGGAAACCTCAAAAATAAAGATACATAGCTTTTGGTAATCAGAAAATTGTCTATAAGTTTGAATTTGGTATACAATAATGTATTGTTTAGTTTGTAACTTATTGTTCATGTCATATTATGACTAGTGAAGTTAGATGAAGATAG
Organism: Cupressus sempervirens; assembly: GCA_028749045.1. Classification (NCBI taxonomy): domain Eukaryota; kingdom Viridiplantae; phylum Streptophyta; class Pinopsida; order Cupressales; family Cupressaceae; genus Cupressus; species Cupressus sempervirens. The sequence continues at coordinate 883,582,727 of CM053789.1, forward strand.
TATATATGTTGATGATGATGTTTATAACCTTAGAAGTTAGTACAAACTGTACAGAATATAGATATTCATGTTTTACCAATAAAACAAGATAGTGGAATTAAAGGAAAGGAATTATTTTGTTTACAAAATAATTACTTGTCCAATTAGGGCTGACAAACTAGATGTTTACTCTAAGTTGGAAAAGCATATTATGGTCTTAGCCAACCTAGAAAAAAATTGTGTAGAGGCATGGTATTTATGCAAAGGACATCTTACAAATTCAAGTTTTCTATCTTGGAGAGAATTGTGTTGAGCAATTGTATGCAAACTTTTCTGAAAGTGATAGATGTGAAGTTTGTGAAGATGTTATGTGCTTCAATATTAAATTGAGAAATAATGTGTATTCTAGAAGTCTAATTACTTGTTTGGGTAGTGAGCTCTTCTTGTAATTGGAAGTGCATGTTTGGGCAGTGGGCTTATCTTGCATCTATTGTACTACAACTCCTAATAGGGTTAGAAAAACTCCTAACAAAGTTGGAATCTCCTAACAGGAATTCAAAGTCTCCTAATAGGGACACTCTATATTGAATTTTCTCATAAACTCCTAACAGGGTCCATCCTCTAACAAGGAACTTATATATCAATATATCATCTAGTGGGTATCATCCCTACAAGGGTTCTCCCTTGGCTAGGGTTTTCCTAGTTAACAAAATATGGTGTTATGATTTATCTTTATACATGGTTTATGTTACTATTTAGAATTACTTTATTACTTTGTTATGTATGGTTTAAAATGAGAAATAATATCTAGTTGGTGACTAAAGTTTTTAGATTACTAATTCACCCCTCCTCTCAGTAATTCCTATTTCTAACACCTCTTGCATAAAGGAGCACTTTTTCAAATTAATCAGTAGCTTCTCCTCTTTCAATATCTATAATAGTTGTCTAATATGCTTAAAATTCTCTCCCTTAGATTTTTTGAATATCATAATATCATCCAAGAAAAAAAATCACAAAATTACCCAAAAATTTGTTTAAGACCTCAATCATCAACTTTGTGAAAGTACTAGGTGCATTAGTCAAGCCACAAGGCATAACCAACCACTCATACAAACCATCTTTTGTCTTGAAAGAAGTCTTCCATTCATCAACTTCTCTAAAATGATAACCACTCTTCAAATCAATCTTAGTAAAATATTTTACATCACTCAAACAATCAATTATATTATCCATCATCGACATATGAAACCTATATTTCACTATTATCTTGTTAATAGCACTAGAATCAGTACATCCATTGTTCTTCAGTACCAGTCACTAGGTACAACACATGGACTCAAGCTTACTCTAATCAAATCATTTTATAGCAACTCTTGTACTCATCTGTTAAGTTCTTCATTCTCAATAGGAGTTAATCTATATGGTGATTTATTTGGAAAACTAGTTCTGAGAATCATATCGATATAATGATGTATACTTCTTACTAGTGATAAACCATTAGGTATATCCTTAGCAATAATATATTTGTATTCATTCAACAACCTTCCAATTTATTTTGGAACTCAACTTACATTATCAACTTCTATTATTATTCAGCCTCTACATTCTCTATTGCTCAGCCTCTGTCTAGTCACTTAGCCTTTACTATCTTCTATCACTCATCCATCTCTACCACAACTTGGGCCTTATGAATAATAAAAAATAGACTTATTTATTTTTCATCTCCTTCTCAAATTTTTCCCATTAACCATAAAAACTATAATAGTATTACAATTTATGTCATTAGGAACTTCAATCAAAGGAAATAATTTTATCTTCACTCCACTTATGCAAAGAGTATATTGATTTAATCTACCTTCAAGAACAACATGTATAGCATACTTCCAAGGTCTACTCGATAGAATATGACAATAGTTTATAGGCATAATATCACATAGAACTTCATCAAGGTAATTTCCAATCTTGAATTTCGCAACACATTGATCACTTACCAACAACTCATGCTCTTGCTTGACCCATGAAACATGATAGGGTTTAAGATGTCTCAACCTCTACAACTATAACTTTGTACCCATCTCCTCTGATATTAAATTTGTTGAACTACCACTATCAACAATCAATTTGCAATATTTTCTTATCATCTTACATTTAGTCTTGAAAATAGTTCTCCTCGGGATAGGTTCCTCACCAACTATATTATTAAACAAAGTTTTATTTACCATCAAATTTTCTCCAACCTTAGGTTTGCTTGGTTATCCCTCAAGATCTCCTTGAGTCACAACATTTCTTTTACTATTTTCATTCTCACTAGAGTATCTACACTCAAAGGATCTATGCCCTTCTTTACCATATCTAAAACAATTACCACAAAAACCACCTCTAGAATAATAATTACCTCTTCCTTAATAAGAACTAGTACCTCCTTGGTTAGTCTTATCCTTCTCATCAAATAATCATTCAAAATTTCCCTTATCTTGCACAGAATGGTTAGAATTGCCACCTTCTCTATAAGATATACCTTTGCCCCTTTGGAATCTACCATCTCTACCTCTTTGTCTTTCTCCATGCTTCTTTTTCAAGATCTCCTTATCTTTCAAGGTGTTTTGATATGCTTCTTCCAGACTTTCCAATTTTACAAACTCATCTCTTCTTGAATTCCAAACCTCAATCCATATAGGTAGCTTGCAACTTTCTCAACCTTGTCATTCACATGTCCAGATCTAATGTCCAATCTATAGAATTCCTCATTGTACCATTTCACAGTCATGTCTTTTTGTCTTAGATTTTACATCTTCCTCAGCAAGATAACTTGGTAATCAATAGGAAGGAACTTCTTCTTCACCTTGTTCAACATTTTCAGCCAAGTTCTAATCTTCTCTTTTCCTCTTCTTTTTCTATCAGTTTGTAAATTCTCCCACCATAATAAGGCATGACCTTTCAACCTTATAACTACAATCTTCACCTTCCTATTATTAGGAGTGCCTTCAAAATAAAAGAATTTTTTATATTAAAGATTCAATCCAACACAACATTGGTGTCCTATTTTCAATCATAAGGAACAATTTCTATAGAAAGCTTTGAATGTTCCCTATACAATACTCTCAATGATATTTTCTCATCTTGATATTCCTTAGGCTTTGGATTAGGGTTTGGTGTCATTGCTTCATTATCACTCACATCATCCATATGCTCTCATCTCCTCTAGGTTGTCTCCATAGCATCTAATCTGGCTACAATTTGTCTCAATATGTCCATAATAGTAGTGTTATCATTTCCTCTATCTCGAACCATCTTGAAAAACAAGTTCCTACAAGATCAAAACCCTCTTCAAATTATAGGTCAAATCCATAGATATTCCACCCTATAACCAAATCCAACTTAGGGCTCTACATAATCTAATCTCTATAATGAAAAACCTTAATATAGTATGCACACATCCTAAGACAAGATCCTTACATTGAATTCACAATCCAAATTAAATACATAAGTTATCTCAAACTAAGAACTTATCATAGACAAGCTCAGTCAAAGAAGGAACCGAGCATCCACAAACATTATGTTCACTCAAAATGTGAAGAAACATGCAGTCACCAAAGTAATTGTTCAATAATTAACTCCATAAACTCAATAACCAATGGAACTTGGCACTAACTGCAACTCTACATAAACAACCAGAATGAACAAAGATGAGCAGGATAGCAAGGCAACCTATGATGTTCCTACATCAACTTTACATGCCAGTAATAGGTATTAAGTTATAGTATATCATTAAACTAATTAGTAGTACAATATATGTTAGTAAAAGTGAAACACAATCCATTAGTTTATGATTATAAAGTTAAATAAGTGTGAAATTTGTGTGGTACTAATTCACCCCTTCCATTGCCCTTGCCCCCACCTTCCCTAGTACCTTACCTAAATCTTTTCTAACATGATGTATATGGTCCTAGGACCTATTAAGTCTTATTACAACCTATTAAGACATATTAGGACACCTTAGGATCTATTTTGGCCCTTTAAAACACCTTAGGACCCCTTACCACACATTAGTATATTGAATAGATGTAGTTGCAATCCCATGTTCATCAATAGTATACCTTGCACCATGGAGTACTATATCATGAAATTCCTTAATACTTTCATTATTAATAGAATCTATAACTAGATTCTCCATATAGTCAATATAAGATCATGAGTCAACAAGCTAATGGATTCTAAGGTCTCCACCTCAACACCCTCCTTCACAACATAAGGGATAGTGACATGTGTAGACTCTTGTCTAACTAGAGGCCTAGTGTTGCTTAGGCAATCCTAGCTTTCCTTAGGTCCAATTACAACCCATTAGGGTATATAAGAACACTGTAAGACCCATTTTAACCTTTTAGAACACCTTAAGACCCCATACCACACATCATTATATTGAATAGAAGTAGTTGCAACAATCCCATTTATGAAGAATATACCTTGTGCCTAGAGTGATGTATAAGGGTCTAAGTCAATGATCAATATAAATTTTGAGGCTAAGCTTGTTATTGAATTCACTAAGGTAGTATCAAAAGGTCTATTATCAAAACATCCAAATCTTGTTGTGGTTTTATGTGAGATGTTAAAGGTTGGGTGCATCAAAAAATGTTATACAAAGGTTAATGTGATTGGTATCCAAATCCTTTATATCTTAGAAAACCATTGGACCTATTGTTGGAAATCTATGAGTATCTTGGAGCTTGCAAACTATCATAGGCAATAGAGAAAAGGATTTTTTTTTTACTGTCATCTATTTTCACATGATTAAAGTAGGAGAAGACTTGTTCAAGAAATGTTTGTATATGATTTATCTTTGGATATATTGCATATCCATCATTCAAATTGTTCGAAAATTGAAATCATGAATTTTTTAGAGGTCTTATGGAGTTTATATAAAATTGAGATCCATTGTCAAAACATCTAGAGATCTTATTGTAGAGTAATGTGAATCGTTGAAGGTTGGGGGCATCCTAGGATTTGACAAAAAAAAATTTGCATAAAATTATCTTAGTTCTACTTTTCTCCATATAAGTTATTATCATCATGGATAGTAAATTAGTGTTCCAAAACCAAAAACCCAAATGTGAAAAAAATGTTAATTTAAGTTGTTGTATGAATAGTGATTTCCTATGGTGGATTTATAGTTAAAGAAGAGGAAGATGTGAATAAGTTTAGAGGTACAACTCTAGTATTAGCTAGTAAACTTGTGAATGCACATCATTTTTTAATCATAATTATTATGTGAAGACAAAATTTATTCTTTAATTTGCAATTTTTGACTTCAACCGCTTGCAAAAGGATAACAAACTAGTGTCAAAGCCATAAACCTAAATGCTGATAAAATACTACTTTAAGCTATTGTATGATTCTGGTGATTTTCTATGATGGATTTTCAATCAGAGAAGAGGAAGAGGTGAATGATTTTAGAGGTATGACTATAGTATTAGCTCTAGTAAAATTTTTGATGAAGGGTGCTCCCATTAATACAATAAACTCATAAAAGAAACAACAGCAAATGCAAGAACAAAATATTGTTTCTTATTTGTATCGCAAATGTAGAATTACAAAATTCACAAGTACAATATGCTAATCCAGATGGACATCTTCATTATAGTAATATCCAAGACAAGCTACAAACTATCACCCAGAGCTATCCTAGACAATGTTTGGGCCTTTATTAAATAGGCAATTTTATGCCACTTGGGAAGGTTCTAAACATTGAAACTTAATACCTAAGGCCGAAAGACCCTAATAATACATATAGAGTCAGCCAAATACATCTTTAACAATTATTTTAGATATTTTGGGTAGCCCAACTTTGAAAGGCCATAACTCACAAATTTTTGCTCCCATTGGCTATTACAACCACTTTTTTGAAATGCCAACCCATGATCTACAGGCTTGAAACTATGAAAATGCCTTCCGTTGAGTTTTTGGACCTCACTTAGGCATTCTAAGGCCTCCAACCATGAGCCTAAATATTTTTCTACAAATTTTTCCATTGAAAATCTGCAATAACTTCTTTGATACTTAAGCTAGAGAAATGAGATTTTTATGGTAGGCTCACAACTCAAAAATGAACCCTCCTATAGAAAATGAGAACATTTTAAGCTCATATGACAAACATACCAAAAATAGCAAGCTCCCATAAATAACAACCCCCCTATCTACTAGTCCTTATTAAAATAGAAAAGACTAAAATACAAATATTTTTGGGTGATGCAAGATTGCTCTTACACCTAGGATGCTCTTGCATCAGACACCCATGGTAATTGGAGAAGTGACCCCATCACATCTCAAGTGTTCAGAGGAAAACCAAGATGGTTAACCTCCTTCATAATACTTTATCAAATCTAGAATGTTAAATATTGGTGAAATATTCAATTTAGTAGGCAACTCCACTTCATACACATTTCTAGAATCATGTCAGTTAACTATCTTGCATGATCTAAACTTCTTCATCTTCAACTTATTATATGTACCCACTAGAAAATGCTCCTTCCTCAAATGAACCATGACTTCATCTCCAATCTAAAATTCTTTATACCTTATTTTCACATCTTCCTTAGCCTTATACAATGTATTCATCTCTATGATGTGCATCTTCACCTCCTCATGGATGTTCTTCAAATATTTAGCAGAATCTTCTACTTTAGCACTAATTATCTCTCCTTTATCCAACTATCTTAATTCAGAAGCATTTATGGCACTACTCCCATATACAATCTAGAATAGTGATTTTTCAGTACTCTTATTAATAGAATTATTATATGTAAATTCTACCAATGGTAAAATTAGATCCCATCCTTTTATCTTGTCTCCAACCAAACATCTTAGTAAGTTTCCCAAAATGCAATTCACAACTTTTGTCTGTCCACTAGTTTGTGGATGATGTGATGAACTAAACTTCAAATCTATCTTCAACTTCTTCCATAATGTATGCCAAAAATACTCAATAAATTTGGTATCTTGATCTACAACTATACTCTTTTGCAAATCATGTAGTCTCCCCACTTCTTTGAAAAACAATTTTGATACATGAACAACATCACTAGTCTACTTGGAAGGAATAAAATTTGTCATCTTTGAAATTCTATCAACCACCACAAAAATAGAATCATTCCCTCATTGTGTCCTTGGCAATCTAAGAACAAAATCCATATTGACATCGTCCCATGGATTCTCTAGTAAAAGTAATCGTTGATACAACATTGTATTCTACTTCACTCCTTTTGCCATCTGACATACTTTACAACTTTGGACAAACTTCTTCACATATTACTTTAATTGTGGCTAGTAATAATTCTCAACAACCAAAGCTATGGTTTTATCTCTAGCAAAATGTCTAGCCAAACCTCCACCATGCTTCTCCTTGATTAGATTCTCTCTCATTGAACTTCTAGAAATGCACAACTAGTTTCCTTTGAATAACATACTATCCTAGATCATGAAATCCAACTACTTTTCCCTATCAAGTGTAACAAGTTCTGTACAAGCCTTTTGTTGTCACAAAAACTTGTACCCTTGCCCAAAGTATTACCTAAGGATAGCCTCGTGAAACATGGTAACAACCTCCAAGTTGTTGTACTTGAACTATGAGGTCAAATCTCTAGATAAGGTTAGCTTCATCTACTATTAGGATGCACCTAAACTATTCTTGAAGAGAAAAGGAGAAGGAATACATAAAAGCAACTACCTAATCTATTCTAAAGAGGTGATGCACCAAAATGGTGTGTCCAAATCAGTCCCTTCCCATACATGCACAATGCTATTATTATGATAGTCTAAAGATATAAGAATTCAAACCCTACTTGGATCTATAAACCACACACATATTAGACAACCATATAAGCAATACAAGGAATATACTTCACTTTTTTATCATTCACGGGTCAAAAAATATAGAGAGTTTAGATTATAGATATTTTCAATATGTTGAAGAGAGGAAAATAGATTTACATAGTACAATGATGGTTTAAAGAGATAAGGCAAGAAGTCATATAATTCAGAGGCAACAAAGAATTTATAGTAGCATGCCAAAGTAGTACTAAAGAAACATAGAAAATCTAACCTTGAGAAAGAGTACAATGTTTTCCTTTATAGTGCAAGTATAACTTGGATGACTTCTCTCATAAGAAAAAACTTAACCAATACAATTGAATAACCAAAGGGAAAAAATTACTGCAAAAACATGGAAAGATCTAACTTTTGCATAAATCTATGCATGAAAGGGTCACTTCTTTACCAAACAAATCTCTTAGAGGTCAAGAATGATAGTTATTTAATCTGTGGTGGTAGAGTATTTTTTTGTGTTTATCAAGCATAGGGATCAATGAAAGTAATTGTAAAGAATCAAAAAGATCACTCAAGAAATTGTTTTTGTTGCTACTGACATAAAACTCGATCATAATCTTTGGTCAACTGAGATTTATCCATTAAGTTCTACTACATGGACCAAACATTCCTCATCGTTATGCCAACTTGTTAGCATTTATTTTTTATGCATTGCATTCAATTACCCATGATCGCATCCTTGACACCACCTTCCTTGAATAACCATCTCTTCTTGCAAAACCACAATTTTCTAGTCATCACTACTTTGCCACCTTGAACTAGCATTATTGTTCAACCTTTGTGACTAAGCGAAACAAGAAAATCGCTCAATCACAACTATAAGCTTGCTCATCTCTCAATCCATAGTGATCATGTGTTGGCCATAGATCTAAATCATCTAACAGTGTAGGATATAATTTGGACATCAAAACTCTTATTTTGCCACATCATCGCCACTCAAACCATACTAGTCAACATGACCATGTGATTGGGTGAAATCAAAGAAAAGTGCACCTTTACAACCTTGACCTTAGTCAGTGCTCAACCACCTACAACCATGCGAATCACATGGTCATGGCTTAAAATATTAAGGCATGTCATGAAAATAGAGAAAATGACTTAACATTACATCATTTCATGTGTATCTTAAATGACTATTGAATTTGATCTTTGTTTTAATTTTATTTTCTGGTAGGAGGCAATTTTGGATTAACATTTCTGGTGACTCAGGAGGGATGCAAGCCTACTTAGCATATGACTAGTGACCAAAAAGATCCATTGAGCTACAAAGTCTCTAAAACCATAAACCCATTAGTCTACTAACTTTTTTGCACTTTGTATCATAACAAATCCTCCTAATCTACAACTAAGAAGAAAGAAAAACTACTCTGACTATGTACATGAGATAATGACAATCATTAGAAATAGGGCTTAAGATATATCCCATTAATGGGGATAGGCAAGACTTCTCCATTAGGCTTGCTCAACTAAAAGGCATTAGATTGCTTACAACTGACAATTACATAAGGTCCACTCCATAAGGCATGAAACTTTGAGTGTCTCCCAACATTTTCTCTATCTGCATCCCATTTCAAAAAAAGGTCACCTTCCCTATAACTTCTGACCTTAGATTTTTTATTAAAGCTCCTATTCATCTATTGCTGATGTATCTCTAATTTTTGGACTACTTACCTTCTTTTCCCCTCTAACTCTATCAGATCCACCATTCTTATAGACATAGCATCATCTTCAATCAATTCCAACTAATGATCCAAGTCAAGAGAAGGAAATTCTAGTGCGATAGGAAGCCTAGCTTCCCTACCATAGACTAACATGAAGGGAGAATTTCCTATGGCTCTTTTGGGTGTGATTCTGTTAGCCCAAAGGGTATTCCTCAGCTTCTGATACCAACACCTCTGATTGTCTTCCACAATCCTCTTGATGATTCTGATCAAATTCTTATTAGATGACTCAGCCAAGCCATTACCTTGAGGGTAACAGTTAGAGGATGTGCTTAGGTAAATACCATGATCAAGTGCTCATGCCCAAATCTGATCTCCTATGAATGATTTAGCATTATCCAAAATAATAGTTGAAGGGGTGCCAAACTTGATTATAATGCCATCAAGGAATTCAATGACTGAAGGTTTTGTGGCATCCTTTAGTGCTACTACCTCTATCCATCTTGTAAAATAGTCTATAGAAGCTAAAATCCATTTATGACTAGAGGTAGAAGGAAGATTAATGGGACCAACAAAATCTAGTACCCATTGGGCAAAAGATTGATCTACCTGAATGGGATGAAGTGGAAGAGCTGTAAGTTTCTGCTTACTAGAGAAGAAATCACATGTCTCACATCTCCTCACATGTTTTTGGCAATCATGAAATAGAGAGAGCTAGTACTAATTGGCTCTCATAATTTTCATTGCAGTAGTCCTTGCTGAAAAATGGCCACCATCAGGACCATCATGAAGTTCTTTGACTATTCTCTCTAATTTATCTTCATCAACACATCTTAGTAGGGCTCTATTGAAATATTTCCTAAATAGAACATCATCAATTATAGTCTAAGTAATAGACCATAGTCTGAATTTTCTTCTCCTAGCTCTATCTAGCCCCTAAGGATACCCGTCTCCAACCAAGAAGGCTTTCATATCATTCGTCCAACCCTTAGGATTGTCATTTCTTGTCTCCTATTGTTTTGTTAATACCAAGACAACCTCTTTTTCAATCTCATGAGATGAGATCATCTATTTGTACAATCCCCTTCCCCTTACTAGTTTGGTGGTTTGAATATCCATGCCATATTCCATTACCTTGGTGATCTAGACATCTCTCTTCTCACTAATATCTTTGCTGAATAAGAAATCTTTTACACTAGCACGAGGAACCAAAAAGTGGATTTTTTCATGAGATAGCATGTGTCTAAAAATTTTCAAGGCTCTTATGACTCTAAGAACCTAGTTTTCCACATAGCTATATTTATTTTCATATTCTTTGAGACCTTCATTAAAAAAAGCAATAGGTTGTTCTTCATTTTTATTTTATTTAGCTACATCAAGATAGAAGAAATACTCAACTCACCTTCATAAAGGATGAAATCCTTATCAAAACTTGGATTAATGAGAGTGGGAGCTAAAGCTATGTCTGCCTTGATCTCCTTGAAACTTGCTTTTCCTTCCCTACTCCATGAGAAGGCCATATTCTTTTTTAGCATAGCTATAAGAGGTTCCACTATGGTAGCTAGGTTAAGAATAAATCTTCTTACAAAGTTTATTCTACCAAAAAAGCTTTGCATACCTTTCTTATGCCTAGGAAGAGGGAGGGCAAGTATTGCCTTTGTTATTTTTGGATCAATGGTTAGGCCCTCTTTCGATACAATATGTCCCAAAATCTTCCCTTGAATAGTGGTGAAGACGCACTTACCTAGATTCAGGGACACCCCGTACTCTCTACATCTCACAAATACTTGCCTATGGTGATCAAAATGCTCTGTTAAATTCTTTGATTATATTGTGATATTATCAAGATAGACTAATACAAATTTTTCAATCATATTTTTGAAGGCCATCTCCATCTCTTTTTGAAATGTGGCATCTGCATTTTTCAGTCCAAATGGCACTTTACTATAGGCATACGTGCCCCATTTAGTAGTGAACACAATTTTATATCTATCAATCTCTTTGACCAACACCTAATTGTAACCTAAGAACCATCCAAGAAGGAGAATCTCTCTAAACCACTAACCTTAGACAATATCTATTCCATAGAAGGGAGGGGATGGTGATCTTTAAGGGAGGCTTGATTAAGATCCCTAAAATCTACACATACTCCATTCTTTTTTCTAATAGGGACAAGGTTTTCTACCCAAGAGGAATGCTTGATAGGAAAAATAATATTGGCCTCAATTGATTTGGACAAATCATTTCTCATTAGAGGCTCAATCTTGGGGTTTACTAGCCTCTATTTCTACCTAACAAGCTTGACATTATGTACTAGATCTATAGTATGTTGAAACAAGCTAAGATCAAATCCTTTCAAATCATCATATGTCCAAGAAAATATATCATTGAATTCTTGACATAGATGACCAAAATTTTCTTGTTTAGCTTCAGAACATATCTTTCCCAAGTTTAGCATTTTTCCATCAATGACTATGATTGGTAGAGGGTCTTCTTTGTTTGCAGCAAGATTCATGCTTCTTTCCCTTGCTTGGTCATTGAGGTTGAAGATACTCTCTAAGGTAATGAGACCCTTAGGTAATTTTTTGGAGCTGAGGTTGATGATTTGATCCCCATATTGGTCATGCAACCTCACCTGATTTCTATTTGAAAATTCTACCTCATTCTACAAGATACTCATGATTTGTGCATCAAATTCAAAGACCTATCAATTGATATCATTATTAGGGATAGCAAGTCTGATTACCATCTTAATTCTCTACTTTTTGTAATCTTTGAGGCTTCTTGGGACATCATGAGATGTACTCACTTTCACAAGTCTATTAGCATGTCTATTTTCTTTCCTAAGAATGCTTTGAATATTGAATGCAATGAAATTTTCAAGAAAATCCCATACCCTATGTTTGTAAGACTTGAGAAAATTATTCTTAGTGAAATTTTGTTTCCTCACCTAATTGATTACCAACTTCCTATCCCTATACACACTAAATTCCTAGATTCCCCTTTTCTAAGCAGTTAAGAGACCTTGGATCAAAGCCTCATATTTAGCCACATTATTAGTACAACTAAACTACAACCTAAATGAGAAATAATGTTTTTCTAATGTAGGAGAAACCAATATTACACCTACCCCTGACCCATTCTTATTTTGTGATCTATCAAAGTACATACTACATATCCCATTTGTATCTTTTTTGGCTTTCATCAAGTTAGGAATGACAACATCTTTTTCTAATATACAATATTTCCCCATGCTAGTTTCTAAGGTCCCTAATATGGAATCAAACTGATAGCCACTAGCCCATTCATCCAAGACGAAATCAGGTGTATTTGATAAAGAAGTGGTAGGCTCATTTTCTATATCATTCTCATCTACTTCTAGAATGATACAATTTATATTGAGGTTAGGAATATAGGGCTCAATATGATGGAGGGATAATGGCTCTACTTTAATTGAAGCCTTCATTCCATATCTAGTTCTAAAAAATATATATGGCCAATAAAAGGATATGTAGCCACCTATTTAAGTAGTGAAGTCCCTTGACAAACAAATAGAAAAATGTGGCTTGACTTTAGCAATTGATATATCCTAGACTATAGTACAACTTGGGTAGGCATGTAAGGCTATTTCAACATTCCTAAGGGTTCCCATGGTCTTGATGGTACTACCATAAAGTTGCAACACATCTTTAACAATGGGTTCATATTTCATTTCTAAGATATCAACAACATATTTGGGCATTATTGAACTATTGGATCTAAAGTCAATTATGCATTTATGAACTAACCTATCTCCTATGAGCAGAGAAACATAGAATGAAGGGGGTCTAACCTTTTTGCTTACTTCTACCTCCCTTGATGGTTGCACCAAGCTTACAACATTCTCCATGCCAGGTGGTTGATCTCTGAGTTCAATGCTTTCCAACTCCTACCATAGTAGCCTCCTTTGTGATGGCATAGTAATTATTGCATCCCACATAGAAATGCTCGCATTGATCTTCCTCATTTTCTCTACCACACTTAAAGAAGCATTAGATTTTCTAGTAGGAGCCCTAGAAGTATAAGTCTAGGATGGGATATTTTATGGGTTGCTCACATCATTTCTACTTTTATCCCATCTCTATTATAGAGAAACATCAACAGGCTGATTTGCATTGTTTTGATGGGTGACTTCTTATATATGTGGTGTTGTACTTGATATGGAAGGCTAATTAGGAGGTTGAGGTGCCATCTCCTCTATAGCTCTTTTCTTGTTCTTGGTATTGTAAGCATAGGAATCCTAGTTTACATTACTATGCTCTTCCACTAGGTAGTTCATAAAAGAACAATCATCCTATTGAAAGGTATCAACAAGCTGAGTAGCATTGTGATGTTGCACAACTACTGTCTTAGGTATAGTAAAGGCCAAGTAAGATTCTTCCTTTTGACACATGCAATATGTTGGTGTTTGAAAACATTGGAGGGTTTTCAATTACCCTAATGAGAACAAAATACATCTAGGGGCAGCTAACTCCCATTTTCAACATGCCCATTCAGACACTAGGCCAACTATAAGGCTATACTCCTTCTACACTTCAGGCTCTGCAAAACCTAGGCGGATATACCTATAGATTCTTTATATGGTACCAGTTATCAAAGCATACACTGAATCTAATATGAAGCAAATAAAACCCCTATTTCTCCTGATAACTCATGAAATAACATCATTCTACAGTAGCTAAATGTAGATCTAGGAACCTCATAAGTTAAGTGAAGGCATTCTATTATAGCTCTTCAACATGAAAGGGGGAAAGCATTTGATTATTGATGTTGAGTTTCAACAAATCCTCAAATATGCAGAAGTATAACAAGTGATCCTATAACTGATTAATGCCTAATCCATTGGGCAATCCCATGAATTCAAAATATACATCTGTGACATCAGGACATATTTTGTATACCCAAACATTAACTCTATCTAATCACTGTATGATTCAGACATTAGTGTTCATTCAGATCTCATTCTCACAAGATATCCTTCTCAAGTAACTAGTAACCTTGTTAAACATATCAAGCATTTACTTGGCCCTTGGGTCCAACAAAAAAATACATCAAACATACAACCTGAAGGGGATGCAAATGGATCTTAGATCTTTGTTCCAAGACCACATAAGACTTACAGATTGTTGAGATAGGAAACAAGAACCAGAATGAAACTAGTGAAATTGTTGCTCATATGTATTCATTTCCTTGAAACTCTACAGTCAGATGTATAAAATTAAAACATGAAACAACCTAACATCTCAGAACTATCTATATTATCTTTATGCTTGTTGTTCACATGAGAGAAATATGCTGAAGAATGAAGGTGGAATCACAGATCTGGATCCAACAAAGTGGTCTCACAGAAGGACTAAAGATTTCCAACCCACAATGGTCTCCCAGTAACAAAAAACTGGAACCCCCATAATGAGAAAGAATGATAGATATATAGGAAGAAGGAAATCTCGGATTGAATCTACACTTGACATTTGTCCACATGAAATTCCCTCTCCTAGCATGAAAAGGCTCTTTCTAATCTCTCTCTTCAACTAAAAATCAAATCTCATCATTATGGCTCTACAAGGCAGAAATATCTGAGATATTTGATTCACCATCGTAACTGATTTCAAATGTTAAAGATGAGTTCACAATAAAAGGTGAAAAACCAGTTACAAAGTGACAAGAAGCCCATACAACCTTTTTAGATTGTTTTTCTCCACATGTAAGCTCCAAAAAGTCATCAAATCTGCCCTCTAACAAGCTCTGATGATTGATGATCAAATTTGCCTGTTCTATTGCCAATGCCCTAGATTTTACAAATTGACCTGTAACCCAAATTGGTGAGCACCTGTGCAAGAACAAACCTCAAATTTGGAAAATTTAGGTTCCCCCAATTTCGGTGGTATATTGAAGTGCTCGCTTTGGTGAAAAAATGCCCTAGAAATGGCTATTTGAAGTTCAGACCTCTGCTCACAGGTTTGCCATTATTTTTTGCAAAAAATTAAACTTTCATCAAAGTTTAAACTAAATAAAGTTTCAAACTTTATTTAAAAGACCTGCACATGGATTTTAGGAAAAATAATAATAAAATATTAAAATTTGAAAAGTCTCAAATTTCCCCTCATTTTCTACCTAGGTCAAACTTCCTTTGATCGAATGCCACATGGTACATTCTGATTGGATGCCTACTCGTCACCACATCATATCGCTATGTTGCTATACTAACTAGCATGCATCTCTCCCTTAGCAACATAAAAAGAACCATACAATTTCCACGTGTCACAATCTCATGCATCTCAGAAACTTTCTCGCTACGTCACCATCTCCGGGACCTGCTACCACGTGTCATCACTACATCAATCCTCGCCATGTTGCTATGGTAAATCGTGTGCATCTTCTATTTGGTGAGTTAGCGATGACCCTCTGATCTAGACATGTGTTGCGATCTCATTCCATCTAAACTCATTTGTCTTCGCCAGATTTTTGGATTTTCCTAGTGACTCGCTATGTCGCTAGCCAGATTTTTTGGATTTTCTGGCTAGTGACTAGCCAGATTTTGACTTATCCAATCACGTGAATTTGTTGATGTCATCAGTTCTTGCTTGCATCTTTGTTCAAAATTTAATTCATATGACCCGCCAGCTGTCCCTCATGTTTATACTAGCTATAGGGCTCCACGTGCATGTGGCTTTGCCTTTTGAAAGGCATGTCTCCTAAGACACAAAAAATATGTTATGCAATAATATTTAAACATATTAAAAGTCTTTTGTTTCATGAATGTGGGATTATGCCTGTGAACATTTTTCCTACTCACTGTTGTTATTCCTATATCCGTGGGTCTTTCTGTTCATGCATTGATTCTCTACTTTGCGCAAGGTCTTAGTCTCACATTGGCCATGGGTTTGTCCTTTACTCCAATCAGCCTCTTTGTATCTGCTGATGGCTTTTACCTCTCAGCTTGGGGTCATCAAACTCCACTTCCAATGCATTGACTGCTTACTCTGGACTTGGTGATTCCCTTCTTTTTATATATCTTTGCAAAGGCTTCCTTGTGGACTGGTTTTCTTTGTGCCAATTTTTCTTTTTATGATGGCGTCTTTCATGTGTTAGATACTCTATTCTTTCATGCTTGCTACCTCTCTTCATTGTGTGGATTGCCTATCTCTGCCTATGAGTTCCTTTTTAAGTTGACTCCCCTGTTTGCCTTGCGTGAGCTCCTTTTCATTTGCCTCTACCTGGTTTGATTTATTGATTTCCCTGCTTACGTGGACACTTTTTTGTTTGATGCTTTCTTTTTGTTGTGGCTCTATGAGTATCTCTATTTTTTTAGCACTGATGCTACCATGGCTTTACCTCGTAAGGAAATCTCTTTGAATACATGTGTTTTCCTTTTTACCAGTCTGTGGGTTTCCTGCTTTGTTCCCAGTGCGTTTACTGCAACATCATAGAAATTTTTAGGCAAGGAAAACCCTTGAATAAAATTTATGCTTCTTATTATGTAGACAAAACTTCTTCCCAGGTGTGGGAGCTCCTTCTGAGCTCGAAAGAGCATGGTGCGATGGCATCGAGCAACCACGGGCTTCAGAGCATGAAAAAAAGGTGGGTGCTTATGAAGGCCAGGCATTGGAGGGGTTAGAGAAGAATTTAAAGGCTTTGAATTTGGTTTGTAAAATGCTTTATGGCTGGCACGAGGCTGTTTCTCCACATTTAATGTCTTTTGGGGAGCGATGCATGGTGGAGGACTGTGAAATATTAGAGAATTTGCAAAATTGTCTAATTGAATATAGCGTTGACGAGAATGATGACTCAACTCACATTTTATGCAAGTCAACACTGATAACGTAACTCCTACTTCACTTGGAGTCTAATTTATTATTTTAATGCATGGGTGCCATGGTTGTGATATTCTATGATTGTTATATCAGCTACATATGAAATTTAAACGTCACAGTAGCTTAAATTTTCTCCTTAGAAACTTGGTGAGCTAATTATTTTCAAATCTTCATATGAACCTGACTTTGATGTTGTGTGTCTATCACATGATATAGGCAAGTCTTCGTATTGATTTTCATGGCCATTGTTGAAGATTCAAAAGAGCTTGAGACCCCATCCCTAATATAGATTTTGATGGAAGGAAAATTTGCATCAAGTTATTTTCGAACCTCTTGATTAACAACACTAGAAAGGTGCTAGATAACCTCCTCTGCCATGGTTCGATTTACAATCATTGTTCTCAATACAACTGACCCTACATATTCACTTGAACTCGAATAATGACATCCATATAGTGAACATTGTAACAAGTATAGTCGTTACCATTTCCTTTTCAAAAACTTCAATGTGCACACAATCTTTATCAGTCTGATGTAGATAAGTTAGACCCCAAGTGGGTCCGGCAAAAAAAAATTCATTTCTAAACAACTGAACATTTTAGACTGATTTACCAATCATCTCGAACTGATTGCAAACAAAATCCATCATTGAAACAACACTTAAAACTCATTTTAAGTCATTTTTGCACCACTGTGAAATCTTTGCCAGGAGGCCTGTTGCCTGGCTTTAAAAATTGATGAAAACATCTGGCAAAGCTCTGAAACTCAGGATCCTTGTTCTCTCTGACACGTTCAAAAGGTCTGCAAAATCTCGTTGCATGAAGGCATTGGGGTCAAAAGATATCGACCTCCGAAGTTGCCTCCTTAAAATCATGGGCAAATGGGCACTTGAGGTTCTGAAAATTGGGATACTGGTTCTTTATCATGAGAAGAATATGATTCTATGAATTGGGCTCATGACAAATCATTGGACAAATTTGGAGAATGTATGAAGTTGGCAACTTGGATTTGTAGGACAGGAAACATCAGTAAAACAATATTTTTTGTGAATGGAATGACCCTGGTAAAGTGTGAAGATGGATTCATCAAGACTTAAAAACTTACACACTTGGAGTACTTTTAGAGTACAACACAGTGGTATAATCCATTTGACTTCACCTATCATGGATCTCAAGTTATAACATCACGAACAGGGGTTCCAATCAATCTGCAAATGCTAACACTAGTAAAACTTTAGAAATTGCATTTGGAATCGCGTTTGAAAACTGATCAAATAGATTCGTCATAAGCTGAAACTTGAAAAATAACAAGTCTCTAACATCTAAAATGCAATGTGAAAGGAATTTTAGCATTTTGGTAAACTGGTCAAAAGTTATAGCATGTTAAACTAGGCTACCCAGAATTAGGAATTAATTGCAAAAGTATGAAAATAGTAATTGACCAACTTTGAGGGATTCAAAACCTAGTCAAACAGATTTGAAATGACTTGAAACTTGGAAAATAGGTTCTTTGATATGCATAATAAATATCTCCAAAGTGGCTAGTCATGACACATTCCTGGGTAAAAGATATTCAAATGCAAACTAGGCCTCTGGTCGCTATTTGACACTTGGGCAGAATTTCAAATTTTGACACTAGCTCAAAATGGGACTTCACAGAATGATTTGGGATGGAAAAATAACATTGTGGATCACATGCATATTTCAAATGAAAGGTGTTAAGTCACTCAAACACCATCTAGGCCTCAAACCGACAACCAACTACATATGCATAAAAATGCACTCTAGGGCATGATTCTTCAAAAATTTCAAATTGTGACTTAAAATTGACCATGCAATTTTCAATCCCAACACAATATCCATAGGAGTAGTTATGAGAAGGGAAAAAATCATGATGTTGGGCAAGGTTATTCTGAGGGACTAAGGCACTATTTAGTTTGGTGTTCGAAGACTAGGGGGAGGTTGATAGGTCTATTCTAATTTTAGGGAGTATGACTCTAGTTTGGAGGTGTACCATGAGTGGGACCTTGACTCTGGAGTTGGAGAGGTTTATTATTTTGAGCTTGTTACCTCTTCATAGTCACCAACTCATTTCACATTTTCTACACTACTGCACTATTTTCTTTCATCTTCCTTTCTTGATATAGCATTCTTCTATCTACATTATACATTAATGTCTACATCATAGCCTCAATCCTATTAACTCTACTAGAGGATGTAGAGGCTATTAGAATCATATAAAGAGGACAACTTATAGAGGAGATGTGGATAGGGGCTATAGCGGGCTAATGGTTAGGCATGTTAAGGAAGAAAGGCATTGGGGACCTTGGAGCTAACTTTCCTCCCTATATCAAAATATTTTCAGCTCTTATGGAAACCTCATAAGCATTCGGTAAAGTGTCTCCTCTCATAGACTGCAAAGTGATAGTGATATCACTATTGAAGGCTCTAAGGTAGTACAAGAATGCATTACCAAGAGAGGGATTTACTACAGTGGGTATTCATTCCCATGTTTTCTAAAATCTATAATTGAAATTAGTCATGCATTCATGAGGGGCTCTCTTGATAGTTGTCAATTTCTCTAAAAGAAACAAATGGTCACTTTTGTCCTCAAAATGCTTACATATGGCTACCCCTAACCCATTCCAATTAGTAATAGAGTTGTGAGGAAAACTTCTATACCATTATAATGAATTTCTTTTCAAGAATGAAGCCAAGAGTCTGACCACTACATCATCCTCAAAGATGCCATGGATATTATAGACAGTAGACACTTCTTGAATATGTCCAATAGGGGATGTCAAGGTTTCACGAGTAAACTCAAGTACACTCTTGAGAGCTGATATTGGTATATCATTCCTTTGAGCTAATAGGAGGGGGCTGAAAGTGTGAGCTCTAGCCATATAAGCAAGTGTTCTCTTGATATGAGCGGATGGTATCCTAGAATAAGATCTAACAACTAGAGGAGTCGAAATGGATCTTTCAAGAGTGTGCACTACTATCCCACGTCTAACTAGTGACAAGGATACTTTAGCTTTTCTTCTTGTGTTAGAAAAGGAAAGCTCTTGATATTGGAATTTACCTCTGGAAGATGCCCTTGTGTGCCTCTTGGGTATGAATCACAACAAATTTGGTCTAGAAACTAGATCCACTTTGAATCTTAGAGTCACCAAGTACTTTTGAATGATGAGCCCCTTTAAGGTTTTATACTAAAGGAAGTACTATTTCTTAAGTGTGAATGAAGAATCTTTCTCGATACTGGTAAACTTTGGGATATTAAAATATATGATGTCCCACCAAGCATGCCAAAAATTATTGTCACAAAAGCTTGCACCCTTGCCCAAAGTCATAGCTAAGGACAACCTTGTGAAAATTGGAAACTACCTCCAAATTATGGGACTTAAACTATGAGTTTGAATCTCCAGAGAAGGCTAGCTTCCTCTACTATTAGGATGTACCTAAACTATTCTTGAAGAGAAAAGGAGAAGGAATACATAAAAGAAATTACCTAATCTATTCTAAAGAGGTGATGCACCAAAATAGGGTGTCTAGATCAGTCTCTACCCATACATGCATAGTGCTATTATTATGAAAGTCTAAAGATATATGGATTCAAACCCTGCTTTGATCTATAAACCACACATAGATTAGACAACCATATGAGTGACACAAGGAAGATACTTCACCTTTTTATCATTTATGAGTCAAAAGATACAAAGAGTGTAGATTGCAAATATTTTTAGTAAACCAAAGAGAGGCAAATAGATTTACATAGTACGATGATGGTTGAAAGAGATCAGGCAGGAAGTCATATAACTTAGGGGCAATAGGGAATTTGTAGTAGCATGCCAAGGCAGTACTAAAGAAATAGAGAAAAATTGACCTTGAGAAAGAGTGCAATTTTTTCCTTTATAGTGCAAGTATAACTTGGATGACTTCTCTCATAAGACAAAATTTAACCACTACAATCAAATCTCCAGAGGGAAAAAATTACTACAAAAATTGGAAAGATCTAACTTTTGCATAAATCTATGCATGAAAGGATCACTTCTTCACCAAAAAAACCTTTGAAAGGTAAAAAATGATATTTATTTAATCTTTGACTGAATGAGTGGAACAACAAATGATGGTGTATTATATTTTTGTATTTATCAAGCCTAGGGATCAATAAAAGTGGTTGCAAAGAATTGGAAAGATCACTCAAGGAACTACTCCCCTACTACTGACATCCAACTCGATCAAGATCTTTGATCAACTAAGATTTAGCCATTAAGGTCTACTACATGGACCAAACATTTCTCATCATTATGGCAACTTGTCAGCATTCAATCTTTACGTCTTGCATTCAATTACCCACAGTTGCATTCTTGACACCACCTTCCTTGAATAACCATCTCTTCTCATGAAACTGCACTTC
This sequence comes from Cupressus sempervirens, assembly GCA_028749045.1. Taxonomy (NCBI): domain Eukaryota; kingdom Viridiplantae; phylum Streptophyta; class Pinopsida; order Cupressales; family Cupressaceae; genus Cupressus; species Cupressus sempervirens. The sequence goes on from CM053789.1 coordinate 883,604,514, forward strand.
TCTAGTCATCAGTGCTTTTCCACCTTGAACTAGCATTATTGTCTAACCTTTGCAACCAAGTGAAGCAAGAGAATCACTCGATGACAACTCAAAGCTTGGCCACTCTCAATCTACAATGATCTTGCACTAGCCATATATCGGAATGATCTAACAATGTAGGATATAATTTGGACATTGGAACTCTTTCTTTGTCATGTTATCACCACTCAAACTGTAGTATGTCAACATGACCATGCTATTGGGTGAAATCAAAGTAGAGCAAACCTTCATAGCCTTGAGCTTAGTTAGTGCTCAACCACCCACGACCATGTGAATCACATGGTCAAGACTTAAAATATTAAGGCATATCATAAAAATGGAGAAAATGATTTAACATTTCATCATTTCATGTGTATCTTAGATGATTGTATTCTATGCTCGCAACTTGAAAATTAAGGTGAATCATGAAAATGGAGAAAATGAACTAACATTTACATCATTTCATGCGTATCTTAGATGACAGTTGAAACTGTTCTTTGTTTGAATTTGATTTTCCAGTGGGAGGCAATTGTGGATTAACACCCTCCATACTTCACCAAAATTAGGATCATCTAGATACAAAGTACTGAGTTCCTAGAACCCAACCACCTTTATCTATATTTCAATTAGCAAAATTTGTCTTCTACTAAGAGCATCTATAACTCTATTAGACTTTCCACTCCTATTTTTCAAAACAAATGTATAACTCTACAAAAACTTAACCCACTTCAAATGTCTTTGGTTTAATTTTTCTTGACTATTCAAATATTGCAAAGCTTGATGATTAGTATATTAAAAAAACTCCTTAGGAAGAAGATAGTGTCGCCACTTCTTCAATTCTTGAACTATAGCATAAAATTCGTGATCATAAAGAGAATATTTTCTTTTTGTGTGATTCAATTTCTCACTAAAATAAGCAATAAGTCTACCTTGTTGGCTCAAAATAGCTCCTATTGCAGTACCACTAGCATCATAGTCTACTTGAAACACCTTGTTAAAATTAGGAAGTGCTAAAACAGCTTGCTTAGTAACTTTATGCTTCAATAGATTAAAACTCTTATTTTCTCCCATAGTCCACTTAAATTCTTTCCTATCCCCTCTCATTCTTTTAGTCAAGGGTCCAAAAATATTACTAAAACCTCTTATGAACTTTCTATAAAAACTAACCAATCCATGAAAAGATCTTACCTCTATCACACTCCTTGGAGTAGGCCATTCAAGAATAGCCTTCACATTCTCTGGGTCCATTTTTAGACCTTCTACTAAGACTACAAATCCCAGGTACACTAACTCCTTTACAAAACTACACTTCTTTAGGTTTATCAGAAACTTTTCTTCCCTCAACTTATCAAACACCTTATGAATATGGATCAAATGTTCCTCCAATGTCTTACTAAAAATCAAAATATCATCTCGGTAAATAATGAAAAACTTACCTAGAAATTCCTTCAATACCTCATTCATGAGCCTCATAAAAGTACTTGGTCCATTGGTTAGCCCAAAAGGCATGACTAACCACTCATACAATCCTTCCCTTGTCTTGAAAGTAGTCTTTCACTCATCACCTTCTCTTATACAAATTTGATGGTACCCACTCTTTAGATCTATCTTAATAAAATACTTAGCTCCACTCAAACAGTCCATAATATCATCCATCCTTGGTAATGGAAATCTATACTTGATTTTGATCTTTTTGATAGCATGAGAATATGTACACATCCTCCTCTCACTATTCTTCTTTGCTGCTAATACACCTAGTATAGCACATGGACTTAGACTCTCTCAAATTAACCCCTTCTATGACAACTCATGAACTTGTTTGTTCAACTCTTCACTTTCTATAGGTTTCATTTTATGTGTTGCCTTGTCTAGCAAACTAGCTCCTAGAATCAAATCTATCTAGTGACTGATCTTCCTCACTGGGGCCAATCCATCAGGTACATTATCTGATACAATATCAAAAAAATCTCCTAACATATCTACAACTTGTGTAGGTACCTCCTCTATTTCTTCTTTACTATCTTTTGGAATTATAGAAAAACACACATGCTCATGCTTTATACCTTTGAGAAACTATTTTCCATCAACAAAACATATTTTGGTAGCTCTACATACCTTTTCTTCTTTCTCCTTCAACGACTTCAACTTATGTTTCACTCCATCCTTGGTTAGAGTGTAGGTATTTTCTTACCCATTGTGTACAACATGCCTACCAAACTACCACGACCTACCTAGCTACTTATCACATATGTCGATAGGTATAATATCACATAGTACCTCATCCTAGTAGCTTCCAATCTTGAACATCACTAAACATTTCTCCTTGACCATGACCTTATGGTCATCTTACACCCAATCAATATAGTATGGACATGGGTATTTCTATCTCTTTTGATTCAACTTGGTGACCATCATTTTTGACACCAAATTGTTAGTATTTACACCATCAATGGTCACATCACAACACTTATCTTTACATTTTCACCTTGTGCAAAATAAGATCCTTTGATCAAGTTCATTCTCACCACTCAGTAGGACTCTTGTGTTAGCTAGGACTTCTCCTCTTTCATCATCTTTAGAATGTGAGGATCTAGCATCTTTGTCAACATGTACAACTTTGGCTAGGCCTTCTATTCTTTGATCTATCCTTCCTTGGTGCTGGGTACATTCAAATTCTCTATGCCCTTATTCTTCATAGTGAAAATATTTCCCACAGAAGCCTCCTCATCGAGATCCTTTTCCTCTACCTCTTCCTCTCTGATCTCTATTGTTCTAATCATAGAAACAATTGGAATTGTTTCCCCTCTATTTTTGACTACTACTTCCTACGTCATTCTTGTTCTTATAATTATCATTATAGCCACCATAATATCATCTACCAGATCTTCTCCTGTCATCTCTTCTACTATTCTTGTTGTCAAACTTCTTGTTCAATTTTTCCTCAACTCTTAGGGTAGATCAGTATGCCTCCTTAATCCTATTTATTTGAACCAAACTCAACTTGTCCCGAATACTTGGCCTTAACCCATTAAGATAATGGGCCACTTTCTCCTTATCAACTTATGCATGGTTGGTTCTAATGAGAACTTAGTAGAACTCTTTACTATACTGTTGAACAAACTTTCCTGCTTGCTTCATCCCTTGCATCTTCTTCAACAAATCAAGCTCATAATCCACAAGAATGAATTTTGGTTTTAGTTTAGCTACCAACTGTTCTCATCTAGTGATTTTGTCCTTTCCCTTTCTATTTCACTCCAGCTAAACCTCCTGCCACTAGATCTTTTCATGTCCCTTCAATTTTGCCTTTATAAACTTGAGCCTATTAAGATCCTAAATATCTTCATACTCAAAGTACTCCTCTAGTTCATTGATCCAATCAATTAGATCCTCTCGGTTAAGATTTACCAAAAATGTGGGAACTTCAAACTTAGGTATTTTTCCAATCTTGGAGATGGCCCTAAAGAGCCTCTCTATCTCTAAGTTTAGAACTACCTCCAATTTGACATTTTTTTCTACTTTTTCCTCATCCTCGCTTTCATCTCTTATAGGAAGATTTATTCCTCTGTGCATTTTTTCTTCCAATGCTTGCATTTTTCTTTGGAGGGCTCAAAATCCCTCAGGTATAACACCTATAGCTCTTCCACCATGCTCTCTTTGTGGAGGAATTTTCACACTTCTACTAAAACCCTAGTGCAAACTACCTTACAATCAATGATCTGTCTACACACTCAGCACAAACCATGGTCCTAGTATGAACTACCTCACAATTGGCAATGTCCACACACTCAAGCACTCTAGATCTAATACCACTTGATGAAGGGCAATCTCCTTAATGCCATTAACTCATGAAAGAAACAACAGAAAATGCGAGAATAAAAGATGGATTTCTTATTTGTGTTGCAAATGCAGAATTATAGAATTTACCAGTACAATATGTTAACCCACATGGGTGCCTTCATTACAATAATCTAGAAGACAAGCTACAAACTATCACCCAGAGTTGTCCTAGATAATATTCAGACCTTTCTTAAATAGGAAATTTTATGCTATCTAGGAAGGTTCTAGACATTGAACTTAATTACTAGGGCCTATAGACACTAACAATACATATAGAGTCAACCAAATACATCTTTGACAATTATTTTAAATATTTTAGGTAGCCCATCTTTAATTGGCCATAACTTACAAACTGTTGCTCTAATTGGCTATTATAATCATTTTTAGGAAATGCGAGCTCCTGATCTATAGGCTTGGAACTATGCAAGTGCCCTTCCATCGAGTTTTTGGACCTCATTCAGGCCATCTAAGGCCTCCAACCATGAGCTTGAAGAATTTTTTGCAAATTTTTCCTCTAAAAATCTGTAATAACTTCTTTGATACTTAAGATGGAGCATGCGATTTTTATGGTAGGCTTACAACTCTAAAATGAACCTTCCTATAGAAAATGAGAAAATTCCAAGCTTGTATGAAAAACTTACTAAAAATAGGAAGCTCTCAGAAATAACAACCCCCCTATCTACTAGTCCTTATTAAAATAGAAAAGACTGAAATAAAAATATTTCTGTGTGATGCAAGATTGCTCTTACACATAGGATGCTCCTACATCACTTTTGAATGCACAACAGTTCTCTATTGTAAGCATAATGTGAAGACTAAATTCATTCCTGTCATGATTTCACTTTGCAATGTCTAACATCAAGTTGTCAGAAAAGGATAGTTAACTAGTGCGAAAGCCACAAATCCTAATGTAGGAAAAATGCTACTTTAAGATGTTGTACGACTTTGGTGACTTCTTTTTTTGGGTTTGTAGTTAGAGAATAGGGATGTGTGAAGAATTTTCAAGGTATGACTCTTGTATTAGCCCTACTAAACTTATGAATACACATCAGTTTCTCATCATAATGATGATGTGAATAGTAAATTCATTATTGACATTCTTTCACTTTGAAATTTGAATGAAGAGAAGATATTAGTTTTTAGATAGTTCATTTTGATGCAAAGGAAACAATGTTGAATGAAACAACTCAATCTCCTACCATCCTAGACACAAGGATTCAACTGTTGGAATAGATGGTCACCTTTTCACACTCATCAATGTTTCATCTTAAAGGTAGCTGAAATATCACTTCTAGCTCCAATGGATTTGTGGGCATTGCTATCTCACAGCATGCTTGACTTCGAGAAACTAGAACTCCAAAGCCATAAACCCAAATGCAAACAAAATGCTACTTTAAGTAGTTGTGCAACTTGTGATTTTGTATAGTGGATTTGTAGTTAGAGAAGAGGGAGAGGTGAAGAATTTTAGAGGTAGAAATATAGTATTAGCCCTAGAAAACTTGTGAATTCACATCAACTACTCATCATAATGATGATGTTAAGACTAAATTTTTTCTTGATATTCTTTCACTTTGCAATGTGAATGAAGAGAAGTTGTTAGTTTTCAAATAGTTCCTTTTGATGTAGAGGAATAATTGTTGAATTAATAAAACTCATTCCCCTCTAAGACACATTTTCTAGCTTTAGCAAAACTTCATACCATTTAGGATTTGTAAATGTGTATTCTATATATGGAACACATCCTTTTTCGCACATTTTTAAAACATTTTCCTATAATGCAAGCATAAATTAGCCCTGGTAAGATTATGAATGCATATTAGTTGTGTAAATAATGTCTTTTGGGGTTATTTCATATTAAATATAGAGAGAAAGCACTATAGTGTGTTACCAATATAATGTGTGTATGTTGTGGCTTGGTTTAGGCTGGTAAAACCCAAGCCATAGTGCATGCATGTTATAGTGTGAATGTTCTTTTGTGGACTAAAAAAGTATTTGTCATCATTTTGATCCCTCATATTTGTGCACTTGTTGATACAAATAAATTCATTTCAAAAGGCATTTCAAGATAAAGAAGTTATAGTATGTGGCATGATTCGTCATCAACTCTAGCCTTCTAAGACTTTACCACATAAGATTGAATTTGATGAACTCATGAAGATGTTGCATGGACTCCCTATTAGTTGTGAGGGGCTTATTCTTGATCCTATATGAATAATTCCAAGATGTTCCTTGATAAATCTCTACATGAAACTCTAGAGGAGAATAACATGGAGAACAATTCAGGTTGATCAAGTTTTATATTATGTCTAATTAGCTTGGGGGAATATCTGAGGGAGGTATTGTCAAGGAGTTTTTGGTTTTTGAGGATGCACTTAAAAATGCTCATAAGGATGCATCATTCATGGTATATAAAGACAAGCCACATAAACTAATATTTCACATGCTAGAATTCATAGTTGGTTCTGTCTTATCATCCCATGAGTTAAATGTTGATGCAAAAGGGAGAATCCATCACTAATTGCAACCTTGTATATATGTGGATGATCTACAAAGATTTGAATGATTACTTCCACTCTAGATAAACTAGGTCATACCTTTCTCCACTTTTAATATGGAAACTTTTAGAAGTTATTTTTATTTTGGTGATTTAGGAAAGAAGACTTTCATTTGGATTGACCATGGACCCTATGGACTACCTCAATTGTTGATCTTACATGATAGTTTTCCTAAATTTGAAAGTGGGTTAGTAAAAAAAATGTATACTACAAGGATGAATTTGAAAAAATGGGAACCATTACCTGAGCCTTGTTACTCTAGAAAAGCTTTAGAAACCATCTTAGATCATGTGTATATATATGTATAGTTTATGCCATCTATTTTAGAGTCTTGTACAAAGCTAGAGTACATTTGTTTTGAACCACTTGGTTTGAGAGGGTTAGATTGGGTTTCTTCTTTTCTAGTTAGAATAGTTTCTTTCTTGAAGATTGTAATAATTTATCTCAAGTCATTTGACCAAAGATTTATTTAGTGTCTCTAAAGGTATAGGATTGATTATTGGGAGGGGGAGTGAATCAATAATCACCAAATTATCAATTTTTCATTAACATCCAAATTGTCTACCAATAGGATTTAATTATTACTATAATTTTGTTATCAATTAAGTGTACTCTAAACCAAAATAAATAGTAAAATAATTCACACAAAAGTAACATCAATATTTATCTTGTGGAAACCTGATTTGGGTGAAAACCATGGTGTGATAATAGTGATAAAAAAATATTGTACTCTTCTAGAATATGTTATGTCGAGAGCTTGTTTGATTAAAGGTTACAAAACAGTATTAAGTGTACCTTGTTACAATATTTTACTCTAGATCTATTAAGATCATTACTCTGCTAGGAGTAACATTTTTAAAAATTTCAACATTTTAATCTAGGAACTCCACCTTGTAAGAGGTTTTATAACAAACGAATTAAGGTCACCCTTTCAAGGGATTTAGAATATTACAATGGTAAGAAGGTAATAGAAAAGTAAAAATGATATGTAATTCACATTGTCTTTCTATATCAAATCCATTAAATCTCTTCAATGCAACAACATACCATTAACTATTCTTCCATAATCTCAACACACTTTCTACCTATCTACTCCGATAACTTTGTCCTCCTTCTTCCTCTTTTTCCACTTATTCTAGTTACAAGTCTCTCTTCCATCCTTTCTGTATTCTCACCTATTGTATGCCACAAACCCTAAACCTAGATATGACAATCACAAAGACATATTTCCATCTATATAGAAAATTCTCAAACAATATTTTGTTTCTTGATGAAGGGTGTTCCCCTTAATACCATAAACCCATAATAGAAACAAAGAAACAACAAAATATGAACTTCTTATTATCAATGTAAATGCAAAATTATAGAATTCATGAGTACAATATGCTAACCTACAAGGGCACTTTCATTACAATAATCTGCAAGACAATGGTGCAAACTACATCCAGAGTTGTCCAAGACAATGTTAGGGCTTTTCTTAAATAGGCAATTTTATGCCACCCAGGAAGGTTCTAGACATTGAAACTTAATACCTAGGGCTGATAGACCCTAACAATACATATAGAGTTAGCCAAATATATCTTTGAAAATTATTTTATATATTTTGGGTAGCCCAACTTTGGAAGGTCATAACTCTCAAACTTTTTCTCTGATTGGATATTATAACCACTTTTCAAAAAAGCCATTTGTTATCTACAAGCTTAAACTATGTTAGTACCCTCCTATCTAGTTTTTAGACCTCATTTGGGCACTGCAAGGCCTCCAACAGTGAGCTTGAAGATTTTTCTACAAATTTTTCCACTGAAAATTTGTAATAACTTCTCTAATACTTAAGCTAGAGAAATGAGATTTTTATGGTAGGCTTATCACTCTAAAATGAACCTCCCTATAGAAAATGAGAACATTCTAATCTTGTATGAAAAACTTACTAAAAATAACAAGTTCCTAGAAATAGAAACCCTCTATTTTCTAGTCCTTATTAAAATAGAAAAGACTAAAATACAAATATTTTTGGGTGATACAAGATTGCTCTTACACCTAGGATGCTCCTACATCAGACACCTAGGGTAATTTGTGAAGTGACCTCGTCATGTCTTAGATGTTTAGATGAAAACCAAGATGGTTAACCTCCTCGCTTGCTAGCCATGATGAATCCTCTACTGGCCTCTCTTTCCATTTGACTAGGTGTTCCTCATAAGTTTGGTTCCTTGTACTTTTACCAACACGACTATCCAGTATCTACTTAATCTCTTCTATAGCTTAACTAGTTGCTAGAATACTCCATTTTTGTTCTACAACTTCATCTTTATCACCTCCTTTATAATACTCTATCAAACCTTAAATATTAAATACTGATGAAATATTTAATTTATTAGACAACTCCACTTCATAAGCATTTCTAGAATCATACATTTTCACTATCTTGCATGATCCAAACTTCTTCATCTTCAACTTATTATATGTACCCACTAGAAAATGCTCCTTTATCAAATGAATCATGACTTCACCTCCAATCTAAAATTCCTTATACCGCTTTTTCACATCTACCTTAACCTTGTACTGTGTATTCATCTTTATGATGTGCTTCCTCACCTCCTCATGGATGTTCTTCAAATGTTTAGCAAATTCTTTTGCTTCAACACTACTTATCTCACCTTTATCCAACTGCTTCAATTCAGAAGCATTTCTGGAACTACTCCCTATATAATTTGGAATGGTGGTTTACCAGTACTCCTATTGACTAAATTATTATATGAAAATTCTATCTATGGTAAAATCATAACCCATACTTTTGGCTTATCCCCAACCAATCATCTCAACAATTTTCCCAAACTATGATTCATAACTTCTTTCTTTCGATCAGTTTGTGGATGATGTGATGAACTAAACTTCAACTTTTTCTTCAATTTCTTCCATAATATACACTAGAAATATCCAATAAATTTGGCATCTTGATCTAAAACTATACTCTTTGGAAGACCATGTAGTCTCACCACTTCTCTAAAAAATAATTCTACCACATGAACAACATCACTAGTCTTCTTGCAAGGAATAAAATGTGTCATCTTTGAAAACTTATCAACAACCAAAAAAATAGAATCATGCCCACGCTATGTCCTTAGTAATCCAAGAACAAAATCCATGCCAACATCCTTCCATGACTTCTCTTTTATAGGTAATGGTTAATACAACTTTGTATTCTACTTTACTCCTTTCATCATCAGACATACTCTACAACTTTATAAAAAAATTTTACATCTTGCTACAACTATGGCCAGTTATATTTCTTAGCAACCAAAACTATGGTCTTATCTCTACCAAAATGTCCAGCCAATCCTCCACTATGCTTTTCCTTGATGAGATTATCTCTCATTGAACTCTTTGGAATGCACTACTAACTTCCTTTGAACAACATACTATCCTAAATCATGAAATCCAACCACTTTGTCCTATCAAGTGTAACAATTTTTGTATAAGCCTTCCACACTTCAACAAAATTAGGATTATCTAGATACAAAGTACTGAGTTCTTTGAATGCAACCACCTCTATCTACATTTCTATCAGCAAAAGTTGTCTTCCACTAAGAGCATCTATAACTTTGTTACACTTCCTACTCTTGTGTTTCAAAAAAAATGTATAACTCTACAAAAACTCAACCCACTACAAATTCCTTTGGTTTAATTTTCCTTAACTATTCAAACATTGCAAAGCTTGATGATTAGTATATAAAACAAACTCCTTAGAAAGAAGATAGTGTCTTCACTTCTTCAATGCTTGAACTATAGCATAAAATTCCTAATCATAAACTAAATATTTTATTTTTTCATCATTCAACTTCTCACTAAAATAAGCAATAGGTCTACCTTCTTGGCTCAAAACAACTCCTATTGTAGTATCACTAGCATCACAGTCTACTTGAAACACCTTGTTAAAATCAAGAAGTGCTAAAATAGGTTGCTCAGTAACTTTCTATTTCTATAGTTTAAAATTCTTATCTACTCTCACAGTCCACTTAAATTCTTTCCTATCCCCTCTCATTGTTTCAGTCAAGGGTCCACAAATATTGTTAAAACCTCTTATGAACTTTATGCAAAAACTAGCTAATCCATGAACAGATCTTACCTCTTTCACACTCCTTGGAGTAGGCCATTCAAGGATAGCCTTCACTTTCTCTAGGTCCATTTTTAGACCATGGGCTAAGGCTACAATCCCAAGTACACCAAATCCTTTAAAAAATTACACTTCTTTAAGTTTATCAACAACTTTTCTTCCCTCAACTTATCAAACACCTTTTGAATATGAATCAAATGATCCTCTAATATCTTACTAAAGATAAAAATATCATCTAGGTAAATAATGACAAACTTACTTAGAAACTACTTCAGTGCCTCATTCATGAGGCTCATGAAAGTGTTCGGTGCATTAGGTAGCCCAAAAGGCATGACTAACCACTTGTACAGTCATTCCCTTATCTTGAAAGCAGTCTTCCATTCATCTCCTTCTCTTATGTGAATCTAATGGTACCACTCTTCAAATTTATTTTTGTAAAATACTCAGCTCCACTCAAACAATCCATAATATCATCCATCCTTGGGAATGTAAATTTGTATTTGATTGTGATTTTTTCGATAGCATGTAAATCTGTGCACAACCTCCATAATCTATTCTTATTTGGTACTAATATGGCTAGTACAACACATGGACTCAAACTCTCTTGAATGAACCCTTTCTAGAATAACTCATGAACTATTATGTTCAACTCTTCACTTTTTGTTTGTGTCATTCTATGTGCTACCTTGTTTGGAAAATTGATTTCTGAAACCAAATCCATCTGGTGATTGATCTTCCTCATTGGGGGCAATCCATCATTTGATACAATATTAGAAAACTCTCCAAACATATCTGCAACTTCTACAAGTACCTCCTCTACTTCTTCTTTACTACATTTTGGAATTATAGCAAAACACATATGCTCACACTTTATACTTTTGAGATACTCTTGTCCATCAACAAAACATATTTTAGCAACACTACATACTTTTTCTTCTTTCTCCTTCAATAGCTTAAACTTATGCTTCACTCCATCCTTAGTTGGAGTGTAGGTATTTGCTTGCCCATCATGTACAACATGCCAGTCAAACTACCATGGCCTACCTAGCAATATATAACATATGTTTATAGGTATGATATCACATAGTACCTCATATTGGTAGCTTCCAATCTTGAACTTCACTGAGCATTTCTCATTGACCATGACCTTTTGATCATCTTGCACCCAAGCAATATGGTATGGATGTGGTTGTTTTTATCTCTCTATTTAAACTTTGTGATGATCATTTTTGACACTAGATTTTCAGTACTTCCACCATCAATGATCACATCACAACACTTATCTTCACATTTGCACCTTATGCAAAAAAAAACCTCCTTTGATTAGGTTCATTTTGACCACTCAGCGGGACTCTTTTGTTGACTAGGACTTCACCTCTTTCAACATCTTCAAAATGTGATGATCTAGCATCTACATCAACATGCACAACTCTATCCAAGCCTTCTATTCTTTGACATGTCATTCCTTGGTGTTGGGAACATTCAAATGCACTATACACTTCTTCTCTGCAGTGAAAATATTTCCCAAAAAAGCCTCTTCCTCCAGATCCTTATCCTCTGCTTCTTCCTCTCTGATCTCTATTATTTTGATCGTGGAAAAAATTAGAATTTTTTCCCCTCTAGTTTTGACTACTACTTCCAACCTCATTCGTGTTCTTCTTATTATCATTATAGCCTCCATAAGATCATCTATTAGAGCTTCCACCATGACCTCTTCCACTATTCTTGTCAAACTTTGTTCTCAGTTTCTCCTCAACTTTTAGGGAAAACTAGTATGCCTCCTCAATATCATTCATTTGAACCAAACTCAACTTTTTCTAAATACTTGGCCTTAACCCATTAAGATAATGGGCCACTTTCTCCTTATTAGCTTCTACATGGCCAGTTCTAATGAGAACTTGGTAGAACTCTTTAGTATACTCTTGAACAAATTTTCCCACTTGCTTCAACCCTTGCATCTTCTTCAATAGATCAAGCTCATAATCCATGGGAATGAATTTTTACTTCAATTTAGCTATCACCTAATCCCATCTAGGGATTTTGTCCTTTCCCTTTCTATTTTTCTCCAACTAAACCTCTTTCCACTAGATCTTTGCATGTCCCTTTAGTTTCACCTTCACAAACTTGACCCTATCATGATCATCAATATCTTCATACTCAAAATACTTCTCTAGTTTATTGATCCAATCGATCAACTCCTCTAGGTTAAGATTTCCCAAAATTGTGAGAACTTCAAAATTAGGTTTTTTTCCAATCTTGGAGATGGCCCTAAAAAACCTCTCTTCCTCTAAGTTTAGAACTACTTCTAGTTCAACATTTTCTTCTTCTTCTTCCTTATCCTCACTTTCATCTCTTACAGCAAGATTTATTCCTCTATGTATTTGTTCTTCAAGTGTAACACCTATAGCTCTTCCTCCATGCTCTCTTTATGGAGGCATTTTTTCACTTTTATTGACACCTTGGTGCAAACTACCTCACAATTGGTGATTTGTCTACATGCTCAACCCAATCCATGATCCTAGTGCAAACTACCTCATAGTCCACGGTCTGTCTATGCACTCAAGAACTCTAGCTCTGATACCACTTGATGAAGGGTGATCCTCTTAAAACCATAAACCCATAACAAAAAAAAATAAACAACAAAAAATGCAAGAACAAAATATGGACTTCTTATTATTGCTGCAAATGTGGAATTATAGAATTCTCAAGTACAATATGCTAACCCACATGGGCACCTTCATTACAGTAATCTACAAGACAATGCTATGAACTACATCCAAAGTTATCTTAGACAATGCTTGGGACTTTAGTGAATAGGTAATTTAATGCCGCTCAAGAAGGTTCTAGACATTGAAAATTAATATCTAGGGCCAACAGACAATAACAATACATATAGAGTCAACCAAATACATCTTTTACAATTATTTTAGATATTTCAAGTAGCCCAAATTTTGAAGGTCATAACTCTTGAACTGTTACTCTAATTGGCTATTATAATCACTTTTTACAAATGTTGGCTCATGATCTATAGGCTTGAAATGGCATAAATGCCCTTTCCTTGAGTTTTCAAACCTCATTTCGACACTCTAAGGCCTCCAACAATGAGCCTAAAGATTTTTCTACAAATTTTTTCACTAAAAATCCATAATAAATTCTCTGATACTTAAGCTAGAGCAATGAGATTTTTATGGTAGGTTTATAACTCTAAAATGAACCTTCCTATAGAAAATGAGAATATTTTAAGCTCGTATGAAAAAATTACTAAAAATAGCAAGTTTCTAGAAATAGAAACCCTCATGTCTACTAGTCCTTATTAAAATAGAAAATACTGAAATACAAATATTTTTGGGTGATGAAAGATTGCTCTTACACCCAGGATGCTCTTGCACCATTTCTTAACCTAAAGCTTGACTTTCCTACTTCTCTAATAAAATATTACTTCACTAATAATCCTTAGTCTCGTATAATCCAATAAGGAAATTCACCACTTAAAATTGCTTCCATTGATTATTCTAGTTGTTAGTTGATAAGGTGTTTTTCTAATTTCCTCCTTGGTTCCTTAGTGCTCCAAACAATATATATGCTAAAGATATAGTAATAAGATAAAATAACATGTCAAACATTTGACATTAATGACAAAGTGTATAGTTGAATAATATAATACATATTTTCTCTTTCTCCATCAACAACTTATAGATCAGTTATGCCAACAATCTCCCCCTTTGGCATTGATGGAAAACTAGAAATAAGCAATGTAGTTATGTGCTAGAAAATTGATTTCCCAACACAATATGATCCTCTTCTATAATTCCTTGTAGATTCTCCTCTATTTTAATTATAGTTGTTTTTCATATCTTCTCCCTTGTCTCTATTTTCTCCTTTTTTGACTTCATATCTTCTCCACCTTAGACATTAATGCCAAAGGTATCAAAATTTTTGCTTATCTTGATTCTTACTTTGATTATGATGTTCTTTTATGCTCTCTTTTAAACTAATCCACTCATGAGAAGCCCATGCTTACATTAGTCCATGCAAAAAATATTATGTTAGGCTCTTCATGAACTAATGCAAACTACATCTACTTATTTGATTTCTAATAGGGATAGAACCCCTAACTTACTCCTCAAGTACTCAAAGCTATCCTTTGGTAATATATTTATAAATATATCAGCAACTTGTTCCTTAGTTGGAATATATTATAGTCTAACTTCCTTCTATTACACTAGCTCTCTCAAAAAATGATATTTTATTACTATGTTTGGTTTTTGAGTGCATTACCAGATTCTTAGATATGTTGATAGTACCAATGTTTTCATGATGTATAACAACTGGCTCTTCAATTGTTTCTTGTATTCCATAATCTTCTTCATCCATACAACTTGTTGATAACTAATCATAGCTAGCACATACTTATATTTTGTAGTGGACTAAGAGATGTAATTTTTCTACATGTTTATCCATGAAACTAATATTTCTCCCAAGAAAAAGTTTCCACTTCTTGTGGTCTTCCTTTCATTAATATTGCATCCTTAGTCTGCATCTGTATAAAACTTAAGAGATCAAAGTCTCCTCACTTCTCATAGCAAAAACCAAAATTTTGACGGCCTTTAAGATATCAAAATATCCTTTTAACTAATGTCAAATCTGATTTCTTTGGCTGTGATGAAAATATTGCAATGATTCTTACTACCCGAGCTATATTAGTATGGCTATGAACAACATATTATGGCTTCCTAATTATTGATCTATACAGTGTTTCATTCACTTCCTTGGACTCATCTTCTTTTATATTTTGACTGGTTAACATAGATAATTTTAGAGTAAATAATTATTTATTTATTATTTATTCTTTTACATAAGTTTACTTAGGTTAATGCATTCATTTATTAGTTGTAGTCTAGGAGTTGTTGACAACATAGGAGTTTGTTTCTATCTAAGTCATACTTATCTCCTCACCTTGATCGAGGATATTCCACCTTTTGTGGACGTATGCTTAGTTGTCAACCTTATCTTCTAGCACTTTCTAGCTTGTTCTACAAGCTTCCTTGAGGCCTTTATATTCAGTCTCTCTCATTGTAAATTCATCTCATTCACATAGAAATTTTATTTTCTTATTGTGAAATATCTTTTCTCGCTTTTTTGGATTGATCCAAGCTCTTTTTCCTTCTTCTTTGGTTTCTCTTCAGCAAGCTATTTGCATGTAGGTGATTTTGGCAACTTTGAAGTTGGCTTTCATCAACTTCTACATGGTATCAGAGCCTCCCTATTGCTTCTTGGTTGAAGGATTTTTGAAGCAGCAATTTGGAGACACAGACCCTAGTTTGTTTGTGTATTTTTCTTCAATCAAGGGGAAGAGAAATTTTTTTGAGCACTTTGGACCTAAATGGATGTTGCCATTGAGTTCCAAAGGCTGGTTATAGTCAAAATTTATATAAAACTTTTCAATTTTGGATTCTATGGCATCTGGAGAATTTTTTAAGCCTCGTACAAGCAGTCATACGAGTTGTATAGAATTTTGGAGGAAAACTAATAATAAATAAAATGTGCCACCACACACCACCATGGCACTACCCTCGTGCCACTTGCACTTAACCTTGAAGCCACTGAAGCTAGTTGCACCACCACTAGTGGGCCGCCAACCCATCATTGCTGCTAGCAACAATGCAGTAGCGTCGCCAGATTCTCCTTCCGGGCACCACCTATCTTCACTCTGATGATCATGTCATTCTATGACCAACCAATGTCAGCTTTTTGTGGTGATTATGTCACTTCTTGCTACTTAAATCATTAATTCTTGGTGCCACATCATCATTTTCTAGCATGACATTATGTTGACATCATCAACCCTACCTAGCCTACTGACATCATTTTTTGGTGTGTTGATGTCATTTTTTGGCATGCTAACATCATCAAACTAGTGGCCAATTATTTTTTAGCAATGTCCTCATGACGGTTGTATGGTCATCAATTTTTTTCCAGTGACTGTATTTTTCCAATGAGCTAGTCTTTTGGAGCAACAATTGATTTTTTGGCCATAACTGGAGCATACCAAGGTCTTTTTTTGATCTAAAAGAAGAACCAAAAAGCTAACTTAGAGATGGAGACAATAGTACTAGTTTCATCATATTCTAAGTTCATTTGAGCTTTGATTTTTGGCATTAAAGTAGAGGCTTCTATTTCCTCCTTTGCATCTGAAATCCAAGTTCTTATTTCAGTTTTTTGTCCTTTCTATAGTTGTTTTTTTGTGGTACTTGAGGGATATCTTTATATGTTGTGGGGATGGGCATTTTCTTTTCTATAATTTATTTTAGAATAAGATCCTTCTACTTCTGTCTTCTTCTCTCAATGTCAGATCCATCTATAACCTAGCTCATGCCACACAACTATCACACCTAGAAGGCATAAATAACTAGGCTTCTCATGTCAAGAGGCTTATGGTCATGTTTGGATGACAACCAACCTGCTCTAACACACTGTTTTGAGGTTCTTCAGCATAGAAATAAAATGGATGAGGCCATGAGATTGATTGCACTAAACATCTTAGATAGTCTTCTATTTCACTTGAATGGTTTGACCACTCTGTGGGCTATTTGGATGAAATTATAGTCTTTGTTTGGTATAGTGAATGATTTGTTAGAATTCTTTAAAATAAGAAGGTAAAACTAGGGTGGGGATGATACCCATAGAATAACTACACAATTGATTTCAACCACTTTTGATGGTTTGCCCTATTAAAGGCTACAACACACTATTAAATGTGACCTGTTTAAAAGATTCCTACACCCTATTAGGAGTGTGCTTGGTTAGAGGACTTAAGAACATTCAACTTGGAATGCCACCCTATTAAAGGATTTACATAGAGCTATTAGGCTCATCCAAGTCCATGGGATTTATAGTCACCTTCTCAAAAGAATCTTTCATCCCTCTCTAAGGATCTCCTATCCTCCTCCTAAGGATCTCTTTATCCTTCTCCTGAGGATCTCTTTATCCTTCTCCTGGGGATCTCTTTATCCTTTTCCTGAGGCTTATCCACCTAGCTATTAAGCTAACCTAGCAATGTAGGATTTCAATATCTAATGCAATGGTAAGAAAGTATTAGAAGGGTTTTGACATGATACAGATTACAACCCTAACTATGTAGACTTTAGATCACTCTTTAGTTCTTTTCTTTGCTTAGTTTTCCTCCCTTGTAATGCTAACAACTTGTTCACCATTCAAGATTTGTCTCCTTGAATTCTTCCACTCATTATGCCAATGCATTCTATGGTCACTTGATCAACTTAGAGTCTTGATGCTCTATTGTTACTCCTCTTGGCTTCTTCGCACGACCATACTTTATGACCAACTCCCTCTCATACATGCACATTTGATCTTTGACCTATAACTCCTTATAAAGAATTTATGTTCTTCATTTCCCTCTCAAATCTTAATTTGATCTTGAGAAAATAGTATTGTTTTCCCTCAAAAAATTTTCTTCTAGAAACTTCATGATAAATCCATTAGCATTCGCCTTGAATTAGTTTGCATGGTTTACCTAAAATTTTGTGACATCTACTCATCATCCTTATCATCCAACTAATTCACAAAATTTGATGTAACAAACTTATCGCTACTGATCTGGCAATTCTTTGACTTAAAAAATAATGCAAAAACTCGACATCATAGATTTACTGATACTCAGCTCCTTCTGTGTTACTCAGCTTCTATTTTTATTTTACTGGCACTTAGTACCTATAGCATTTCTGCTTTGCTCAGCACTTGAAGACTTTACTTGGCATCCATTATCTTTTTCTGCTACTCAACATCTGAATGATTCTGTGTTACTTGGCATCTGAATAATTACTTGACTTACACTGAAGTTGAACTTGCTAGGCTTCAATTGAGAATCTACTCAGCTCTAACTAACTTGCTCAACTCACTCTTGTAGACACCTAAATTTGATTACACTATTTTAGTAATCCTATTTAGTTATCTAAAAAGGCATTATTAATTAAATTTCTATTTAATTAATCCTTTGTCATCCCCTAGTTGATTAATTTAATTAATCATCTATAGTCCTAATTGATAAATCAAATAATCTATTATTTATCAATAAAATCCTATTCTTCTATCTAATTCCAAAAATCCCCATTTATTAAATAAATCTATTTGATAAATGAAATCCTCAAATTCAAAAACCCCTAACCTATTTCTAATCCTCCATTTAGCCTAATCCACCCCATCCACCCATACTAACCAAGCTTAGCCACTAACTCACCCACCCTCATTAATGCCATCCACTTGCACATCTCTAACATCCCTAATCTAATCCTAAACCCAAGCCTAATCCACCCCCTAATGTTGTCACATTCCTTAAACAAGTTTAAGACTTTCCTAATCCAAACCAAAGTCTCCCCTCAAAAAAAACCCAACCACTAAGTCATGAGTGCTCTTACAAAACATAAAGACTCTTACAAGCCCACTCATGACTCTTACATCCATCTTACACACTCTTCCCTCTTCCACACTCATTCCTCTTACATCCCTCTTACATACTCAACCCCACTCATCATGACTTTAACCAACCCTTAACCCTACCCTCTCACACTCATCCTCCTTGTGACAAGTGTCACCTTCCCATTGGTGCTAAACAAGCACAATCCATGTGCTCCCCTTTGAGTGCATCTTAGCCCTCCTTAAGCCTTCATCCATCCTTGCATCTAAGCCCTCCATCCCTCTACCCCTTAGCCTATAAATTGAATCCCATCCCAAGCCATTTCATCAACAATCTTTGAGCTAAAGTTACCATGCTATTTTGAGAACCAAAGCCATCAACCATACCCTTATAATGCCAAATTGAGAGCTCACAAAGCTACCAATTTTCCATTACCCATCTCCATTGAAGCAGCTTTTGAGCATCTTGAGCATACATCCACAACAAAAGGACACATCTACAGAATCAAGAAAGCATGGAGTGTTTTCTCTTGTGAGGTTTGCACTTCTTATTTTCTTTCTTAGTCTAAGCATATATGTGAATTTAGTTTTTGGTTTGTGAATGTTTACTTCATTTTTTAATGTTCTTTGCATACTGATTCTGGTTCTACGACTCTAATGAACTTAGTTAGGCTTTACAAATGACTTAGTTAGACCTTACATCTTTGATATGTCTTAGTGTGTCCAACCTCTTAGAGTATGTCAGCAATACACTATTTCATCAATGCTTAGCTGATCCTTATACTTCATTACAACATCATAACTTCAACCTTTCTCTAGGTACTCTAGTTACATCTTATTCATTACCACCTCCTTGACAATCAACCAATTGATAGTATTTGGATTGCTTAAGCAATTGTCATTCGTACAAGTAGCAAGTTTGATATCAATGACAAAACAATGATTGAAAACATTCTTTACCAGTTCCATTATTCTTCATTCATGATGTTTTCAATCATTTCCAACAATCTCCCTCTTTGGCATTGATGGCAAACCAAACTGATCAATTGATCAACTTAGTTACTACCAAAATTACATACATTTTCTTCTTGGAATATAATGCCTTCTACTGATACAAACTAAATCCTTTTTTCTGCTTCTCCCTCTGGACTGCTACATCCATACTACTGATCTCATACATCTCCATATCTTTTCCTTTCATTGATCAATTTCTCATATCTCCCTCTTTGACATAAATGCCAAAGATGTATCATCTAAAACATGCTAAATATAAGCTTTACATCATCATGTTTTCTCCCTCTATCACCATTCTTATGATTGATCTAGAGTTTCTACTCCTGTTGTCATCCTCTGCATCATTCTTTTGATATTTCAATGATCTACTCCTATTGATGCAGGGCAGTTTCTCTATTGCTTTAGACTACTTGAGTTAGGGGCATTACCCCCAACTTTCCTCTAAGATATTCATAAGCATCCTTGGGCAATGGCTTGGTGAAGATATCTATAATTTGTTCCTTTGTGTGAATGTATTCCATCTTCACTTGTTTGTCTTCAACCAATTCTCTAACATAGTGATACTTAATTGCAATATGCTTGGTTTTTGCATGCATTATCGAATTCTTAGATATGTTTATAGCACTTGTATTATCACAATACAGTATCACAATTTTGGTTACCTCTTCTTTCATTCCTTTCAATGAATGTTTAAGCCACACAATGTTTGTGCAATTGACTGCTGCTGCTACATATTTTGCTTCTGCAGTGGACTAAGATGTACATGTTTGCTTCTTGCTAGTCCAAGTAACTAACCTTTTACCTAAGAATAATGCTCCTCCACTTGTGCTTTTCTTGTCATTAATGTTACCTCCCCAATCTACGTCTGTGTATGCATTGAGCTCAAATTTCTCATTTTTTTTGTAATATAGGACAAAATCATCAGTTCCTTTGAGATACCTCATTATCCTTTTTACTGCCATGAGATGATTTTCTCTAGGATTAGCAGAGAATCTAGCCACTATTCCAAATGCTAATGCTATGTCTAGTCTACTATGTACAACATATTGTAGTTTTTCAATCATGGATCTACACATTGTTTGATTGACTTCAGCTGATTCATCATTTTTAGATAGCTTATGTCTTGTTGTCATTGGTGTGCTGACTGGTTTGGAGTCTTCCAATCAAAATTTCTTGAGTATCTCTTTGATGTATTTTTATTGTGTCACAAATATGCCATGTTTTAGTTGATGTACTTGCAATCCTACAAAGAACTTGATTTCTCCAAACATAGACATCTCAAACTCATGTTTCATTTTGTCAGCAAAACTTTTGCAAAGTACTTCCTTTCCTCCAAAAACTATGTCATCCACAAATATTTCAGATATAAGAATATCCTTACCTTCTTCTGATTTGATGTACATGTTGTTGTTGCCATCAGTTCTTTCAAATCTTATTTGCACTAGATACTTGTGAAGTCTCTCATACCAAGCTCTAGGGGCTTGATTCAATCCATATAGAGCCTTATGTAATTTGCATACCTTATTTTTGTTCTTTTCATTAACAAAACCCTCTAGTTGCTCTATGTAGACTTCTTCTTCAAGTATACCATTTAGAAATGCAGACTTTACATCCATTTGATAGACTTTAAATCCTTTGAATGCTGTATACACCAGTAGGGTCCTTACTCCTTCCATTCTGGCAACTGGAGCAAAAGTTTCGCCATAGTCTAGTCCTTCTTCTTGTGCATACCCTTTACAAACTAGTCTTGCCTTGTTCCTTGTGATTTCACCATTTTCATCTAACTTATTTCTAAACACCCACTTTGTTCCAACTACATTCTTGTCAGCTGGTCTTGAAACTAAGGTCCATGTCTTATTCTTCTCAATTTGTTCTATTTCTTCTTTCATAGCATTGTACCCGTCATTACCTATTATGGCTTCTCTTACTATTTTTTGTTCCATTTTGCTGAGTAGACATGTTTCACTTATGAGCCTATTCCTTTCCATTAGTCTTGCCTCTTTGTTTCCAATAATTTGATTTGTAGGATGATTTCTTCTTACATACTTTTCCAATAATAGTTCTTTCCTTGTTTGCATGTTGTCTCTTTTAGAATCTAAATCTTGATTTATATTTTCATCAGGTATTTGTTCATTTTCTTCTTGTTGGTTGTTCTAATAATCTGAATGAACATTCTTTGCATTATGCAACTCGGCTTCTGAATGTGTCTGTTGTTCGGCATTCACTGTCTATGACTTGGTAGATGCTAGATTTTGTTGCTGGTTGTCATTCTGAGTTGTAACTTCACCATTATTAGGTATACCTTCATAAAAGTATACAAAGGTCTTGTATTCTTCTGCTTTCTTGGTGTCCTCAACACTTTGAACTTCTGCAAGCTCATCATACTTCACATTTGTGCTTTCTACTACTTTGTTAGTGTTAACATTCAAGCACTTATAGGATTTGCTCCTGGTAGAATAACCAAGAAATATGCCTTCCTCACTTTTTGCATCAAACTTTACATTTCTAGACTCTTTATATATATAGCATTTCCATCCAAATATTTTGAAATGTTTTACATTAGGAGAATGCCCATACCATAATTCAAAAGGTGTTGCATTTGTACCTTTCTTGACTTGAACTCTGTTGAGTGTGTAGACTACAGTACTTACAGCTTCTCTCCAGTACTTGAGTGCAAAATTTTTCTCCATCATTAAGGTCCTTGCATAGTCAATAACTGATCTATTCCTTCTTTTTTCTATACCATTCTGAGGTGGAGTCTTAGGTGTTGATGTCTATCTTTTGATTCCTCTTTCATTATATAACTCTTCAAATTCTCTTGATGTGAATTTACCTCCTTATCAAAATTGAGACATTTTTGGCTCTTCCCAGTCTCTTTCTCTACTCAAGCCAAGTACCATTTGAACATTTGAAATGCATCTGGTTTTAGTTTCAAGAACATGACTGTCATAATCCTTGAATAGTCATCTACGAAAAGCATTATGTATCTGTCACCTTTGTAGCTTTGCACTTCAATAGGACCACACAAGTTAGTATGAACTATCTCTAATACTTCATTAGAAGTATAAGTCTTTCTTTTGAAAGTTGACTTAGTCATCTTCCCTAGTTGGCATTGTTTGCACATGGTGTTATCAAGTTTCTTCAATTTTAGTAGACCTCTGACTTTCTTCATCTTGTTGATGTTTATCAGATTGTCAAAGTTTACATGACATAGCCTCTTGTACCATAACCATACATAATTAGTTTGAACAATGATACAAGAAGCATCTTCCATGTCTAGGTAAAACAAATTACTCCTAGTCTGATCACCTTTTTGTATTAGACTTCCTTGAGAATCATAGATTTTTGCAATTCCATTTCCAAATTCAACCTTGTATCCTATGTTGCCTAACTATGAGACACTTAACAAGTTATAATTCAGGCCTTCAACATAGTATGCATTATCACATGTTATCTTTTCAGTAAGCTTGATACTACCTTTCCCTTTGATTTCACATGGTGCATTGTTACCAAATCTAACACAATTTCCTTCATATTTCCTTCATATTGAGTAAAGGTAATGAACTTACTTTTGTCTCCAGTCATGTGATGAGAGCATCTATTGTCTATGATCCATCTATCATTCTTGTTCATGTAGTTTACCAGAGTAGTTGCTTCATCTTCATCTGATTCATCTTTCATAGCCACATAGAATACTTCATCATCATTCTCATCAGAGTCTCCTTCAACAATGCAACATCTTTTTCCTTTACCTCTATAGTCCTTGTTGTCCTCCTTTTTGTTCTTGAAGTTTCCTCCATCCTTGTAATTTTTCCTTTGTGTGCATCTGGCTACAATGTGACCAACTTCATTACAATTAAAACAAATGATTGGTAGTAGCTTACCTTTGAATTTTCCTTTTCCTCTATGAAATCTTCTTGCTAGTAATGCCTCCAATTGGTATACATCATCTTCATCAGTGCTACTGTCACTGGATACATACCTTCCTTTTCCATTCTTTTTCTTTGTTTGCACCTCATCATTGTCTTTTATCATCATCTTGGCTTTGAATGCAGATTCAAAGTTTTTTGGCTTGTAGTTGTCAAAGTTGGATAGCTCAAAGATAGTGAGTCTTTCAATTATTCCTTCAAATGACAATGTGTTCCTTGGTACACATCTTAACTCTTGGATGGCTGACACTCTTATAGCATAAATGGGAAGCAAAGTTCTCAAGTATTTGCTAGATATTGTTTCTTCTGCCAACTATCCTCTTAGGCTTCTTATGGAACTTACTACTTCCTTCATCATTGCACCATATTGAGCAGCATTTTCTCCTTCTTCCATTTTCATGTCATCAAACTTTTCTCTTAGGCTCTCTCTTTTGGCTCTCTTGACATTGTCATCTCCTCCATAGATTCTTGACAATGTTTCCCACATTTGATGTGTGGTATCACATCCTTTGATGTCATCATACTCGACATAGCTTAGTGCTGAAGCAATATCTAACATTGCTTGATTCTGGTCCTTCTTCTTTCTCACATCATCTACAATGAGGGGTCTTGTAGGGCCTACATGATCAACTATGATTGAGGTCTATGCATAGTCACCTATTGATCCCAAGTGTAGCTTCATTAAACTTTGCCAGGAAACAAAGTTGTCTTTGTTCAGCTTGGGAACTTCTCTCTTGGACATCTTGATCTTCCTGCTGCTAGTACCTTGAAACAAATCAGCAGTGAGCTTTGATACCAATTGTTATAATTCTTTAGAATAACTAAGAGGGGAGGGTCAATTAGTTATCCAAGGTCTAATGATGTCCAATTCAAATTTCTAAATAATCAGGAATGAATTAGAAGTGCTATCCTTCTTCTTTCTTATCATGCATGCAATTAAACATTAAACAATCATGAGAAGTAAACATGCATCACACCATAACACAAAAAATTTTGATGACCCAAAAACCCTCCAAGAATAAGAAGGTAAAACTGGGCTGGGGATGATACCCACAGAATAACTATGCAATTGATTTCAACTACTTTTGATTGTCTGCCCTGTTAAAGGCTATAACACAGTGTTAAATGTGACCCTATTAAAGGATTTCTACACCCTATTAGAAGTGTGCCTTGTTAGAGGACTTAAGAACATTCAACTTGGAATGTCACCCTATTAAAGGATTTACATAGAGTTGTTAGGCTCACCCAAGTCCATGGGATTTACAGACACCTTCTCAAAAGAATCTTTTATCCCTCTCTAAGGATCTCCTATCCTCCTCCTAAGGATCTCTTTATCCTTCTCCTAAGGATCTCTTTATCCTTCTCCTGGGGATATCTTTATCCTTTTCTTGAGGCTTATCCACCTAACTATTAAGATAACCTAGCAATGTAGGATTTCAATATCTAATGCAATGGTAAGAGAGTATTAGAAGGGTTTTGACCTAATACAGATTGCAACCCTAACTGTGTAGATTTCAGATCACTCTTCAATTCTTTTCTTTGCTTGGCTTTCCTCCCTTGTAGTGCTGACAGCTTTTTCAACCTTCAAATTCTATCTCCTTGAGTTGTTCCACTCGTTATGCCAATGCATTCTATGGTCACTTGATCAACTCAGAGTCTTGATGTTGTGTTCTTACTCCTTTTGGCTCCTTCGCATGACCATACTTTATGACCAACTCCCTCTCATACATGTGCATTTGATCTTTGACCTATAACTCCTTATAAAGAAGTTTTTCTCTTCATTTCTCGCTCCATTCTTAATTTGATCTTGAGAAAACAATATTGTTTGCCCTCCAAATTGTTTCTTCTAGAAACTTCATGATAAATCCATTAGCATTTTCCTTGAATTGGTTTGCATGGTTTACCTAAAATTTTGTGACATCTACTCATCATCCTTATCATCCAACTAATTCACAAAATTCGATGTAAAAAAATTATCACTGTTGATCTAGCGATTCTTTGACTTAACAAATAATGCACCAACTTGACATCATAGATTTACTGATACTCAGCTCCTTCTGCGTTACTCAGATTCTATTGTTATTTTACTGGCACTCGACATGTGTAGCATTTCTACTTTGCTCGACACTTGAAGACTTTACTTGGCATCCATTATCTTTTTTGCTACTCAGCATTTGAAGGATTCTGTATTACTCTGCATCTAAATAATTACTCAGCTTACACTAAAATTGAACTTGCTTGGCTTCAACTGAGAATCTACTTAGCTCTAACTAACTTGCTCGGCTCACTCTAATGAACTTAGTTAGGCTTTACAAATGACTTAGTTAGACTTTACAAATGACTTAGTTAGACTTTACATCTTTGATATGTCTTAGTGTGTCCAACCTCTTAGAGTATGTCATCAATACACTTTTTCATCAATGGCTTAGCTAATCCTTATACTTCATTACAACATCATAACTTCAACCTTTCTCTAGGTACTATAGTTACATCTTATTGATTGCCACCTCCTTGACAATCAACCAATTGATAGTATTTGGAACACTTAAGCAATTGTCATTCCTACAAGTAGCAAGTTTTACATCAATGAAAAAATAATGATTGGAAACATTATTTAGTATTTCCATTATTCTTCATTCATGATCTTTTCAATCATTTCCAACATGACTTTCGGGAACTTCAACTTGATGCAAAGTTGACATCTTTAACACCTATTGACTTCCCCACCATTGAGGACTTCTTGATGAAGTTTAAATCTTCGCATACACTTTTACAGGGATGTGGGAAAACAAGATAGATGATGAGTGTATATTTTTTATACTCTCAAAGTTGAGGATACATTATCAAATCTTCTCTTCCACTTTCTACTCCACTATGGATGTCTTGGGTGACAGACACAGGATTCCTTCATTTGAGATATTTTCTGATTAGTTAACTCATGAACAATCCAAGATCACTCAAATGGATTTACTTTCAAGTTCATAGTCGTAGGCATTGCTTACCAAGGATACATAGGAGTAGAAGTTGAAGTAGATATCAAATTTCTCCAGTTCATGATCTTCTTCTAAGAAGAAGGAGAAAAAGAAGACTCAGACTCCTACCTGTTCCTATTGTCAAAAAGGATCTCATGATGAGGCACATTGTTTTTAGAAGAGATTTGATGGCTATGAGAAATAGATTGCCAATTTGCAAGCTCTCCTTTAGAAGAGCATTGTTTCCTCTCCATCCTCTTCTACCTCGTAGGGGTATGCCTTTCAATCTTCTTCCACATCTTCAACATCTACACAAGATCTTGGAAAGGGCCATGCATTATAGACTTTCTTTGCATCCCCTTCACAGGTCCCTTAGATACTAGATTCAAGTGCTTCTCACCATATGACATCTTCTCAAGGTGTCTTATCTACTCTTGAGGCTTCTCCCATTCCTCATATTCTCATGGGGAATAACAATGCCCTACCAATTTTTGGGAAAGGTTCAGTTTACATCCAGGATGGTATATTCAATGATGTATTCAATGTTCCATCTTTGTTTGCCAACCTTCTCTTGATTTCTCAAATTACATGTAGTAGATCAGGGAAGATAGTTGAGTTCAGTATAGATTCAGTCTTCATTTAGGATTGTGCTAGAGGAGGCCTTATTGCTATAGGGATAGTTTATTCTTCCACTTGTCTCTACAGCTTCTCACACTTTTGCCCACCATCTCTATTTTAAGAGCATAGCTCCTCTCTTTTGTAGGAGCATCATGTGGTGCAGTCAGGATACTTGAACCTTTGTATTATTTGTAATATCCTCATTTTGACTGCCACACCACATCTAGTTGAGGACTTTTCTCTTTTGTAGGATTCTTCATCTACTCTACCTGATCCTCCAGCTCCATTCATCAAGCCTCTCGGTGCACTTGTTACAGATACCATAGAGGAAATTCATGATAGTGTCATCACACCTGCCTTAGGGATTCTCTTTCAAGATCCTCATACTTTCTCCTTTGGGCCTTAGCTAGGCATTCTAGTTTCCCCTCTCATTCAAGGGTTCCCCTGTTATGTTCCCTTGTTTCTTATGCATTGGAGTTGCATTGGTTTGATCCTTACTTCAGAGCTCCATTATTCTAGTGGGCTTTGGGATCTTTTCTATCTCTCATGGGAGGGCTAGTTGCACTTATGGTTTTGAGAGATTCTCTTGAAACATTTCCATTGGAAGTTGTCCTTGAGGGGTCTTGTTGAGGCCTTCCTTCCTTGTTTATTTTTTTCAGCATGCTTGTTCTTACCTCTTTTTGGGAGAGGGTTTTTCCCATGAGGTTTTCCCTCTTTCCCCATTTTTAGAGATTGCATTCCTTTATATTGTACATGGGTACCTAACATGGCCTTGTTGTTGGGACCCACTCTGCATTTCATCTTAGTTTTTGTAAGCTTAAGGCATTCCCTTAAGTTGCACTTAAAGGGGGTTGTTAGAGTAAATAATTGTTTATTAATTATTTATTCTTTTACTTAAGTTCACTTAGGGTAATGCATTCATTTATTAGTTTTAGTCTAGGAGTTGTTGACAACATAAGATTTTGTTCCTTTCTAAGTCATACTTATCTCCTCACCTTGATCGAGGATATTTCACCTTTTGTGGATGTATGCTTAGTTGTCAACCTTATCTTCTAGCAGTTTTCAACTTGTTCTACAAACTTCCTTGAGGCCTTTATATTCGGTCTCTCTCATTGTAAATTCATCTCATTCACATAGAAATTCCATTTTATTATTGTAAAATATCTTTTCTCGCTTTGTTGAATTGCTCCAAGCTCTTGTTCCTTCTTCTTCAGTTTCTCTTTAGCTATCTATTTGCATGCAGGTGATCTTGGCACACTATGAAGTTGGCTTTCATCAACTTCTTCAAATACCATTATTCATTTGTTGTACTTGAATTGCACTAAAACTTTATTTATTCAATTATAGAAATTTCAAACTCATTCATCATCTCTTCTACAAATGACCTACTTAATGCTTCATCTCCTTCAAATAATATGTTATCCTCAAAAAGTTTAGCGATTAAGACCCTATTTTTTCTTTTAGTCTTAAGATACAAGTTATAGTTATCACTTATTCTAACCAATCCTATTCTAATCAAATAGGAATGTAGCCTTTCATACCATTCTCCTAATGCCTATTTTAGCCCATATAAATATTTGTGTAATATACATACCAAATATTTTCCTTGTCCTATAGAAAAACCTTTGGGTTTTTCAATATATACTTCCCCTTCAAATACTCCATTCAAGAATGTAGCTTTTGCATCCATTTGATAGATCTTAAATCTTTTATAGGCTACATATGCCAGTAGTATTCTTACACCTTCTAGTTTGGCTACTAGTGCAAAAATATCTCCATAATCTAACTCTTGTTCCCATGCATAACCTTTGCAAACCAATCTTGCCTTTTTTCTAATCACTTCTCCACTTTCATTCAATTGATATCTAAATACCCATTTATTCCAATAACATTTTCATCCTTGGATCTGGAAACTAGTGACTAAGTTTTGTTCTTCTCAATTTGTTCTAGCTCTTCCTTCATAACTTCTTTCCATTCTTCATCTTTGAAAAAGCATCTTTCACTAGTTTGGGTTCCACTTTTTATATTAAACATGTAGAGTTCCTTATTCTCAAAGGGCTTCTTGCTAATAATCTTTCATTTCTATCTCCAATTATGTCTGAGAAGCTACGATTGATCTTTATCCACTTTGGTGTTATAGGTTTTTTGTTTTAATTTTGATCTTTAGTTTGTCCTTGTTGAGATATTATCAGTAGAGTGTTATTAGTTCTTTTAGTTTCTTGTTGTGTTCCTATCTTCTTAGCTTTAAAATATACCAATTCATTGTATTTCTCAGGTTTCCTTTTGTTATTTTCTTCATTCTATTCACAAAATTCATCTAGCTTCACATTTGCACTTTTAATGATTTTATTTGTCTTCAAGTTTATACACTTGTATGTTTTTATTTTAGTTGAATATCTCAAAAATATTCCTTCTTCACTTTTGGCATCACACTTTCAATTCCTTTCATCCTTCTTGATGTAGCACTTACTGCCAAATATCTAAAATAGCTTACATTAGGTATTCTTTCATACTAGATTTCATATGGTGTCTTGTTTACTTCTTTCCTACATTTTACCTAGTTAAGTGTGTAGACTTCTGTGCAATATCTTCTCTCCATAATTTGTGTGACACATTTTTCTGGCTTAATAGTGTTCTTGTACATTTGACTATGGATCTATTTCTTCTTTTTGCAATGTCATTTTGTTGAGGTGTTCTCAGTATCATCATTTTTCTTTTGATTATATTTTCTTCATAGTATTGATTAAACACATTGGATGTGAACTTTCCTCCTTTATCTTATCTAAGACACTTCAAGGTTCTATAATTTCTTTTTCCACTCTAAACTTATACTTAATGAACATATAAAATGCTTCTAATTTTTCTTTTAAGAACATAATAGACATCATCCTTGAATAGTCATCAACAAAAAATATAAATAATTTATCTCCATGATAGTTTTTCAGGACCAATAGGACCACATAGATTTGTGTGTACTAGATCCAATATGTTTTTAGTTGAATAATCTTTACTTCAAAAACTTGAACAAGACATTCTCCAAATTTATGCTTGTTATATACAACATTCTTTGATTTGTTTACTATCAGCATTCCTCTTGCACTTTTCTTTTTTCTTACATTTTCTAGGTTGTCAAAGTTTACATGACACAGTCTATTATGCCACAACCAGCTCTCTTCTCTTTTAGCAATCAAACAATGACCTAGTGAGGTATGCAACATAAAAAGATTGCCTTTTTTATGTTCATTGGTAGAAACTTTCCACTCTTTTCAATTTTTTTTAATTTTCCATTACTAAATTCAAACTTAAAGCATTTTTTATCCAAATAAGAAACACTCTAAAGATTTTACTATAAACCATCTTCCCAATAAAATTCATCAAAAAAAATATCATCATTTATATTAAATGTACCTTTTCATCTGATTATATAGGGAGATTTGTTTCCAAATTTTATTGATGCTCCATTGCATTTCTCCATGGTTGCAAATTTTTCTCTATCTCCACTCATGTGGTGAGAGAAGATGTTGTCAATAATCCAATCATTATTTTATCCATACTTGAGATTAATGTCTTTTTTTGTCTGATAATTTCCTTATCGATGATCAGTTCTTCTTTTACTACAAAAATTGTGTCTTGTCAATGATTAGAATCTAGACACACCATTCTTTGTTCTCTTAATCATTTTGAGGTTTTCCAAGAGTTGCATTCTCACTATCTCACTCAGATTTACTTGTTCTTTCTCTACACATATCTTATAAGTTGAATATATAAATCTTGTTGAAAGTTCATCTATCTTAGAACTTGCATAAACTAAATAAGCAATAATTTTACTAAGAAACCTCACATTATCTTGCTTGATGGAGTTGATTACCATAGCTTTCCCATTGTATAATGCCTTAGTATAACTTTCTACTTTCTTCTTTACCAATTTCTCACCTATGGGTATGTTTCCTTGATTGCTAAGACTAGTTACCTCATCTATAAGGTTCGAAAAAATGTCTACTATATCATCTTGCATCCACAGTTTTCCATCATATATCCTACTCAGTGTAATTTTTGTCCATTCATCTATATCTAACTTAGGGTAGAAATGATACTTAAACAAGTCTAATTCCCTTAAATTTTCAAATCCAAACTTCATTTTCATGTTGTGGTTAAAGACCAATTCCATATTTTTGTTCATATATTCACTACCAATTGATTCAAACTTGCAATTCAAATAACTTTCTGCATCTTCAAGGTAAACTACGTTGTTCAAAGTGATAGACAATGCAGAGTTAGGGTTTCCTTCATTAGGTTTTTGGAAACTATCTTAAACTTAGCTCTATCCTCATTCTCAACATTATGTACTAATGATATATCAATGATCTTTATCAATATGAATTTTTTATCGAGAAAATTTGTGGAAAAAATGATAAAATACCTCTTTCCAAAAATAGGGTTTGCTTGGAAATTTCTCTAACAAGTCACTTATGAATGCTCTTTGCTTTGAATGTGTTCACAATGAAGTGAAAAATCAATTATGTACTCCATTTATCTATCAAATTGAGCTTGATTAGAATCTAAACACACCATTCTTTGTTCTCCTAATCATTTCAAGGTTTTCCAAGAGTTGCATTCTCACTATCTCACTTAGGTTTACTTGTCTTCATCCTTAGCTACATAAAATGCCTTCTTTCCATTTTGTCAAAAGTGTTTATTCTTTCTATATTGGTTCATTTTTTCTTCTTTATGGAATTTTTTTTTGTTTTTTAGGAGATCTATGTGCAAAATGACCAATTGTTCTACAATTTCAACATGCAATAGGACTAATTCCTTTGTATATACCCTTACCTTTGGGGAATCATTTTTCATTAAGGGATTCTAACTCTTCCAACACTTTCTGTTCTACTACTAGACCTTTTTATTCTCCATCATCAAAAAATCTTCTTTTTTGATACAATTCTTCATTCACTAAAGCTTGTAGTCCAACTTCACTAGTTGGGTGACTATTATCACAGTTGCTTAGTTCAAACATTGTTAGCCTACTGATAAGTGAATCATTGGTAATCTTACTTTTATCAATAGTTCTAAATTTTGTATAGTGGAAACTCTAATTGCATATTGGTTAGGCAAAGTTCTCAACGTCTTACTTACAATTTTACTTTCTTCAATAGTTCCTCCAACTTCTTTGATTACATCATTGATTTTTTTTTTCCGTAATGTGCAATAGTCTTGTTCTCACTCATTCTCATGACATCCAACTTTCCTTTCACTCCTTATACCTTTTCTTCCAGAATATTCATTTCTCCACCATGTACTTGTAATAGTTTGTCCCACATCTCTTTGTCTATCAACATATTTTAAATGTCAACATACTTTGAGTTCTTTAAAGCACTAGCTAGTAATATCATTATTATTTTGTGTACTAGCTTTTCCTTCCTCTGTGCATCATCAAGTAGACTAGATCATTCTATATATTCATGGGTAAGGTAATCTTCTACATTGTCTCTAAGTCCTTATAGGTGTCATTTTATCTAGCTTTCCCACATTCCAAAATCATCTTGATACTTGTTAAGATTTGATGCTTCCTTTCTATACATCTTGAGATCTTTTTCCTAGCCATCTCAAATTCTAATTCAAGGACCAAAGATCTGATGCACATTTTAGGTATAGGATTGATTACCGAGGGGGTGAATTAATAATCATAAAATTAATGAATTTTCACTAACTTCCAAATTTTCTATCAATAGGATTTAGTTATGCTTATAATTCTATTGTAGGTTAAGTGTACTCTAAACCAAGATAAATAGTAAAATCATTCACACAATAGTAACACCAATATTTATCTAGTGGAAACTCGATCTGGGTGAAAAACACAATGTGAAAATGGAACTCACAAATGTTGTACTCTTTTGGAATATGCTCTATTAGGATCTTTCCCAATTAAGGGCTACAAAATACTATTAGGTATACCTTGTTACAAGATTGTCCTCTAGATCTATTGGAATCTTTACTCTACTAGGAGTAACCTTAAACAATTTCAACATTCTAATCTAAGAATGCCATGTTGTTAGAGGTTGTACAAAATATTGATTAAGGTTTCCCTTTCAAGGGATTTAGATTGTTACAATGGTAGGAAAGTAACAAAAAATGAAAAATGATATGTGACTATTATTGTCTTGCTATATAAAATCCATTAAATTTATTCAATACAACTACATAACATTAACTATTCTTCCACAATCTCAACATACTTTTTTCCTCTATTCTCTAATAGTTTTGTCTTCCTTCTTCCTCTTTTTCCACTTCTTGTAGTTGCAATTCTCTCTTTCCTCCTTTCTTTCTTTTTACCTTTTGTATGCCACAAACCCTAAACCTAGATCTGACAATTCCAAAGACATCTTTACATCTATATAGATACTTCTTGGACAATATTCTATTACTTAACCTAAAGATTAACTTTTCCACTTCTTTGATCAAAGATTACTTCATTGATAAGCCTTAATCTCTGATAATTCAATAAGGTAATTCATCACTTAAAACTATGTCCATTGATTATTTTAGCAGTTGTCCAATAAAATGGTTTTCTTAGTTCCTCATTGGTTCCTTAGTGCTCCAAATAATATATATGCTAAAGATATGGTAGCAAGATGACATAACATGTCAAACATTTTACATCAATGACAAACAATATAACTAATAAATAATACAATACATAGTTTCCCTTTCTCCATCTACTGATAAGTGAATAACAATCTATTATTCTTTCTAGAGTTAGTGTATAGGTTTAGCTTGGTTCTTTTGATCCAAGTAGTAGTTTTCTTTATATTTTTAGTTTCTTTAGGTTAGGAGTCTATTTTACTAGTCTAATTGGAGGGATCCTAGAATATGTGAGAAAGGTGAAGTGTTAGACAACATGCTTTAGTACTTTCCCAATGGATTTGTTTGATTCATTTCTTAGATACCTCTCAATGAGGCCTCATAAATTGGATATTAGACTTCTAATAACCTTATATTTTGAAAAGGATTTGTACTAAATTTGGATTAGACCATGGTTATTTTTTGAGTATTTGAGTCTTTCAATTATAATATTTCATTTGCACTTAACTCTTGTGATTTATTTGGAGTTTTTCAAAGTAAAGTTGGGATTAGTAAAATCATACACCTATTCTAGTGTCATTTTGGTTTTCCAAACCATTTGTAGGCTTTGATGTTTGTAGGCCAAAAAAACATTGAAATAAAAGAAAAGGAAAAATCAAAATAAAGAAAAAATGCAAAAGAAAAGGAATGAAAAAATGACAAAAATGAAGCAATTTGCCTCTGGGTGTGAAAAATCTCTACCAGTGCTTTAAAAATAATTACTAAAGGTAGAGAAATGTTTGTGGATGACCACAATGATAACCTCACTAGTGGTATGGACACCAAAGTGGTAGTGAGGCTCTATCAAAGATTATTTTGGAGTAATGTTATCAAAATAGCTCATGCTAAGGGATCAAAGAAGCTTTCTTGTTCATCGGGGAATGAATCTCTCGCACACATGTGGATAATTAAAAATTAATACTTTTAGGTCAATTCATGATTTCTTCCATTTTGGGTGTGTTTTCTATCTTTTTAATGGGTGAAAATGGGTTTGATTGAAAGTTCTTGGTTCCAAAAAAGCTTTATCTTGAAATGTTCTTGAACATCTCTTTGGGTGGGTGTTAGATGTTGTGTGGTTTTGACACATCATCACCCAATTAATGGGGAGACCCCCCTATTAATTTTCTTGAACCATCTTCTAGTTCAATAGAGAATGTTATGTTTGAAAAAGTTCTCTCTTGGGATCAAACTCCATTGGGTTGAGAGGATTTTCTCCTCATAGTAACTAGAATTATGCCCCTCATTTGCACAAGAAGAGAATGGAGATTACAATCATTAGGAGATTTCATTGGCATGGGACTTCATTTGATGCTAACATACTAAGAAGATTGACATAGTAGTAAACAAAGATAAAGAACATATGATATGAGGATTGAAGATGAGATAAAGCATGATTGGGGACATGTTCTAAAAAGTGTCCTAATAACATGGCTAAGAGCACATGTAGAAAGTCAAATATTGGTAGTAGTTATTTGAGATTTATAGAAGATAGTTTATAGATAGAGTTCATGAGAAGTGGTTTCTGGTAATTGGATTATATCTCCTAACATGGATAGAATATAGTTGAGCATAGTTAGATAGAGGTAGAAGGCATCCTGATGATGATGTTGGTGAGTGTACCTTGACAAAAGTCACACGTGTGAAATATTTGTAAAGGTTATGAGCCAAATTTTTTTACATTACAATCAAGTTTGTTTATTAGTGACAACACACTTAATTAGATAGTTAACAGCTACCAAGCTTATAATATAGTTTATAGTGTTAACCAAGTAATTTAGGCTCTACCAAGCTCTAGGAAAAATATTTAGTTCACACTAAGTAATATCTACCAAGTTGGTGATTATTAGTGTAAACCAAGTTTCATAGTGTTTACCAAGTTTCTCAGTACAAACTAAGTTTTCTAATGCTTATCAAGTTTGTAGCTTTAGGGATGTGAATCTAGTGTTGACCGAGCTATTCAATGTCAACCAAGTGATTCAATTTATACCACGCTTGTAGTGATAGTGTTGACCAAGCTATGCAATGTCCACCAAGTGATTCAGTTTATATTTTGAGTTTCATAGTATTCATTGAGTCATAAATGTTCATCAAGTTCAAACTACTTGGAAGTGATTAGTATGAGCTGAGCTTCTATTTCTACCAAGTGCAAGATGATGTTGATCATTGACAATGGTTATCGAGTGTCAAAACCTCACCAAGTTTGTCTTCAAAACCTGAGTACTTGTAGTTAGGTAGACTTTGTGTATTTTGGTGAAACTTATATTGTAGCTAACTTTGATGAATTGTAAATTGGATTGGTATGTATGTAATGTATTGTATCACATCCAAATAAGTATGTAATATGTATTAAGAAGTAGAAGTTTGAATAAAAGGCTACAAGCAATATAAGGAGCAGAAAAGATTTATCTATCATAGCAAGGTGATCATTACACTCCAAAGGTATCTCATTTAGCAAATCAAGTTGTGAATCAAAGATTAGCCACTGGTTCATCCTAACAGGTGGAATAGTTAAATCATTTCACAAGGTAGACTTAATAGTCTTTTGTAAATCTCTTTATCGAGTGCTTAATTTTATGTTTGTAAATCATTTTGTAGGGTGGACCTAACAGTCCTTATTGCTCCTAACAATGTAGATCATCAGAAGTAATCATTGTAAGCCTTAATAGGCCAACATTATATTGTAGTACCAAAGTTTGTGGGTACCGTCCCCACCATAGTTTTACTTTCTACTTGGAAGGTTTCTGGGTTACCATATTATGTGTTGAAGTGTTATGAATTTTTTAATGCTTTTATTTTTTCATGCATACAATTAGATCAGAATACATATGAAGGATTAATTGGTGAATTAAGATTAAGTTTTAGTGGTTACTAATTCACTCCTCCCCTCCTAGTAACTTTGCCTATCTCGTATTTCTAATGATTGGTATCAGAGATTTATGGTTCTCAAAGAAGAAGTTTAATAGCTTGAGCAAAGATCAGAGGAAATGGAGGTATTAAGACTTGATAAGGCTATTGATAATGAAAAACTAGATTTGGAATTGGCTATTGGGAAACTCAAGAAGGAAAAATAGCAACTTCTCAATCCATAAAAAGAAGAAAAGATCTTGTAGTATAGATGAATGAAAAACTCTACATTGAAGAAAGAATTGAAGATATCCATTCAGAAAGTAAGTTAGATGAAGCTAAATGAAGCAATCAGAGAACTATTAGAAAAGAATGGTACACTTCAAGAAGAAGTAAGAGAGCTAAAAAGAGAATAAGAAATTCCATCAGTAAGATTTTTTGAAATTATGGAAGAGAGAAACAAGATAAAAGAAGAGTTAGAAGGAAAGAATAATGAAATTCAGCATCTATCCCTTCAATGGGTAGACTTCATTGATTAGCTTACTAATACAAATGAAGATATCATAAATCTAAGATCAGGGAATGAAAGATTGCAAAATGACCTAAACACTAAAAGGAAAACTAATGAGAGGGTGATGAAATCTCAAGAAGTCATGGATCAATCGAGTGAGCAAAATCAATACAAACAGAAAGGCAAAGCAAGAATTGGATATATAGAAGAAGGTGAATCATCCAAGCAAGGAGCTCAAAAGAATCAAAGACCTACTTGCAATCACTATAATAAGCTAGGTCATACATCAAACAAATTTTGGAGTAATGGTAAAGCTAAATTCAATGTAAAATGCTACAATTGCAATATGCATGGTCATAGTGTTATAATTCTTTAGAATAACTGAGAGGGGGAGGGTGAATAAGTTATTCAAGGTCCAATGCCACTTTTTCTCTCAATCCTCAATAGCACATAATTGAAACTATCATGCATGTAATTTGAACATTTAAACAACTATGAAAAGTAGACATGTATCACACCATAACACTAAGAATTTGATAACCCAAAAACCCTCCAGGAATAAGAAGGTAAAACTAGGGTGGGGATGATACCCACAAAATAATTGCACAATTGATTTCAACCACTTATGATGGTCTGCCCTGTTAAAGGCTACAACACATTGTTAAATGTGACCTTG
The DNA here is from genome assembly GCA_028749045.1 of Cupressus sempervirens. Taxonomy (NCBI): domain Eukaryota; kingdom Viridiplantae; phylum Streptophyta; class Pinopsida; order Cupressales; family Cupressaceae; genus Cupressus; species Cupressus sempervirens. Next base: position 883,642,650 of record CM053789.1, read on the forward strand.
TTAGAGGATTTCACCATACTATTAGGAATGGGCCTGGTTAAAGGACTTTGGAACATTCACTTGGAATGTCACCTTGTTAAAGGATTTACAACATGGCTATTAAACCAACCTAAGTCCATAGGGTTTATCTTAATGGTAACAATTGCTAGAGAGTAACAATAATGACTTTTGATCTGATACAATTTACAACATATCTTGTAGATTACAAATCACACTTTAGTTCAATCCTTTTCTTGGCTTTAATCGTTGCAGCTCTAAAAGCTTGTCATCTCAAGCTTTGTCATCTTGAGTCTTCTTACTCATTACACCAATGCAATCATATCTATGGTTACCTATCGAAGCAGAGTATCTATGCCCTCTTCCACCTTAGCACTTTCTTTAGCATTTCATAATTTCATGCTTGACCACCACACCACACTTTTCTTCGTGACCTTATGACTCCTTAAATAAAAATTTGGAATACCTTTCCCGCTCAATTCTCCCTTTCCAACTTTAGGGTTTCAACAGATAAGGTAAGATACAATGTAGCTATCCCATATTCGGCTCTTATCTAGAAACTTCATCTAGAATTCAATTGTATTTTCCAAAAATGGTTTACATAGTGTTCTATGCCACCAGCTCATCATTCTTATCTTCTATCTAGTTCACAAAATTCTAGATAACTACTATGTCAGCTCAGATTTGGCAAATCTTTGATTTTCAAAATAATGCAGTACCTTGGCACTATTGGTTTACTAATGCTCGACACCCTCTATGTTACTTGGCTCCTATATTCTGCTCGACATCTATTGGTTTATAGATGCTCAGCACCCTCTATATTACTCAGCTCTTGTATCCTTCTCGGCATGTGATCTTCACTCGGCACTTGATATTTACTCGGCACTTGAAGATCACTCGGCACACTCTAAAGGTGAACTTTCTCAGCTTCAACTAAGAATCTATTAGGCACTAACTAGCTTGCTCGACACTCTCTTATGAACTTAGTTAGGCTATACAAATGACTTAGCTAAACCTTACATCTTTGATATGTCTTAGTGTGTCTATCCTCTATGTCTTAGAGTATGTCATCAATACACTATTTCATCAATGGCTTAGCTGATCCTTATACTTCATTACAACATCATAACTTCAACCTTTGTCTAGGTACTCCAGTTACATCTTATTGATTGCCACCTCCTTGTCAATCAACCAACTTATAGTATTTGGATCACTAAAGCAATTGTCATTCCTGCAAGTAGCAAGTTTGACATCAATGACAAAACAATGATTGAAAACATTCTTTACCAATTACATTACTCTTCATTCATGAGCTTTTCAATCATTTCCAACACATAGAGCCAATGAATGCAAAGACAAACCTAAATTTGAAGGAAAATATCACAAATGCAAGAAGCATGGGCACAAATCTTTTGAATACAAAACTAAGATATTGAATCTAGCATAATAGATTATAAAAGCTATATTTGGTTGGGACTAAACCATATGGTATAGATGTCATTACTATGTACAATTTGGAAACATTGGAATAAATTGTGTAAGACATCACATAAGGACAAGAGACACCACTAGAAGATGTTTTATTTGTATGGAACTTGGACATCTTGCCAAGAACTATATGAGCATTGGAATAATTGAAGATGAAAAGAAGGCCAAAGCTAACAACATCAGAAAGTAGATTAGACAGCAATGGATTCCAAAATCTTCTGAAAATGCAAGTTTGAGAAATGAAGCACATATCACTTGAGAATTGGGTGACTCAAGCACTTCTACTTGATCTCCCATAAGGATAACTAGAACTAAGATTCTAAAGTAGACATTTCACATTAGTTCCAGTCAGCTAGAAGGAAAGATCCATATCAAGATTCAAGATGCAAAGGGATCACTACGTGTCTAAAGGAATTCTAGACCTTATTGAGTGTTGGGACTCAAAATTGAAGCCCTAATTTTGAGTGCCATTATAAAAATCAAGTCCTATAAGCACTTTTTAATGCATGTGTACTTGTCTTTCCTTGCAAGGCCTAAGAGGCGTTTAATGTTTCTAAAACCTTACATGTAGTACGTCTATGTGTTGCATAAAGATAAATTACCATTATGAGTCTTTTTGTGATTATTCCTAGTTTTTGTAAACTAATTAGGGTTTGGTTCTTTTTAAAATTGTTAACCCTAAGAAAAAACCTAATTAGTATCCTACATTTTTTACCCAAGGTAAACCCTTTAGGTTGTATTCCTTTACCTTATAAATTGAGCAAGAAAAATCATTTTGAAAAGGTATATATCTTTTCAAGAACTTTTAAAAGATTTTTCATTTTTTTCTATAATCTCCTAAAATCCTCTTTACCATTAGATCTTTTTAAGATCTACGATAGTTGCCATGTCACCATAAGAACTTTCCTAAATTTTACCACACGTGACATGGCAACCAAGCAAGTTGTTACATGTGAGACCCAGTTAGTAACAAAGCACAATTTCAAAAGTGAATTGTCTATATTGTCAGATCTTTTGAAGATCAATAGTGGTTGATATGTTGTAACCATAATTTACAAGGATTTTATCACATGCAACATAGCCACCATAGCCAAAAAAAAAAAAAGACCATAGTGGGACCAACTCCAAAGATGGGCACTAGGATTTTAATTGTTATTAATGAACTTGGTGACACGATGGGGTGTTAGATATGTAAGTTGCAATCAAGGAAGTATCATAATGAGAAATTGTTGTTGATCTTTACCATTAGATTTCCATGACATCAATAGTGGTCACTATGTCACCGCTAGAAATTGTATGAGCTTTATCAATCATGACATGGCAACCTCCTATGAAAATAGAATACAATAGAATCAAGTTCAAAGGCAGTGTTGTTAATTCAATTTCTATTAATAAGCCAGTCTTCATTAGTAGAATACCAAGATGTGCAAGAAAATATGAAGGCCATCATAATGTTCATAATGTCAATAATGAAAAGGATTCAAAGATTAAATGGCAACCTCAACAATCCAAAAGTTGTAGGCTTCAAGTCCTTTTCCTACCAATATTGACATTGTTAACTTTGTTTAACCCCTTCATATCTCTGCCATTTTTCAACATTGCAGAGTTTAAAGCAGGAAGCATCAAAGTTTTGTACAAATGTAAGGGCCATAGGCTACATTGGAGGTTGCATGGAGATTTTTTTAAGCAGGTTTTCCTCACCATTTTATCCCACATTCCTTGTGGAGATTTTTTTCAAAGGATCCAACAGTATGAATGCACACCTTATAACTTGTCTTAAAATATGCACGACTTTTGAATCTACAGCCTTGTGTGAGGGGCCCACTTTTTCACCAATCAGATGGAGAGAAGTCATAAATTTTGAATGAACATGCCACCCAAGTGATGACATCATTAGCCAGCTGAGAAAATTGTAATGTAACATGTGGCAAATTGGACAATTGTTGCCATGTCACTAAAGGAAAGATGCTCGGAGGATAACCATGCAACATGGTGACAAGATAGTGACATGGAATGTTGATTGGGTTTTGACATGGTGGAAAATGACATGTGACACATGGTCACTATGTCACAATGATGTGGCAAAATGCTGATTGGGATAGTGACATAGTGACTGATGACATTGCAATGGCATGGCTTGATAATGTGGCAGAATAGTTAACCAATAAGGTGGTGACACATGGAGCCCAGGTGGTAGGTATTAGGTGATTGTAGAGGAATTAGCAAATCCAATGATGACATGTGTCAAAAGGTTGGTCAACTAGGTTTGACTCAGATGAAAAAAGGATAGAAAATCAAGCAATCATTTATATTTTTTTTTTCTTTAAAAATCACATGCCTAATGATTTTTAAATGAAATTTGATTTATCCCATAGTTTTAACTTAAGAAAATGTTAAATATTTGCAAACGAAGAGCAATTTGAAGCCATAAGTAGAAGTTGATTTTCAAAACAAGACTTTGGGTGTTTCTAGTAAGTTCATATAGGAGTATTATATATTGAAGGAACAAGGAGAAGATGAAATTTTTGTTTCTAGAGGTTTTTTTTGCATAGGAGGCCATTGGTTCAAGATATTTGAAGATTTTTCCTAGGTGCCTAGTTTTCAGTTTCATTCTATTGGGGTAGTTCAGATATGATTTCTAGTAAAATGATGAACTGAATGAACATAAAAGGTAGCATGAATGTAGTTATGGGTGAGTTTTTGTCACATCCAAATCAATTGAATCAAGGTTTTACTAGCATTCTAGATGCATTTCAAATATTTAAGTAGAAGCATGGTTTTCATCATTGAGGAAGACATATTTCGAGTTGTTACGAAATATTGATGAAAATTAAATCAAATTTCATGGGTAGAGAGATGATAGATATTTTACAACTACAAAGAATGGAGATTCAAGTGGACACATGTCATTTCTAGATTAGATCTGAGAAATTTCATTCTTCTTCTATATCTTTCTCCTTCTCATCCATTTTGTGGGTTCTAGTTTTGGAGAGAATTTCTCACTACTGTGATACTTGGTTGGCAATTTTCAGGGTGATACCACATTGTTGGTTCAAGTTTTGTCTGTGGGACCACATTGTTGGATCTAGAACTATGATTCCACCACATTCTTTAGCATATTTCTCTTGTAAGAATAGCATTAGTGAAGATAACATAGCTAGGTTTGATCTATTGAGTGGTTTTGTGAGTTGTTTTACATGCATCTGAATGTATAGTTTCAAAGAAATGAATACAAATGAGAAAGAATCTATTTAGTTTCATTCTGATTCTCATCTCTTATCTCTATAATCTACAATATTATTTGGTTTAAGGACAAAGAACTGAGAACCATTTGTATCCCCTTAAGGTTGTATGTCTGATATATTTTATTGTTGGAATAAAGGGCCAGTAAATGCTTGATGTTTTTGATAGGGTTGTTGGTTATTTGAGAAGGATACTTCATAAGAATGAGGTTTTTATGAACACCAATGTCTAATTCACAAAGTGATAAGATATATTTGATATCTGGGTATATAAAATATGTCACTGATATCATAGATATATGTATTCAATTTGTGGAATTTCCCAATAGATAAGGCACTGATCAACTACAAGATCAACTTGTTCTAACTACTACATATTTGGGGTCTTTCTGAAATCAACATCATTAATCAAGTATTTTTCCTTTACAGTTGAAGAACTAAAATGGATACCCTCACTTAGCTTAGCAATTTTTTTGACCATGTTATTAGCTATTCCATGTCTGAGATCTGTACATAAGTGTTAAAAGATTAAGGGTTTTGATCTACTTTATTTAGATTCAGTGTATGCTTTTGACAATTGGTACGATATGAAGAATCTTAGAGGTACACTCACCTAGGTTTTGTAGAGCCTAAAGTAAAAGAAGGGTCTAGCCTTATAGTTGGCTTAGTGTCTAAAATGGTATGTTGAAAATGGAAAGTAGCTACCCCTAGATATATCTTGTTCTCATTGGAGTAATTTGAAACTGTAGTATTTCAAAACACCAATCCTAAGCTAGGTTGAGTTGCAAGACCCTACTGAGCAAGGTTTAGAGTAACTAAGTCATTGTGTAGACATTGAGTCATGGATGGCTCTACCGAGAAATTAATTCAAACTGAGTGTAAGAAAGTTTTTCATCAACCAAGAAAATGTACCAAGGATTTATGGCAATTGAAAGGTGAAATATGTTAAAAAGGATGAAACCGAATTCATTTGTTACTGTAAATTTACAAGAGCTATTTGTAAAGAGCAATTTTTGTGCATCCAAGTGATCTATGCAATTTGTTGTTATATTTTTATGTGTTTTCACAAACCCTACTAAGAAATGGCATTCTCTAGCAGAAAAACCAAAAAGGGTCTGAGATGTTAGTTTGAGGAGTTGAATGGAAAGCACCTAACTTAAAGTTGAGTCTGAAAATTGTGGAAACTCTTGATCTAACTAGAGCTCAATCACAAGTTCCATCAAAGGTACTTCAAGTAAATGATATTCACTCACATTTTCATTGTTTAAGTCAAGACATAGGAACCCTAGAAATGGATGAAACTTTGGAAAATTTGTGTACAAATGGTGTGTTGAAACCTAAGCATAAACACCTGGAAACCAAGGGTTTAACCCACATTCCACACATATCTTGAGATTTCAAATAAAATGCATAAGGTTTATCCTTAGTCATGTGCACAACTGGCAGCTATGGTTGGAGCAACCTATCTTGATAATAAAGAAAATGATTCATTGGATCATAGGAATCCCAATTTTGGCCAAGGAAAAATCCACCAAAACCCTAAGTCAGGTGGAACTGGAAAAGAAAACTCCTTCCAAATGGGATGGAAGGGGTATGAAGATTAGTTGAGTAGCTGATATGGAGCTGAAATTTGAAATTCATATAATTCCATACAAGATATATAGCTCTAGTCAACTCAATAGTGTATCATGTGAGGTAGTGGATCTCGCTTTCAAATTGGTGAAGAACAAAATATTCTTTGACCTTGTTGAGTTGGTGTTGAACCAATTTGACAAAAACATGGAAAGTGTTAGAACCTCGAAGAATAACCCTTGTAACTTTGGTTCACTTTTAACATTATCAGTTAATAGCAATATAACAATTTTACTTGTGGAAATTATCTCCTACTTATCACTTTTAACCTTTTTATTCTTCTTTGTACAAATTTTTTTCCCTTCAAAGGGTACAGTTGTATGGAGAAAAGATGTACCTATACTATATTAAATCAATGAGTATATAGAAGAGATGGGTGAAAATTATGTTAGTGTCATGGAAAACTATTTTGATTCATTCAAGGATAAGATAAATAACAAATTCAGAATACCAAAGAAACTTGTAGAAGACTACAAGGATGATGTTTGTTTTATGGTAGATTGTGACAAAGTGTACATATAAGTAGTCAAATTGAGAGTGGTATGGGTCAAGCCTCTAGGCTATGAGGTCAATATTGATGATACAAGAGATATTATTGAGGCATTTTTGAATGAACTTATGGATCCCAAGGCCACATATTTTGGTACATATAATGAATCCAAAACCATAATTGAACTAGAGATAAAACTTTCTCAAGTTGTCAGAAAAGGAAAGAAAAGGATAGCAAAGCTGAGACATACTAGTTCTACTCTCCTATTAACAGTAGGTAAAGGAGATGATATAGAAGAATATGATGTAGAAGATGAGGTAGATGAAGAAAAATTAGAAGAAGAAGAGACAATTAAGAAGAAAGTAAGGTTATCATAACCAAACCTACCAAGTCATCTACTATAGTGTTCACAAGAAGAACATCTAGAAAGAAATTGAAATTAGGTGAAGAAGTAGAGGATGTGATTTTCAAATGTCCTCCATCTACATTTCAAGAGAAATTGAAAGAAATTGATTCTGGAGCCAACATGAAAAATTTTAAATCATTGAGGTATGGAACTAGAAGTGCACATGAAAGTAAGCAAGATAAAGACATGATGACGTCTAAGCTAGGAAAATGGAAATATTCTCCTGACCAACTTGCACAAAAAATTCTATTGGAAATATGACCAATCAATCAAATAACATAAGTTATATGGTTGTCATTTATGGAAACATATTTTTTTTGTAGATTAGTCATGATTATTGATGGGGTCAAGCCAAGTAATAGAATGGACACAACAGGAAAGGGGAAAATTTCATTAACTATATAAATATGCTAATACATTCAGTACAGAGAAAATAGACTTCAAAACATGCCCTAAGGGCTTACAATAGTATAAGTCTGGAGATAATTTCTCCTTTTAGTACCTCCTCTCAGACTCCACTCCAAACTGCCTTTTAGAATGCCAAAAATGTTCTTAAATAGACCCTAAAGGGTTAAAAATTAGGAATACATTCTAGAAAGTGCTAGTTGGCATCCACCAACCAAATAGAAGGCTCCAGAAGTTGCATTAGAAGTTGGCACAAAATTAGAAGAATCCAAAAATGGTAATCAAACTTCCAGGAGGTATAACTTTTGAACCGTAGCTCTGATTGACGAACTGTTTACATTTCTGGAAAGCTCTTGAAGCACTCTATAGCCCTATGGACCAGATTCACTCATCTCCAATTTTTTGGCCCTATTTGAGGTCATTTAATGCCCCTAACCTGACTTTGAAGCACTCTTAGGATGTCTCCAAAAATTGAAAAACTGTGATATAACTTTCATATCGTGGGGCCTTTTGACCTGATTCTTTTTCTGGAATGCTCTAAATTATAATGACAATCATTCGACCAATTTATACCTTCTAGTTCACCAAAATGATGGTTCAATTACATACTCTTATTTTTTTGCAGGCATTTACATGTATCCCAAGGTGATTAAAAACTCTAACCAAGAACACTAATAGTGGAACTGTGAGAGTTGGAACCTTTATTTGACCCAAATGGGTATCCAAAAATGAAAACACATGAAATAGAAACTAAGTCTAAGCACATTTTTTTGGGTGACATACAATTTCCCTTATACCTCTGGATGCTCCTACATCAATTATTCATGAAGGAAAATTGTCTAAGTCTTAGATAGTGTTACAGTGCCATGACAAGATTTGATGATAGTGGACTATTCCCTTGGGATATTCTCTTTTGTAGTTAACCAAAGATGCAAGACATCATCATCATGATGCATACTAGTGCACATGTCTGTATGATCAATCAAGTTCAAGTTATGAAGGAATTAGTGATGCAGTGATGTTATAATGCAAAACAAAGCATGTCAGTAGAATGAGTTAAATGACTTGAATAATTTGTTTAATAATTAGTTCTTGATGAGCTGACTCTAAGGATGATATGTGAGCTAACTAAGAAAGAATTATTGATATGCTTGGTATAAATAAAGAACTTCATTTGTGAAGTTAGTGTGTAATATGAATGATGAAAAAAAATACCATGCGAAGTAATGATATGTTGTGTGAGATATGATGCAATTTGATAAATGCACAATTACCCTTTGTGTGAAGAACTGACAATTAGAAGAATTGTGAAGTATAGCAAGTAATCTAGTTATGCATAGTTACTAACATTTAGAATATTTGTGAAGTATAACAAGTGATCTAGTTTTGTATGTATATCTATTCTTGAAGAACTTATTTGTATAGTTGCATGTTAGGGCAGTGTGCTTTTCTTGCACACATTTGTCTATGATCTACCAACTCATAACAAGGTTAAAGAAACTCCTAGCAAGGTTGAGGCTTCTAACAAGGCTTAGTCTCCTAATAGGGACTCGAGACACTATAAATTCTTCATAGACTCCTAATAGGGTCAATATCCTTAACTGAATTCTTTATATAATGAATCATCTTGTGGGTTCCATCCCCACCGAGGTTTTCCCTTGGCCAAGGATTCCCTAGTTAACAAAATATAGTGTTATGAGTTCTCTTCTTGTATGGTTTTTTTTTTTTTAGCACTATTGGTTCTCTTTCTTATGCATGTGGAAAAGTAATTAATAAAATTTAGTTGTGGGCAAAAAGATTGAAAATACTGATTCACCCCCCGCCCCCCCTTCTCAGAATAATTTATTTCTAACAATTAGTATCAAAGCCTACTTATTCAAAAGAGGCTTAATAGCTTGAATAAGATCCCTATGGATATGGAACACTTAAAGAAGAATCTTGAAGAATCTTGAAGAATAGATTGACCTCCTTACTGATGAAAGAGATGGCCTTAAAGATAGATACAAAGATGAAAAAGCTTGCATTGGTGAACTAAAGGACAAGATAGATGATCTAAAGCAAAAAGGACCTTGTGAGAAAACTAGTGATGATGATATTGAAGATCTAAAGAAAGAAAATGAGATCCTAAAACATGAATTAAAGATTGTTGAACCTAACTTAAGTCTTAAGAAAAATGGAGGAAAGAATGACTCTAAAATAAAAGCTAAAAATGCATATCTAATATCTCAGTTAAGCAAGATAACATCTGAATTGGAATCTATCAACTTCGAATATGAAAAATTAGAAAAATACAACACTATTTTGAAAGGTGAGTTGGTGCAAACCAAACAACAACTCGATAAATTAAATAACAATGGTGAAAAGATTGAGGAAAATATATCTATGTAGAGACCTAGTTATGACAAGACTGGACTTGGATTCTTCCTTGGGCAATCCACCAAGAAATCTATTAAGAGAAAATAACTTGATACTTCTAAAATTGATCTAAGAAAAATAGATGATCCATCTTAAGACAAAGAGAATGTTACTCACTCTAAGAAATCTAAAGAATTTGATCATGATAAGGATAACAAAAGAAAGGAATCTCATGCTTGGTATGATGAACTTGAACATACTGAAGACGATTGCAAAGGTGAGTCTTTTAAACCTATTTCAAAGTTTTATTGTCATAATTTTCATGGATATGGAAATTATGTAGTAGATTGTAAGAAACCTAAAATTGATAGTGATAATGCAAATAGTAGAATGTCTACAAACACTAACTGTCTAGGCAATAAAAGAAGATCTCACAACAATGAGAGTGGAGAAAGACGACAAATTATTTGTTATAGATGGAACAATCTTGGACACATTGAAAGGAATTGTAGAGCACCTGACAACCAATAGAATGAACAAAGAGGAAATGTATCTATATGCTTGTTATGTAATAGCTTTGGACACACAATAAAGTTCTATAGAATGGATAGAAGAAACCTAAATAGGAATCAGCATTATAGAAGGAACAATAGAAGAAATGATGACAGTCTGAAGGAAGAAATGAAAGAGCTAACAAAAGAATTTAAGGAAATATTTGTAAAAGCAAGAGAAGTTGGAATCTCTCACACAGTTAAGGAAGAAGCTCATCTTAATGTATCTAAAAAGATAGTAAAATTACTCATTGTTTGTGACTCCTCCTACTAGAATTAAGCATTCTCAGTGAAATAAAGAGTCAATTATCAATAACTGATGTTAGAAATAATATTATAGGTTGCACAATTAATAGCATGTACTAGACATTGAGAAAAGTCTATAGCTAAGTGCACATTTCTCAGTATGATTAGGATAAGGATATTAAAGAAGAATAAACTCTCTATTACACAAAGATAATATATAGAACTAGTGGCAGATATGCATTTAATGTAAAGTATAGATTGTGAAAGATTTAAAGGACACAATTTTATTTGAAAAAATCATTTGTTTGTGCAAAATCTTGAATGTGAGACTGAAGCAAGATTTGAAGTGTTAAAGAGGTCTGCAAACACACGAACTCACTAGAAACCCTAATAGATGAAGTTAAGGTATTTTCTAAATTTGTTGAGCATGATTTTTCAAAAATGGCAAGACAAGAAGTTTTTAATGTGAGCAATAGATGTCCTAGATACAATTTCAAGAAGCTCCCATTTGTTTCTTTGCTTGATGACCCTGTTGGAGCATTTTTGCAAGTTCCAAAAAATGTTCTTCATGTTGAGGATATAAGAGGTTATATTCAATTCAAAATTGAAAGCATAGGTGATACATAAATTCAGAAGAAATTGGAGATAATTTGCAAAAATGATTTGTCACTAAAACCAGAACATGGACACCTAGAGCAACTTGACCTAGTTAAGCATATGTTCTACACAGACTTTGACAATCATGAATGGACAAGGATAATTCTAAGTAGAGTACATGATGATCTTCTCTGGTTGGGAGATTCTATCATATGTATTGATAATGACCTAATTTAGAAGGTCATGGGTTTAAATAATAGAGGATGCAATCCAATGAACATAGAGAATGTGCACAAGATAGTTGAGACAAATCCCAACACATGTTTTGATGGCAGAAACATGAAGGTCAACAACATTCAAGATGATGGAGGAAGACTGATTTTCATAATTTTGGCATACAAATTCAATCATGGATCTAGGATAGATTCAAAACACGTAGGATTTCTTCATGCAACTTACCTAGCAATTAAGGGTGAAGAGGTTAACCTATGTGATATTATCTGAACACAGCTGTTGGATAATATATCAAGAATCAAGAAGTCTAGGAGTACAGTCTTGAATCCATACTAACTCACATATTCTTCTATGTGACTAAGAAGTCTCCTAGAATCATAAATTGGGATGGAAGTGAGTGTGCAATGCAAACAATCACTCATGCATACAGAACTAGACCTAAAATAGTTAGAGATAGTGATATTGATAGTATAATGAAATCTTTCTAGCTAAAATGAAGCAAAGGTATAGGATACCTTCTATGCTAGTGGAAAAGTATAAGGATGAATTGTGCTTCATGGTTGAAATAGATTTCACTTGTATGGAGGTTGTAGTTCCTTGAGTTAAGTTTATTGAACCTATGGGTTATGAGATGAGTGAGGAATCAATTGAAGGATATGTTCAGATAATCCTACACTCAAAAGTTGATTTGAATGTCCTAGATAGGGGGCATATATTTAAAAGATAAGAGAATTTAAGACAATTCAAATAATAGAGGACTCCAAGAAGAAGGTGGAAAAAGTGATTGATTCTATTTTTAAAGAAGCAAGAATGATAAGAAATGAATTTGATGAGGTGAAAGGATAGCCATGGAAATGAAGGCCAATGGTCAATCTAAGCTATTGGCCCCTATACCCATTGTAGTGGCCAGACCTACTGAAGAGTTCATAGTTTCCCAGACAAATGCACAAGCAACTATTGTTCCATATGCAATAGTTGCACAACATCAACCTTGAAAGAATCCAATGAAGAATGAGGACGCACCAAAACCAAGGAATTCCACAAGGCTTGAAAAGACCAAAATCCCTCCTAAGAAGAGAGTGAGGTAGACTACAAGTGGTCCAAGCAAGAAGAGAAGAACCTTCTAGATTAGTTCTTCTAAATCTAAAGGAGCTGGTGATAGACTAGTAGAGCCAATTGATCATGAAGCAAAGACCTCAGCTAGACAAAAGGCATGGAAATCGAAGGTAGAGAATCTCAACATGAAAATTATTAATGACATTAATTTTGTGCAATTAAAAAAATAATATGATCTATACAATAATATGGATAGAAGACAGCTAGAGAGTGTTGTAGTTAGGAATATGATTCTTAAAGATAAAAGGTTTGATAGTATAAGAGGTCAAATACCTAAAGAATTATACAATAGATTGAGAAATAGAAAAAGTAGAGTGATGGAGGAAGGCAAGAAAATAAGAATTAATATGGTGAAAATTTTATGTACTATAAATAATGAGGAAGAGTTAACAGAAATTCTAAAAGGAATAACACCACTATTAAGGAATAAAAAGAGATTCATTCTCCTCATTGGAGGAAATTATGAAGAAGTAAATAAAGAATGTCAAAAGGATATAGTCATATACATGTCTACTATGCCAAAGAAGAGTATGCAACTAGAAAAGGAAAGCCCTGTGTCAGAAAAATTAAGATAGAGTATAGAAGAAGGAAAATAGGCTTATGCTAAGTGCAACTTGGCATACATCCATCTTCAAAGTTTTGATGATCAAATCAAAGAAAAGGTAACTAAGCTTCAGACACTCATTGACAACTTTCTAAAATAGAATCAGAAGTTAGATACCATTCAGCATACAATGTAGACACTTCATGATAGCATAAGGGAAACTCAAGCAAAGAAAAGAGAAAGTTCTAAATAGATTCACTCTTTTGAGAGATCACTTATCCCCATAGGTAACATTTCTAGAAAATTAGTTGGAGGTATGCTTGGTAGCAAAGTCCTCATATGACAAATTCATGGCTATAGATTTGAATGTAGTAGAGTTAGCCACATATGCCTTATATGCACTAATCAGTGTATCTAATGCACTGAAAGATAGTTGAAAGAAACACCTTGCACAGTTGAAGAATGATTTCAATGATTATTCTTCCATGTTTTGATGTAGTTACCATATTTTAATAGATTTTTCTTTTTTGGCACCTTTTTCATTGATGTCAAAGGGGGAGAAATATGGGAAATTGTAATTTTAAGGGGGGAAATAATGAAAAGTGTAATTAATAGTTATATTTTGAAGTATAATAGTAAGTTTTTCTTCAAGAAAAATTTATAATTGGAGTTATAAGGGAAGTAGTCCTTTCAAAACATAAATACAATGTTTTTACTATGTTATGGTTACTTACTTTGATTGGTATGATAGCATGTTTAAGACTTAGCCAATTTTCCCAAAATGTTTCTGTCAATGCCAAAAGGGAAAATTGTTGGCAATATGACCAATCAATCAGATAAGGTAAGTTATATGGTTGCCATTTATGGAAACATATTTGTTTTGTAGATTAGTCATGATTATCTATGAAGGAAAATTATCTAAGTATTAGATAGTGTTATAACAACATGACAAGATTTGATGATAGAAAAATCTTCTCTTGCATAGTTAACTAGAGATGCATGACATCATCTTGATGATGCATACTAGTGCACATGTTCGTACGATCAACTGAGTTCAAGTTATGAAGGAATTAGTGATGCGACAACGTTACAATGCAGAATAGAGCATGTCAGTAGAATGAGTTAAATGACTTGAATAATTGTTTTAATTAGTAATTCTTGATGAGTCGACTCTAAGGATGATATGTGAGCCAACTAAGGAAGAATTATTGATATGCTTAGTATAAATAAAGAACTTCATTTTTAAAGTTAGTGTGTAATATGAATGATTTAAAAAAATACCATGCAAAGTAATGATATGTGATGTGAGACATGATGTAATTTGATATATGTGTAGTTACCCTTTGTGTGAAGAACTAACAATTAGAAGAATTATGAAGTATAGCAAGTAATCTAGTTATGCACAATTACTAACATTCAAAATATTTGCAAAGTACAACAAGTGATCTAGTTTTGATTGTATATCTATTCTCTTAAAGAACTTATTTGTATAGTTGCATGTTAGGGTAGTGGGCCCTTCTTGCACACATTTGTATATGAACTACCAAATCCTAATAGGGCTGAAGCAACTCTTAATAGGGTTGAGACTTCTAACAAGGCCTAGTCTCCTAACAGGGACTCGAGACACTCTACATTCTTCATAGACTCCTAACATGGTCAATATCCTTAATCAAATTCTTTATATAGTGAATCTTCTTGTGGGTTCCATCCCCACCAAGGTTTTCCCTGGGCCAAGGTTTCCTTAGTTAAAAAAATATGGTGTTATGATTTCTCTTCTTGTATGGTTGTTTATTTTGTTTAGCACTATTGGTTCTCTTTCTTATGCATGTGGAAAAGTAATTAATAAAATTTAGTTGTGGGTAAAAATATTGAAAATACTAATACACCCCCCCCCCCCTCCCCTCCCAATATTATCTATTTCTAATAGATTCCAAATGGAAAGAATAAAGCCAAGATGGGAACATGCCAAGAAAACTACAAAGGACATATGTGAGCAGACTCTAAGGAAACTCATATTGAGTCTTAATGACAAAGAAGTGAAAGAGTCCAAGCGGAATGAAGAAAAACTTACTTTGAAGTTTAACACTTTCTTGATACTAATCAATGGCATTGAACATGTGGTAAAGAATTCCACTAATACATGGAAGATCATCTACAGTCTTCATTAGAAGAGTGATTTTTTTGTTCATGTTAGTGATAAAGATGATGATGAAGATGACAAGGAAGAAGAAGACAATAATGATGAAAAGGAAATAAATGATGAGAATAAAGATGATGAGGAGCAAAAATAGTAAGCCACCAAGGAGAATCTCCCTAAGATTTAGAACTTTGAGGAAACTAACCCTAAAAATATTGCAAAAATGGTTATAGCCTCACTTCCTCACTCTCCAAGCAAAGCTTTAAAGCCATCAAGCTCAAGGAAAGTTACTGCCAAGTTGGTTGTGTCAAACACTGCAAATCTAAGCACTCAAACAATCTTTGCACTTATTCAGCTCAATACTGCATTAACTGAAGTGATCAACACTTCATCTAATGAGAAATCAGCGCTTCCTCCTTCATCAGTTTTAGTCACTCAACAACAAGGTAGTTCTACAATAAGTGCAATATCTACTTTTGTTCCTAGTCCTTCTATTTCAACTATTGTTATTATTCCTAGTGTGTCAATAGTTAGTAGAAGGACAATTGAGAGCAAGCCTCAACCAAATACTAAAGTTTCTAGCAAAGGAAAAGATAAGGAAGAGGACATTGATCTTAATGAAGATATAGTTATCCTAAATTGGGATATCTCTACTCTAAATCATGATCAAATGCATATAGTAGGTGAGATTTTTCAGAATGAAGCTAAGAAATAGAGGCTTAGAGAGGAAAGAAATAGAGAGCATCAAGTGCTAGAAGATGCAAAGAACATTCTTGTAGATGCACTCAACACTGAGGTTGATACTTCTCAACCTATTTTGGCTCAATTAGTAGAAGTGGTTCAGAAATTTAATGAAGATTTGAATGGACAAGAGAAATTTTTGCAAAGTGCAAAGAAGAAATTTGAAAACAAATTATTGTAGCTAGTTGCACATAAGATTGCAATATACCAAGTAGACTTGTCGACTATTCTTAGCTCATTGGAAATCTCTACCAACAATGTAACTTCTCTATTCAATAAACTTTGTGATACATCTATCCTCACAAAATAAATCAAAGATAAACTCTTCAAAATAGATGGAGAAGGCAAGTGCACACCAATTGTCACTTGACCCGAGCTATAGTTTTTCTCATTACACAAAGATCAGATTTCTGACTAATATGCAAGCAGAATTACTAAGGAAAGAAGCCAAGATAAGGGCCACACTTGTAGATATACAAGACATGATTCTTCCAAACATGGATGCATTGTAGAAACACATTGTATATGCCAAAACTCTCATTCATGACAACAACTTCTCCAGTGTTGATCACATGATGGAATTATCAGTAGAAGTTTAGATTGCATTACATGCAAGCAAGATGTTGCAAGAAAATTTGGACAAGACAATGTCATTGATTTTAAAGGTACATTCTGACTTCTTGTCACATTTTGGAATAACCATGTAGCATACACCTTTGAAATTTATGTCAAAAAGGGGGAGAAGATAAGAATATGTAAAAAGGGAAGAATATGCGATGATGTAATAAAAGGGAGAGGATGAGAAAATGTATTTAACATGTAAAATATGTTGAATATATATGTATGGGAGAGCATCATAATAATATACATATACATGTATAGATATTCAGATAAACATCTCTTACAAAAGAAATTTTGAAATTTTTTTAATAGAGTATATTACTAAGTTGAAGACACAAGATGGAGACTGATGATTGTTTTGAACTTTTTGAGAATTTAATTTTAATTGATAAGTTTTTTTTTCACTAATGCCAAAGAGGGAGATTGTTGACATTATATTCAAGTTTTCTTATTAGTGACACACACACTTAATCAGATAGTTAGTAGCTACCAAGATTATAATACAGTTTACAGTGTTAGCCAAGTAATTCAGGCTCTACCAAGTTCTACAGTTGCTATTGAGTTCTAGTAACAATATTCAGTTCACACCAAGTAGTATCTACCAAACTAGTTATTATCAGTGTAAACCAAGTTTCATAAAGTCTATCAAGTTTCTTAATGCAAAATGAGTTTTCAAGTTCTTATTGAGTTCACAACTTTAGTGATGTGAATCTAGTGTTGACCGCACTATGCACTATCAACCAAGTGGTTCAATTTATACCGAGCTCACAATGATTGTGTTGACAAAGTTATGTAGTGTCAACCAAGTGATTCTATTTATATGTCAATTTTTGCAGTGTTCATTGAATCACTTGTTTAGACCAAGTTTAGACTACTTGGAAGTGATTAGTATGAGCCAAGCTTCTACGTCTAACAAGTGCATGAAAATTCTAAGCATTGAAAATGGTTTCTAAGTGTCAGAACCTCATCAAGTTTGTCTTCAAAACCTGAGTACCTGTAGTTGGGCCAACTTTGTGTATTTTGGTGAAACTTACATTGTAGCTGACTTTGATGAATTGTAAATTGGATTGGTATATATGTAATGTATTTTATCACATCCAAATATATAGAAGAATGAGAGTGTAATATGTATTAAGAAGAAAAATTTTGAGTAAAAGTCTACGAGCAGTATAAGGAGCAGTAAAGACTTATCTATCACAGCAAGATTATCATTAAACTCCAAAGGAATTGCATCCAACAAATCAAGTTATAGATTAGACATCAGCCACTAGTTCATCCTAATAGGTGAAACAGTTAAATCGTTTCATAAGGTAGACTTAATAGTCTTTTGTAAATCTCTTTATTGAGTGCATACTTAATTGTAAGCTTGTAAATCCTTTTGCTAGGTGGACCTAGCAGTCCTTATTGCTCCTAATAGGGCAGATCATTAGAAGTGATCATTGTAAACCTTAACAGGCCAACTTTATACAGTAGTACTAAAGCTTGTGGGTATGTGTGTTGAATGTAGATCTCAGATCCTCACATACACTTCAACATAGTCATTATCTGAGAGATCATCCCAGAATGAATAGGAGATTATTCATTTGAATGAATCCAACAATGTGACCTACTACCTTCTAACTAGAAGGATTATGCTTTTTCTCTCAAAACAAGAAGAGGGAAACCAAACCTCTAGAATGAAGGATTTTAAGCTATATGAGATATGCAAGATTAATCTATATGAGAATACATTGTTAAGGTAAGCAATAAAGAATTGTATTATGCTAAATGAATGCATTTTAAGCTAATATGAGATTTCAATGTAAGAACTTAAGTTAAGAATGTAAGAGAAAATGAGTGGATATTTCGACATAAGTTCAATGCAAATTACAATTTTCTACCTCTGTAATAAGGAATGGAGAGCTTCTTAAATAAAATCCAATTAGTGATCGATGGTCAAGATTAATCAGAATGGACAATCAAGATTGAAGAGGAGGTTCAATCATAGTGGAAACTTCCTCATGAAAAGGGAGTTAACTAGTTGCCTTTGAGTGATAAAAGGAGTTAACTAATTTAATTTAAGTGATAAAAGGAGTTAACTAATTTAATTTGAGTGATAAAAGGAGTTAGCTAATTTAATTCCTTTTCTAATTTTAGTTCACCCTAAGTTACCATTTCTGAATTGAAGAGAAGATTTTGGAGAGAATATTTAATTTAATAAAATAGAATATGACCTCATAAATGGATGAACTTTAATTAATTAAATAATTAAATTCAATAATTAAAAAGATAAGATATCTTATTAAATCAAATGTATCTAATTCTTTTGTACATTAGCTAAAGAGGTCATTTTAATTTAATTAAAGTATGAACACTTATAATTAAATTAAAGTAAATCAATAGGTTTAGTATAGCTGATTTGAGTTGATATTTAGGAATTAAATAAGTAGTGTGATTAATGTAAATTAGGGTTTTCTATATTTGACACCATGTCAAGTAGCAATTATTAGAATTAAAATTTCCTAGTAAAATCGAACTTAGGACTGATTGAATAAACCAAAATTGGTTAATATGGCAATGTGCCAATTTTAGGGTATTACATTTTGCCCCTCTTTGAATGAATTTGCAAGCAGCACACTTGATTCAAAGAAATCAGAAGTATTATACAAAGATCAAGAAATGAGATTGGTTTTGAAATTGATGATACAGACACCAATTGATAAGCTTTTAAAGGTTATCTCTAGAAAAAAGCTTAATCTTAAGGAATCCAAATAGAACACCTAGATATCTAGATTAATAAGCTTTTAAATATTATCTCTAGAATGGAGCTTCATCTTAAGGAATCTAGATAGAACATCTAGATACCTAGATTGATAAGCTTTAAAGATTATCTCTAGAATGAAGCTTAACCTTAAGGAATCTAGATAAAGCACCTAGATACGTAGATTGATAAAAGAGATAACAAGACCCATCATGAGTTGTAGAATCATCCCTAGAATAAGGCTTGATCTTTAGAAGTCGAGTTTTAGACTATCCCAATACTTGTCCATCAAACTATGACAAGAACTGTTATAAGATTGATCAGTTGATCAAAAGATAAGATAGATGGCAAATGATGCTAGGTAGAGAGGACAAGATGTCCCGAGTGATGAGATATCCCAAATGATGAGGACATAATATTTAGATTGAGTTGAAATTCGGTTTCAATGATGTAATCATCCTGCCCCCTTAGGAGCGAAATTGAAATATGAAACACTAGAAATATGATGTAGAACAATATATTAAGAGATATTGTAATGCCCTGCCCGGAGATCCTTGGAAACAAGGATTCAAATCGAGCCAAGATTTTTTTTTTTTACAAGTATGAATGCACAAGACAACATCATACAGGGATCACAAAGATCGCAATGGAAGACTTCAACACAATCTCGGCAACCAACAAATCTCCGAATGCCACTACCAAAAGACAAACACGAACAAAAGCCAACAACCACCACAACAAGATGAGGGTTCAAGAACAACCACTCATCTACAAAACACAGAGCTGGGGTAAAATGCAGAATCCTAAAATTTGGGTAAGCCTGAAATCTTGAAGCCCTGAAAATTGGCTAAGTCTGGATTTTTGAAGCCCTGAAATTTCCTAGAATCCATAACTTATCTCCGAGAGGTCTAGAACCTATCTCAAATGATTTGTCACATATATTAAAATATACCTTAAGTATATACGTCAACTTATACTTAAACGATATATTTTAAACCCCTAGAAAATTTGTTTTGAACTAGGAAGGTGTGAAAACCAAAAGGGTGTCCAAAACCAACTTCCAAACTTTC
Source organism: Cupressus sempervirens (assembly GCA_028749045.1). Taxonomy (NCBI): domain Eukaryota; kingdom Viridiplantae; phylum Streptophyta; class Pinopsida; order Cupressales; family Cupressaceae; genus Cupressus; species Cupressus sempervirens. The sequence continues at coordinate 883,663,262 of CM053789.1, forward strand.
ATCTGACAAGCCTAAATAGCCCCTGTTTCTCGCGCGAGAAAGAAAACTGGTCTCGACTTTCGTGTGAGATCTTTCACTGCTTCGCGCGAGAAACTATGCACTTTGCATGAGGACTACTGAGCTTCATGCGAGGATTCACATTCTCACGTGGGAAGTGTATTCTTTCATGCAAGGAAGAAATAGTCTTGTACGAGGAAGAAACAGTCTCGCGCGAGGAAAATACAGTTTCGCACGAGGAAACAAATCAGTGCGACACAAAATGCAAACAAAAAGATAAATAAACAAGGAAGCCTCCACACTGAGGAGTACCGGATCCACGTAAATCGAGGAATGAACACTCGAGAGCACTAACAGTAAGGAAAGAGGAACATCTAACCATCTAAAACATAAAAGCAAAGCACATACTAAAATAAACATCGCAATGAACAAAATATATTTCAGAACTAAACAACCAAATAAATGCGAGGTTCCTCCCAACCGTCAATAGCATCATAAGACCATCGTGGGTCCTAGCCATCCCCCACACATAACATCCCAAGCCACCGACCAGATCATTGGTACTGTCGTAATAGGGATGTCACTACTAAAACATGCAACAATAAAAGCATAAGGAAATCTAACATGCTAGCAGAAAAACATAAGATAATCCTATAGTAGATAACATCTCCTATTACATGCTAAACAGCAATAAGCAAAAGATATACTACTAAATCAAATAACATCATCTGATTATATGCTAAACATCATGATAAGGGAATGCATCAAATAAACTAACATCATCTAAACATGATATCCAAGCATTCCAATGAAAGCATAAATCACAAGAAAGCATACTCTAGAATCTGACGTACCAAGTGAAAACATCTAGTAACGGTCACACTAGGATAAGAGACCATCTCTATACACCAATCCCTAGCAGTGGTGAAGGTAGTTATGCCTCCCAACCACGTAGCACCCATAGGTCCACACCTGCCGTTCTAATGGAGATAATGATCCAACCACAAACACACAAAAATCACAACATCCATGGCTAACACTCACGCCAGACAGTATGATGGCTAAACCAAGAACCTAAGACAATGCAAGGAGTACAGGTCCTGGTCAGACACTCAATAGGCTACTATGTAGGGACTAACATCATGGAGAGTCACTTGGCATCAAAAAGCCCAAGCTAGGACTTGTGTAGATTCAACATCCCTCAACGGAAAGGCTCTTGCACCCCAAACCTTTTTATTATCTTAAGTTTTATTACCAGTCACACATTTTATTTAATTTTCACTTAATTAAAGCTTCCTTCGCCAACCCTTTGGGCACAATGATCACCAGGCTGCGAGGTAGAAGCCCCCTCCATATGCTACCCTACCCTACCCATGCTCATCCTACGATAAGTGCCCATGGGCATGCATGCTCCCATCCCAACCCCAGTGATCATAACTTTCGAAAGTACCACAGAAGATCGAGCCTCGCAAGTCACTTGAAAAATGTATGTGAATGTACTCATGTGTGGTGCACCACCATCACGAAGATCATAACACAAGGACAGGAATGAGAACACAATGCAAAGAAAACACCCAACTGAAAGCAACATGGGAAGGACAGATTCTACACAAATTCCAAAGCCAATAAAACCATACATCATTAAATCACTCAATCGGCATCAATCTGAGAGTATGGATTCTACATGAATCCCAATGATGCAACAAGACCAAACATCATGAACTCACTCAACCGGCCTCAATCCGAGAGTATGGATTCTACACGAATCCTAGTGTTCACGAACAAAAGCAAAGGTCTAAAGGAAACCATAACAAGTATAAAATCACTCAACCGAACACAATGTCAGGAGTACGGATGCAACACGCATCCCAATGCAACATAAAAGTGCAAAAGTGGTCTGATTGATATCCAAACGGATCATCAATGTCCATGACCCACATTGTGCCAAGAAAACCCAAGAAAACATGGCGGCACGTAAAACGACGTAAAAACTCCAAAATTTTGGGAAATTACAAAATTAAAACCCATTTGGCCTTTGGGTTCAAAAACCCCAAAAATCCAAAAATAAATGAAATCGAACACCGTATGCAAAAATGGCCAGCATAACGGCATAAAATCCCAAACCCTTATCCCAAAAAATAGGGAAATGTTCATACCTGCCCAACCAGGTAGAACTAACATACAGAAACGGAGGGGAACACTAGTTCTCAGCCTCCAAACAAATGGCTACCAAAAAAAAAATCAGAAACAGAGCAGAAACAATAAAACATGAAAGCCCTACCTCATAGCCAAAAGGGAAAAACGGGAATCTGAACCATAAAATAAATATCTCGTAGAAGTAGCTGAAAATCGCAGCAATCCAAGGTTTCCTCGAGATGGATCCAACGAGCTCAATCTCGCGACGATCCCACGCCGGTAGCTCCCACAACGAACAAAACAATAAATCCTCATGAAGAGGATTTTGGGTTTTACTCTCCAACTTTCCAATTTGAAAGTGAGAAGTGAGAAATTAAATTCCTTTTTGGATACTTATTCACTTTTTGGGTGAATAATCAATTTAGGCATTTAACCAGCCAATCTAGTTGAACCTCGAATCGACCCAAATGAAAACAGGCTATTCCTATAAATAGGAATTCATCTATGGAAAAGCTACCAAAAATTAAAATAAATCAATTAAAAATCTCAAAAAATCCAAAAACACATAAATCTCCTTAATAACTTTCGCGACAATGTGAACCTCTAAATGCATAGACACGCTTACTGGTCTAATCACATAAAGAAAATGAGTTTGGATTTAATAATCACCAAAAGGTTTAAATTAAACATTTTAATAAAGGATACGTCGACCATATAAGGACGACATTGGTAAAATATGAATGGCTGAATCACTAACTCCATGTGCCACTGCCAAGGATATAAATCATGCACACTGAACAACACGATCAAGTGAAATTGCATATAATAACATAGCCAAAGCAATAAATGCATTAAATCACCTAATTTATCCATTTAATTAATTATATTAAAATAATCTATTTACATCACTCACGTTCGCAAAAGGCATAGCAACGCAGGAATGAAGTAAATAACCATAGCATTAAATCCATCATATAGCGAAATTAGGGGTATGTCCAAATACCAGATAACCAAATATCACCATAAAACACATTGTCATCTCAAAATAGCATCATCATGCAATATGATTAACTGAACAGCATAGTAGTCTAATATCTATGATACTAGAATCAAAGAGTAACATCTGACCCTCAGGTCATCTCAAATGTAAAACATCACATAAGAATAGATATCTCTTAGATCAAAATAAAACAAGGTAAATTTTTGTAACACATAACCAAATAATCCAACAAGAACAATCCATTCCAATTACTTAAGCATTTAATAATGATTGATTACTCTGCATTAAAAAGGCATTTAAAACACATAAGCAAACACAGTCATAAACATGACTAACCACTGCTACAGGAACCTAGTCCAGTGTAGCATGGTAAAAGAACATAGTGCAATCTCTACACACATCTCAGGGTAATCATGGAACAACCTCATGATACCACATCGATCCTGGTAACCACTGGCACAAACCTCAGTGAATCAAAAATCACATCATAATCTCATAGATCAATCAAAAGCATAAATAAAGCAACTGATACAAAAATATAAATCCAAACACCTCGATGGTGTAGACCACTCAGGGTCACAATCATGATCCATCATAACAAAAGATCAGCAACGTTGCATCCATTAGGATGACTTACAAAAGTCAAATGGGAGAGGCACTACATCATCCCCCCCAAAGACTAGGCTTACTCCTGGAAGCCTGCAATCCAAGAATAGAAACCAAACACACCAAGAAAAAAATCAAAAGCGAGCAATAGGAATGACTCAACAACTCTGTACAAGTCAAACCCAAATCACTCCAACATTCTCAAACCATCACGTTAACCCCCAAATAGGTTAACCACAAGAGAAAGGGTGTCACACAAACACAAGGTCCTCCAACAAGGAACCTTCTATGCACTAGGAAAAACCATCTAGCCATAAAATCAACAATACAAGGTAAGGAACAAGCCTCTCTACCTCGTCAACAGGTGCCCAACTACAACATGCACGAACCACAAGACCACAAACATGGTCAAAACACTAAGCACTTCCAACAAAAGTTGGAATCATGGGGAATAACCATCCCAAACTTTCCAAGAATACTATCATGTCAGACATGATCATTCTGGAATCCATGTAAACTCACCCTTAGGACAAAGAGGATGAAAGTTTACCAACAAAAGGACACACTCCAAAGGACTACTCACCACCAAGCATAGGAGCACGACACCTCACCAAGGCACAAAAACTCAACTACCACTGGGAACTAGGGTAACACAACCCAACTAAACAAGATATCACCTTTCCACAAGGTTCAAAGACTTTCATTAGTGGACACGATCATCAAATGTCTGCATACCAACTCACGAGATGGTAACATGTGTCCAATGATACCATGTCCCTCCAGCACCACGCTAGGAAAACTACACCCAAACTATCACTAAACTCAATCTCTAGCCTCAAGTCAATAGTTAAAGAGAAAACTTGCTTGAGACAATCCACATGAAGATATAAGCTTAGGGAGAAGGATACTACAGAGTATAGGACTGAGAGGGAGTCACTCTCAACCTCTGCACAAAATCAACCCAAGATGCATTAGGGAACTCACAATTCCCCCAACCATCAACATACTCACAAGAGAACACTTACTGAGCTAGTGGCATAACCACACTAGCCTACTCTCTCAAGAGAGAAAGAATACGGAGATGTGCCAAGGTCAACATCCAAAAAGGAGAATGTAGACTCATCAAAGAATTGAGTCACTCCCAAACGATAAGGCAACATCATCCACAACAAGGAACGCTCACAAACCACACTACACCTCACAAGGGTGGTTCAGTGCAAAAGAAAACACAAAACCCAAGCACAAACCCCAACAAGTACCTAGTAGATTATGAAGACAAGATAACTCTTCCGTTATGAATAACATGATGAGTTAAACATTTCCAATGGCCATGAATATGATATGTCATGATTGAATTGGCCTCTACTTGAAAAGGTACTCAGAACATCGATCAACAACTCTAGAAGTCATAGCCTCGCAGCTGGACTCGGATTGAATCCATTTAAAAAGTGTTGAAAAGATATCAACAAGGACTACAACATGAAGAAGGTAAGAGAGACCTAAGACCTACGATTTGAGCCACCACTCAAATCAAAACAACAAAGACAAAACCAATAGCCTTGGTCATCAAGAAAAGAAACGGACGAAATGTGGAAATCCACACAAGAGCACACATGCCCAAAACAACATAAGGCATGGAATGAAAGGTAAATCACACATTGAAACCATCATTACTTTTCTTTCATAAATTCATTAATTAAGCATAACATAAGTACTAATGCACAATGCACTGAAAGATTTTCAAGCATGGGTCCAAGAGTCACTATAGAACAAGTACATACCTTTCAATTTCTTTCAAAAATAACATTGAGTTTAATCACCATTTAAACCATTCAGTTACAATAACAACTTTAGATCTAACAAAGACACACTAGCATGTTCTCCATAATATTATCCCTTGAATGTACTACCAGAGGTTCGAGATGAACATGATAGAGTCAAAACACACAACTAGGCAGTAGTAAAACACATCCAAAATAGTCATCATGAAATAAAAAGAGGCACACAAGCCAACACATGGACACCAATCAGTGGTTCCATCAAAAAAGGGTCACACAAGCAACCAACCAACCAAGGCACATCGATCCCACCTACAAAGCCAAGAAGACTCACTTCCTTCTCCACACAGTACTCTAGTTGCATCTACTGGAAAAGCAAGTCCATCACGAGTAGATACCAAAGCAACAGAGATCACAAGTTCTCACCAAGACACTCGCACTCAACCAACACAGCAACAACTACATGGGCAACATAAACACAGAGATCCCAATGTTTGAACATGGGCTCTGATACCAGATGTAATGCCCCGCCTAGAGATCCTTGGAAACAAGGATTCAAATCAAGCCAAGATATTCTTTTTTTACAAGTATGAATGTACAAGACAACATCATACAGGGATCACAAAGATCACAATGGAAGACTTCAACACAATCTTGGTAACCAACGAATCTCTGAACGCCACTACCAAAAGACAAACATGAAAAAAACCCAACAACCACCACAACAAGATGAGGGTTCAAGAACAACCACTCATCTACAAAACACCGAGTTGGGGTAAAATCCAGAATCCTAAAATTTGGCTAAGCCTGAAATCTTGAAGCCCTAAAAATTGGCTAAGTCTAGATTTTTGAAGCCCTCAAAATTTCCTAGAATCCATAACTTATCTCCAAGAGGTCTGGAACCTATCTCAAACGATTTGTCGCATATATTAAAATATATCTTAAGTATAAAAAATTAAATATACGTCAACTTATACTTAAATGATATATTTTAAACCCCTAGGAAATTTGTTTTGAACTAGGAAGGTGTAAAAACCAAAAGGGTGTCCAAAGCCAACTTTCAAACTTTCATCCGACAAGCCTAGATAGCCCATGTTTCTCGCGCGAGAAAGAAAACTGGTCTTGAGTTTTGTGTGAGATCTTTCACCACTTTGCATGAGAAAGTGTGCACTTCACGCGAGGACTACTGAGATTTGCATGAGGATTCACATTCTCGCGCGAGGATTCCCTACACGCCACGTGAAGATTTACATTCTCGCGTGGGAAGTGTATTCTTTTGTGTGAGGAAAAAATAGTCTCGCGCGAGGAAGAAACAGTCTCGCGCGAGGAAAATACAGTTTCGTGTGAGGAAACAAATCAGTGCGACACAAAATGAAAACAAAAAGCTAAACAAACAAGGAAGCCTCCACACCGAGGAGTACCGGATCCACGTAAATCAAGGAATGAACACTCAAGAGCACTAACAGTAAGGAAAGAGGAACATCTAACCATCTAAAACATAAAAGCAAAGCACATACTGAAATAAACATCGCAATGAACAAAATATATTTCAAAACTAAACAACCAAATAAATGCACGGTTCCTCCCAACCGTTAATAGCATCATAAGACCATCGTGGGTCCTAGCCATCCCCCGTGCGTAACATCCCAAGCCACTGACTAGATCGTCAGTACTGTCATAATAGGGATGTCACTACTAAAACATGCAACAATAAAAGCATAAGGAAATCTAAAATGCTAGCAGAAAAGCATAAGATAATCCTACAGTAGATAACATCTCCTATTACATGCTAAACAACAATAAGCAACAGATATACTACTAAATCAAATAACATCATCTGATTATATGCTAAACATCATGATAAGGGAATGCATCAAATAAACTAACATCATCTAAACATGATATCCAAGCATTCCAATGAAAGCATAAATCACAAGAAAGCATACTCTAGAATCTGAAGTACCAAGTGAAAACATCTAGTAATGGTCACACTAGGATAAGAGACCATCTCTGTACACCAGTCCCTAGTAGTGGTGAAGGTAGTTATACCTCCCAACCATGTAGCACCCATAGGTCCACACCTGCCGTGCTAATGGAGATAATGATCCAACCACAAACACACAAAAATCACAACATCCATGGCTAACACTCACGCCAGACAGTATGATGGCTGAACCAAGAACCTAAGACAATGCAAGGAGTACAGGTCCTGGTCAGACACTCAATAGGCTACTATGTAGGGACTAACATCATGGAGAGTCGCTTGGCATCAAAAAGCCCAAGCTAGGACTTGTGTAGATTCAACATCCCTCAACGGAAAGGCTCTTGCACCCCAAACCTTTTTATTATCTTAAGTTTTATTACCAGTCACACATTTTATTTAATTTTCACTTAATTAAAGCTTCCTTCGCCAACCCTCTGGGCACAATGATCACTAGGCTGTGAGGTAGAAGCCCCCTCCATATGCTACCCTACCCTACCCATGCTCATCCTACGACAAGTGCTCGTGGGCATGGATACTCCCATCCCAACCCCAATGATCATAACTTTTGAAAGTACCATGGAAGATCGAGCCTCGCAAGTCACTCGACAAATGTACGCGAATGTACTCGTGTGTGGCGCACCACCATCACGAAGATCATAACACAAGGACAGGAATGAGAACACAATGAAAAGAAAACACCCCACTGAAAGCAACACGGGAAGGACAGATTCTATACGAATCCCAAAGCCAATAAAACCATACATCATTAAATCACTCAATCGGCCTCAATCCGAGAGTATGGATTCTACACGAATCCCAATGATGCAACAAGACCAAACATCATGAACTCACTCAACCGGCCTCAATCCGAGAGTATGGATTCTACACAAATCCTAGTGTTCACGAACAAAAGCAAAGGTCTAAAGGCAACCATAACAAGTATAAAATCACTCAACCGAACACAACATCGGGAGTACGGATGCAACACGCATCCTAATGCAACATAAAAGTGCAAAAGTGGTTTGACTAATATCCAAACGGATCATCAAGGTCCACGACCCACATTGTGCCAAGAAAAATTGAGAAAATAGGGTGGGACGCAAAACGAGGTAAAAACCTCAAAAATTTGAAAAACTACAAAATTAAAACCCATTTGGCCTTTGGGTTCAAAAACCCCAAAAATCCAAAAATAAATGAAATCGGAGACTGTATGCAAAAATGGCGAGCATAACGGCGTAAAATCCCAAACCCTCATCCCAAAAAATAGGGAAATGTTCATACTCGCCCAACTGGGTAGAACTAGCATACAGAAACAGAGGGGAACACTAGTTCTCAGCCTCCAAACAAACGGCTACCAAAAATAGAAGTAGAAACAAAGCAGAAAGAATAAAACAGGAAAGCCCTACCTCACAGCCAAAAGGGAAAAACAATAATTTGAACCATAAAATAAATCTCGTAGAAGTAACTAAAAATCATGGCAATCTAAGGTTTCCCCGAGCTGGATCCAACAAGCTCAACCTCGCGACAATCCCACACCCGTAGCTCCCACAACGAACAAAATAGTAAATCCTCATGAAGAGGATTTTGGGTTTTACTCTCCAACTTTCCAATTTGAAAGTGAGAAGTGAGGACTTAAATTTCTTTTTGGATACTTATTCACTTTTTGGGTGAATAATCGATTAGGGCATTTAACCAGCCAATCTAGTTGAACCTCGAATCGACCCAAATGAAAATAGGCTATTCCTATAAATAGGAATTCATCTATGGAAAAGCTGCCAGAAATTAAAATAAATCAATTAAAAAGCTCGAAAAACCCAAAAACACATAAATCTCCTTAATAACTTTCGCGACAATGCGAACCTCTAAATGCATAGACACGCTTACTAGTCAAATCACATAATGCAAATGAGTTAGAATTTAATAATCACCAAAAAGTTTAAATTAAACATTTTAATAAAGGATATGTTGACCATATAAGGACAACATTGGTAAAATATGAATGGCTGAATCACTAACTCCATGTGCCACTGCCAGGGATACAAATCTTACACACTAAACAACACGATCAAGTGCAATTACATATAATAACATAGTTGAAGAAATAAATGCATTAAGTCACCTAATTTAGCCATTTAATTAATTATATTAAAATAATCTATTTACATCACTCACGTTCGCAAAAGGCATAGCAACATAGGAATGAAGTAAATAACCATAGCATTAAATCCATCATATAGCGAAATTAGGGGTATGTTCAAATACCAGATAACCAAATATCACCATAAAACACATTGTCATCTCAAAATAGCATCATCATGCAATATGATTAACTGAACAGCATAGTAGTCTAATATCTATGATACTGGAATCAAAGAGTAACATCTGACCCTTAGGTCATCTCAAATGTAAAACATCACATAAGAACAGATATCTCTTATTTCAAAATAAAACAAGGTAAATTTCTGCAACACATAACCAAATAATCCAACAAGAACAATCCATTCCAATTACTTAAGCATTTAATAATGATTGATTACTCTGCATTAAAAAGGCATTTAAAACACATAAAAAAACATAGTCATAAACATGACTAACCACTGCTACAGGAACCTAGTCCAGTGTAGCATGGTAAAAGAACATAGTGCAATCTCTGCACACATCTCAGGTTAATCACGGAACAACCTCATGATACCACATCGATCCTGGTAACCACTGGCACGAACCTTAGTGAACCAAAAATCACATCATAATCTCATAGATCAGTCAAAAGCATAAATAAAACAACTGTTACAAAAATATAAATCCAAACACCTCGACGGTGTAGACCACTCAAGGTCACAATCATGATCCATCACAACAAAAGATCGGCAAGGTTGCATCCATCAGGACAACTTACAAAAGTCAAATGGGAGAGGCACTACAGATACACAAGAAATGTGAGTGTGAAAAGAATATGGAAGAGATCAAAATGATTAGAAGACAATATGGTGTCAATTTAATGTGATTGTAAGGTCCAAAAGACCAATTTTGACCAAAGTTGGCTTGAGTTGACTTTTTCCTAAATTTTGAAAATTTTTGAAGAAAATGTGATTTGAAAAGATTCTAAGATTCACAAAGTATCAGAAAGATAGACTACACAAATGTTCAATCACATCATCCCAAAATTTTAAAATATGATTTTGAGCTATTTAAGTGTGTCAGATTTTGAATTAAATGCTGAAAATGGATTCAAAGCAGCCAAATTAGCCAAGGAGTGATGAATTAATCATTTGTGTAGTCATGAAGAAATGTGATACTTTGAAGAAGTCAACAATTCCTCATCATGAAGGATGCAAGTAGATCTACAATTGAACCATTTTCTTATGTAATGCTATCATATGCTAGATGCAACCCTAGGTTTGACTACCAAGCTTCGACAATTATCATCACTGAGCATGTAGCAAATCCCAGATGTCATACAATCCCCACTGACATTGCAATCATATGAATATGAATAGGACATCTTTTCTAGTTTTGTCAAGATTAAATGTAAGCATTCAAGGCACAAGAAGCGAGAATAACCAAAAAAAAATTCCCTTTCAATGTAACAAGTTAACATAAGCATCAAAGCATAAATGCTAGGATGACTAGAATGTTTCTTGCATGTAGACACACCAGACACACGAGAGATCCTTCTTATGCTAATTAATTAGTAAGTTTTTTTTCCATAACGACCCTTGCATTCGTAACCTAAGAGAGAAGCACTAGTAAATTTGGACTCAATTTTCAACAAATTTTGGTCAAAATTTTGACCTAGGTTGGTCCAAATTTTGACCAAGCAGTTCGTGGTAATTTTTCTCGTCAAAATTTTGACCAACCTATAGGTTGGTCAAATTTTTTACCAATACATTCATTGAAATTTTTTAATTTTTACTAGCTCTAATTTGTCATTATTGGTCAAATTTTTTTTAGAATTGGTGGAAATTTCAACCAATTCTTGGTAGAAAACTATCAAGAATTGGTCAAAATTTCCACCAATGTTTGGTCCAAAAAAATTATAATTGGTGGAAATTTCAACCAAGTCTTGGTAGAAAATTATCAAGCATTGGTCAAAATTTCCACCAATGTTTGGCTGAAATTTTTTTATAACTAGTGGAAATTTCGACCAATTCTTGGTAAAAAATTATCAAGAATTGGTCAAAATTTCCACCACTATTTGGTCAAAAAAAATAAATTATGTCGCATCAAGAAATTGTTTTTTATCCAAGCCATTTAATTTGAAACCTTTTAAATCTCTACAAAGATAAAGTTGGAGCAAGAAAAAATTTCTTCTCAAAGGTGTCCTCTGATTGTAAAGTGTCCATTCCATTATCTATTTAACAAACAAGACATATCTAGTTCAACAGATAATGGAATGGACACTTTACAATTAGAGGATGCCTTTGAGAAGAAAAATTTTCCTACTCCAAATTTATCTTTGTAGAGATTGAAAAGGTTTCAAATTAAATGGCTTGGATAAGAAACAATTGGTTGATACAACGTGGAACAATTTCTTAATCATGTATTGTATCAAGCAGAGAAGCTTTATACCTTTCCACTAAATTTATGTTAAATCCAATAGAACTATTCTTATTTGAAGAAAGTGGCACACTATTTATAAACTCTATTGCTCCAAGGTTTGATGACTGATTGTATATTAATGGTTGTTCTACAATTAGTGGTATAGGCTTTACACTTATAGTTTTCAATCCACCAAACTTCATCATCCTAGAGTCAACTTCCCATTGAGCATAGCTCAAAGTGGGTCCAATATTCCTACATTTTGTTGGAGTTGATTTATCATGTAAACTGTCACATGCAGAAGGGGCTAGGATGGACTTCAATTGATTAGGTTTCAACATATATGATTCCTACTCACTTAATTGAGGTTTTGTTCGGGTGAATTATTTCATCTCACATGGAATTTTAGTAGATGCCTATGATCTTCTTACCTCCTACTATGAATAGTTTGAAGAGGTAGGTTTAGTAATCCATTTAACTAGAGGTTCTTCATCCATTGTTGTATCTAGCATAGACGCTCTATAATTTTCCACTGAATTTATGTTAAATCTGACACAACTGTTGATAAATGAGGAAACTGGCCCAATAGTTATAGACTTTGATGCTCCAAGGTTTGATGACTAAGTGTATCTACTAGAGGATAATTTAGTATGTATAGGACCACAGACAAGACAACATTTATCCCTGCATCTTTTATGATGTCGAATAAGAGTCTTGGATGCATTGCAATGTGGATAATTACATTGGCTTTCATGGCATGCAGTTATGTGTGCCCACAGCTTGTATTTGACAGCACATGCACCATTTTGACATTCACATTCTAGCAAAAGTTGTCTTCCAATTAATTTCCTTATCATTTATGCATTTCTTACAATTTGCTATAATGCAGGCCCATTTTGAAGTACACCTCTCCTTTCGTCGAGTGATGTTTTCTTTTGTTCATTGCATTGTATTTTTTTATGTTGCAATCCTAGAATGTGTATCAAGTTCATTGATACTAATATTGAAGAGTCCCTATCAAAATTTGTTGCTGCCTAAATTTTAAATGATTTAGGACCATGAAATTTTTTGGAATGCATAAGATCAACTACATTCATTGCATCACCAATTGTGTTCACCTATTTATCCTAGAAGAGAAAAAAGAGCCAAAGATGATCATTAGGAAATAGATCAATGAACTTCCAAGTAGTAGGTATGCACGATCTATGTGCTAATCCAGATTGGGTGAAATGAATATGCTCATATATAATCAATGCAATCAAATATAGGAAGCATTAGGTTATGTGCACAGTGTTTTAATCTTCTGCAATGTTCATATAGTGATATAAATTTTTTAAATAAAAAAAATAGATAGAGATCATCAACCCTTTAATGCATGATCAATTTAAAGTTCATAGTAAAGGAACAAATTCTACTCTACAAATTATATAGAAGCAAAGTACAATCAATAATGAGCATCTCAAACTAGATGTTGTTGTGCAAAGAAAATTGTGTTTTAACTTCAGAAACATAGATTCCTAAAGAGATGTCAGGATCACATCACTTGTGGTACTACTTTCTTTGCAAGGCAAGTTTCTAGTAAGAAATGGGTAGAACAATAAGACAAGTTTAGCCTTGAAACGTATTTCAGGAGCAAAAAAATGAAAATGAAAAAAAACAACACATAAAATAACACAATAATCCTTGACCAACTAAAGTTAGTTAAATTGTCAATTCCATATGTAGGAGTTGATGAAATCCAACTCCATAGCTCACCAAGATCACCTACATGCAAATAACCTATCGAAGAGAAACCAAGAAGGAAGAGGTGGAGCTCAGGAAAACCCTAAATGGACATGAGAGAGAACATTACAAAACAATGAAAATGTATTTACAATAAGAATGGAATGAGTTGTATTTACAATGAGAGAGAGACCACTTATAAAGGCCTCAAGGAAGCTTTTAGAACAATGTGGCAAGTGGTAGAAGATAAGGTTGACAACTAAGCACAGTTTCACAAAAAGGTGGAACTTGCTAAAAGGGAACAAACTCCCATGTTGTCAATAACTCATCACTACATGCATTAAATACTAAATATTAAATAAATGCATTAACCTAAGTAAGCTTAAGTAAATAGAATTAATAATTAATAATTAATTAATTATTTACTCTAACACCATATTGGATATTAGTGTGAGAATAAGGATACAAATAATTAACAAAATTAATAGAATAGATTACATTTACAGATTCCATAGGAACACATGTAAGAAACACATTTTTAAAAAGAACTAGTCAAATAGTTTAGGCTCAATAAACAAGCAACTTCATGTACAACTAACAAAACATACTAGTGAATAACAAAGCTAGTTTCTTAGCAAGAACAATATCTCAATCACCTTCTAGGGAAATCATTCTTGAGTTACTAACACTTCTAATTATGAATATTTTGTCAATTTACTTGTTTCAAAAATAGAGAAAATCTCAACAAAAAGAATGGTTATTAAATATGCTTGAAAGGTACCATCTATAGTGCCATGAGAACATGAGAAATAGCAATTGTCAATTCAACATTATTGCAGAAGCCTGATTAATTCCCCTCAGAGCATGTTAGATACCCAACAAAAGCCTTACATTGAAACCTTTATCAAATCGTTATCACTATGTCATCATTGAACTAACTACCTTTGGGATGTGCTCATTTTGGATAATAATAGAATGATTTTTATAAAATTATTATATTGTTCCACATGGGATAGTAGGAAATGGCAACTAAGTTGAAATAGATCTATATAACTATGCTTTAACATAATGTACTAGCCAAGTTTTGTGTAAGAAAAACACACTTATCAATAAACAAATAACCATGCACTAGAAATGTCATGCTCTAGCAAATTATGTGACTAATGTACACATTTCTTAACTTGCTCCTTGCACATCATATATAATTCTTTGGTAGTTTCCATGAAGAGAAAAAATAAACTAGCAACAATTTACTATGAAGAGAATAATTACTACAGAACCCCAGGTGCTCCCTCATAGAACTACACTCTGTACTTTTACTAGCTCCTCCACTTGACTGACTAGAATAGTATACTACGTAGGAAATCAGAAGTGATAAAAAAGTTGTGATTCTAGAAGGATGATTTGGTCCTTCCCACACCCTTGACTTCTCATGGTCTATTTTTATAAAATTGAGATTTGGGAATTAGCCAAGAAATTATGTGATAAAGAATAGTGTAAAAAAACTTAAGAGACTGCTTTGCCTACATGATCACCTCTGCCAAAGTCTAGAAGGAAAATGCAAACCTTTAAGAGCATCTAGGAAGACAATCTAAAGCATGTAGAGGAATCTTCTTTAGTCATTGTTACAACTACTTATAAATTGACCACTTTCAACTTGCTAGAGGTTAGAAAGGTTAGAACCCAATCATGTTTTTCCTTTTATGAAACTGGATAATGGAGAACATTTATATTGCTCAAAACCATCACCAAATTTTTCTATAAGAATCAATATCATCACCATATGGTATTTGATCGATCAAATATCCTTGTATATAACTAAAATTATCATTTTTGATAAGATTTTAATGGCTTATCAGATATTAAATTCATGATGGAAAAAATGTTATATAAGAGATTAATATCTATTGTAAAACAAGATACATAATGTATCAAATAACAATAATGAATATCAAATATGCATAGAGAAAGGATAACATATTAATCATATCAAAATATAAAGGCAAATGTCAAGCCAATGTCCAATATAATAATATATCTATCCACAAACTATTCACTTAAGGATACCATCAAACCATGACAGAATGATAAGGACCCCAATCAAATTTAGTGCTTAGCAACATCATAATCAAATAGACCTATAAAATGAAAGAATCACCATGAATATATAAACCTATCAATATACCTTGTACACTACCATATGTAACACTATTAAGTGTCAAACATCAGTGACCTATCACCAATATCTACCAATATCTATATTGGAGTAGTATATGAATGAAGTAAACCAAGTTTGCAAGTATATGCCAACTATATGCACCTTCATGGCTACAAACCACATGTCACAGAGACGTTCTTCAAAAATTGGATTGAGGATAGGGTTTCCATGCATGGGGTTATGGTTCATTTGTCTGAAGATTTCACTACTGATGTCACAGGACTTCCTAAGGAGGGTATAAAATTCAGAAAGGAAACCAGAATCTCCAATGTTGCATTTAAGAAATTTCCAAAGTTAAAAGAGGAGGAATAAAATTTGGAGAAAAATGGTGACTTTTACGAGCTAAGTCAAATAAAAATTATTTGGCAAGACGTCCTCTCATACATCCATGAGTACTTCATTTTAGATGGTAGGGCAAAAAGAGTTCATAAATTTCATTTTGTGTTCCTGAATCATTTTTGGTATAAGGATAGGATCTCATTTTCATTTTATTTGAGGTTCTCTTTGCTTCAAAGTCTTCAAGCCCATAGGAAAAAATATTCCCGTTCAATTTTACATGAAGGGCTAATCCTTTTAATTGAGAATTATTGTAAGAGTAATACTATTGTATCTTCCCCACCCTCTGAGAAAAAGAGGGGTTTTTTTAGTGAAACCTATTCAAGGAAGAGTAAGGGAGATGAAGGGGTTCATAGTGTAATAAAGAAGAGTCTGAAGAAAGACATGCCTATGAAAAATGAAGAGGAAATTACCGAGTCTGAGAATTTAGACAAAAATTAGGAAATGAATATGGAGAATGAGGAGAATACATATATGGGATACTTTAGTTCAAATCTGGAGGGTTACTCTGGTAGCAAAGGAGAGACTAGTAAGGATGAGGCTAAGGAAAATTATGACAAAAATATGGTGTCTGAAAATGTTGGAGAAGGGATAAAAACTAGAGTGAGCAACCCCAAAAAGCTAGGGAGGAAAATTTGGAGGAAGATACCATGAAGGAGAAGGATTGCCTCACTACTAAGGATGGTATGAATGTGGAGGAAGATACGAGGAAGGAGAAGGATGACTCAACTAGTAAGGATGAAATGCTTTCTTTCCTTCACACTGCGAAGATCAAGGCAGATTCCTCTCTCCAAGGTGATTCTTGGGTGTACAATGAGTTAATGAATCTGAAAAGAAGAATGGGAAAGATGCAGTAGGACCAGGAAGCCGATCGGGCTAAGATCATTCAGCTCAAAGTTTAGGTTGGCAATATCCCAAAGAAGCTAAAGGAACATGAACATAGGCTCCATCTTTTGATCAAAGAAAGTGGTAACAAGATGGAACAAGTCACTTCAAGCATCTATGCAATTGCTTCTAGCTTAAGGAAGAGAAATAATGAGGAAATCATATCTCCTGGCAGACCAAGCAAAAGAACAAGATAGAGTTCAAGGAAGAAGGTGTCTAAGGCAACTAGGGGATCTATTGCTGACATTATCCAAACCACTGCAAAGGTGGTTAATGAGGTGGTGAAAATGATCAAGGAGCTACATTAGCTACTGGTCATGGTTTTTGTAACTGGTCTTTGGTCTAGTGGTGGTTCCAATAACTGGTCTCTGGTTTGGGTTTCTTATCTAGTTTTTGTTCCTTTTTTTCAAACTCTAGGTTCTAGGTCCTTGTAAAATCTAGCTTCATTTATTGGTCTTATTTTGTGGTTTCAAGTCCCTGTAAAACTTAGTTTTGTAACTTTTATATTGTAGGTTTCAGGTCCTTGAAAAACTTGGTTGTGCTTATTTGAATATCTTTTTCTTTTCTATTAAGGGTTTTGGGTCCCTTCAAAACCTATTTTTACCTTAATCTAAAACTAAATGTCATTGTAAGAGATAAGTCAATTATATATGCTAACCATGGTCACTGGCAATCAAGTAGCAAGGTCACTATGATATCAATCAAAGTTCATGCCAATCAATCAAATATACCTATAGATACCATCAGTGCACATGTCAAACCAAGTGCACATGTCCCAACTAGTCTACTTGTCCAATGATTTTTGACTTGACATCAAGGGTAATAGCTTAATCTACACACCATTTGTCTTGTGTCATATTTCCAAGTAAAAGGCTCCAGATACAGTATAATAAATTTTCCAACAAAGGATAGGGGCTTAGTGATCATACAGGCTACCCAACCTTCTCTAAATCTATGGAGATTATTTGAGCCATTCACCTCCAAGCCAAGAAGGCATTAGAGATATAAGAGAGAAAATTGAAGTAATTTGTAAGCATATGAAACTTCAAAAAAATTTCACTCAAATGCCTTCTGAATTTATGTCTGGTACTTTCTGGGTTCTTCAAGTTAGTTGTGAGCACCTGGAGATCATAGTATCAGATCTATTGAGAAATTAAAACTATAGAAATGTTCAAATGGACCAAATCTTAGGAAGATTTCATCAAGTTGCCTACAGTGTTTATGCCTAGTCTATTTCATATTCATCATGTTAACCACAAGCATCTAGAGTTTGTGCTGAATCTTTTAAAAAACCAAGTGATTCTTGAAATCTACAATTGGCTTTAGGAATGATATTTTGTGTTGTGTGATGATCTAGTTATGGTCCCTTAATAACTACTATAGTAATTGTCACTATAATTGTAGTGAAAAAAGTGTTTATGTTGTACTTGATGTTTATAACCATTGTTGATAGAATATTCAATAAATACTTTGAACTTAAGAAAAAAGGACACACATAGTACCAAAGACATAAACATGTCAATTTTCACTCAATGGGAAAGTGTGGTTTAACCTAGGAGTTCTTTTCGAGAAGAATCACTAGAACTTGTGTGTGTTCACCTAGATTGGGACTATGCCAATCTAAGTGAGACTCAAATAATATCAATTATATGGTTTTATCCAGTGCTCCATGGAGATGCATCCCTGGGGATCTAGTTGATGTTCCCAAGATCTTGGGTGCTTTGGAGCTTCGGGACTTGGAGAGGATAACCCCCTTTCGAAGACTGGACAATTCACTCCATTTGGTGCATATAAATGAAATGATATAACATTTCAAGAAGAAGAAATATTAAAACCCCTAAAAAACTACAATATGAGATTATCATTGAAAATGTAATGTATTACATTAAAAAATCAATTGAATTTAATGTGCTTAAGTTATTTTATATTTTAATAATCATCCCCTTCTGTTCCCAATAATTGAGAATTTCTTTGTTCTCTGTGAAACCTCAACTACATATCTTGACCTAGGAATCTTGGAGTAGCACTGGTTTATCTGAACTAGAGTCAAGACACTAGATGAACTAAAGCAGATGTGAAAACAATTTTGGGCAAGATTGCATATAACAGCAAATGATAGCTCATCAAATCCTTCTTGATATTGTACCATGTATAGTGAAGAAATTCATCTTATATTACCTGAGTCATAAAATAGTTAAATTTGTTGAGTGTTTTATTTATTTCAAACATTTTAGATTTTCATGCTAATATTAATATCAATTTGCTTGATATAAAATGTGTCATTTCCATACATTACTAATTATTTTGTAGGTGATATGCCTGACAAATAATCCCATGATGCACAGATGTGAGTCTATAAGTGGATTCTATGTTAGCAGATTCCATGACAAACCAAGAAATGTTGAAATGGATGAACCATTAATATTTAATATGAATCTATTAGTATAATATGTATGGAAAGCATTTAATGCAAGAATGATGATCCTCCCCTGTGGTATTGTTAATGCCTTAAGAAGTTAAGAGTGACTACCTGCTAAATATATTTATGCTAACTTTGACAACTATAAGAAATCATTATGGTAATATTTTTCCTTTCCCACATCTATGATAAAATGCCTCTAGGTGCAAATGCTTTGGTGGTTTCCATGAAGAGAATAATTACACTATCAACAATTACTATGAAGAGAATTATTACTACAGAACCCCAGATGCTCCCTCACAAAATTGCACACTGTACTTTTACTAGCTCCTCCACTTCACTAACTAGAATAGTATACTATATAGGAAATCAAAAGTGGAGAAAAAGTTGTGATTCTAGAAGGATTATTGGGTCCTTCCCACACCCTTGATTTCTCATGGTCTATTTTTATAAAATTGAGATTTGGGAATCAGCCAAGCAATTATGTGATAAAGAATAATGTAAAAAAACTTAAGAAATTGCTTTTCTTGTATGATCACCTTTTCCAAAGTCTACAAGGTAGATGCAAACCTTTAAGAGCATCTAGGAAGACAATATGAAGCACGTATAAGAATCTTCTTTAGTCATTATTATAGCTACTTATAAATTGACCACTTTCAACTTTCTAGAGGTTAGAAAGGTTAGAACCCAATCATGCTTTTCCCTTTATGAAATTGGATAATGGAGAACATTTAGATTCCTCAAGACCAATGCATTCCTCTGATTAGCCACTATACAGAAGAAAGTGACAAGTCATAATCTAAGTAAATAGAGTTTTTTGCCCTTTACAAGTGTCATGCTTGCTTGCAATAGTAGAGACTTCATTGGCCATCTCCTCCTCCATCACTCTGGTGCAAGGGAAATCTACACAAACTATATTATCAATTGGGTTGGTTTTAAGACTCAGAGAGAATAATTGATATGTTTTACTAAGACTAAGAAATCCTTGAGAGACTAGAATACTGCTCTAACATAGGTTTCCCAGAAAATTTAGATTGAAAGTCATTCAAAGAGGACTTGTATATAAAGTTTTTCAAATGAGTTGGATTTTGTGTGAACTAATACCTATAAAATATGGCTCAATGAATTTGAACCAAAAGTTACACAATAGAATTCTAATATTAATATGTATTTGATGCACAATAGAAATCACTCCTTATCAATTTACAAACTAAAGGGGCTTTTTGATGAATGGTTCATAAGGTAGAACACTTGATGAGTAACAAGCTAAGTGGGTTTGATCTTGGGAAAAACTCCATGGTTAACCACATTCAAGTCAGAGTACTATTGGAATGGGTAGCTTCCCTCAAGTAAGTCTTGATGCTTCACCCCTATGAGCATCACCTTGATGCAATGAATACTCAAGAGATAATTCATTCTCATCAAATATGGGTTTGTGTAAACTATTACTCATGAAATATGGGTCAATGAGTTTGAATGAAGAGAACTGAGTTATATAGAGAAGTGGGTTGATTAGCAAAATAACAACCTTTTACTCTTTGAGAGCTTAATGAATCATAAATACAATATTTCAAAACTTAGACATCTATAGTAGTAACATAAATGAAAGATTCACCAATTAGAAACACAAGATGAACACAAGGTTTACGTGAAAAAACTTTGTGGGAAAAAATTGTGACAAAATAGCTCATTTGAATTTGAAACTTCTTAAAAAATTTGTGGGCACAAATTCACTAGAGAATTAAGAATTAAGAATGAAAACTTGGAATGACTAAATTGATAAGTATTGTAATCCTCTTGTAGATATTTCAGCTTGGTAGATAATTAAGAATCTTTATCATTGATGTCGATATAGAATCATTGGCACCTTTGAATGCAAAATAAGCCCTCATCACTCATACATGGGCTCTCCAAATGGTATTGCAACCCTTGAAATTAACTAACACTTCCATCAATATACATACATGGCCCCTTGGAAATGGATTACCAAAGGAAAATTTGTCCACATAACCCTAATTTTTCCAATTCCCATGCTAATGAAAAGGTTTACAAATATATTAATGTGACATAACCAAAGGAACTGTCTACTATTATAAGGCCCCTCTTGGAAGAGTGTTTTGTTACTACGAAACCCTATGCTATTGCAAATGAAGGAAACCTATGAGTGTTCATTATAACAAATCTACATTTGTCAGAGATTTTCTATTTCTGGATTACTTGATCATATTTCCCCAATGATTTGGCTTTTAAAATTTTTGGCAACAAATAAAGAAGGAATGGAGGCTAATCATTTTAGTTTCTTTACATTTTGCATACAAGTAAGAACAGTGGCTAATCATTTTAGTTTCTTTGCATTCTGCATACAAATCCTTGCTTGTGGGTAGGTGACATTCTCTAAATTAATTCATGTGGAGGAAAATATTGTTTTCTATATTTTTTCTTGCTGGGAAAAAAATGGAGAGATTCTTGTTGATCTGTTAGATGGGCCTTCCAAAAAAATTTAATCCTATTTATTATTTTTCAAATGGCACTTTAGTTTTGGTTTTCCTTCTAAACCTAGATCTTCTTTCACTCTATTTGGTTCAATCCAACAAAAACAAAGACACATTATAGTCTTCACTTTGGATAAATTTGCTACAAATTTTTTCTTAGCAGGGAGCAATTGAGACAAGTCTAGAAAAAACTATATATTCATACACATGCAAAAAACGACGACTATACTGACCTACAGATATACATTCTTTTGTATATCCCTACTTCAAAATATTCAACTTTAATCCTTTTTAGTTAGTACTCCATATTATTTAGGCTCGATTGTATTTATAATTATTTTATGGGTTTAGATTTCATGAAAATTAATTACCTCTGAACATCACTTCTAGATTTTTCCTTGATTTCTAGGTGACTGATTTGTTGAATGTATATAATTTTCCTAAAGTTTGATGTTTTTGTGCATGTATGTCACATGACTTATCATAGCAATAACAAGAGGGGGAAAAAAATCTTGAACCAAATTTTTAAATTCACCCACCTTTTTCTTTATTAAATTAACTAGAGGACAAAACCAATTTGTAACCATCTCAAAGCTAGTTAATTTCACACAAAGGAAGTGATTCCATGCACTCTTGAAAAGATCTATTTTTGGGGGTGGACCGATACTTCCCTATTGGTACTTAACTTTCAATGATTTAATCATAGTTAGCTTGTTATCACTATTAGCTCTACAGAGTAAAGAACTAAAGAAAATTGTAATGTAGGATGAAGTTCTAAGGATGATGCTATAAGAAAAAGATGGGACAAATATAACAAATGTAGAATGTCAAGGATGGAATTGAAATAACTTAACTTATAAAATGCCTATATTTATATTAAAAGTTCTTGCACAAAGTAAATATCTGATGGGGATACCAACCAAAACAAAAACATCTAATGGGGATAAACATATTGTTAGATCTATTGATTAACTCAACATGGCAATGGAAAGGTAGGGAATTTAAAGATTCAAGTTATACAACAAGATCCTTTAAAAGTGAATATAGAGCTTGTTACACAATCATTTTCAAGATATCTAAATAGTAACTCTAAAAGTATTTACTAGATAAGCTTAGTAGTAATATTTCAAGGGCATGGTTGTTGTAGTGTTTAGTTAATGTAGTTTCTATTATCAGCTGCAGTAGAGTGTTTATCCCTAAAAGAAGAACAAATATTCTTATCTAATGAAAATGGACTAGAAAAATTATCCTTTTATTTAATTTACCACAACGAAAAACTTGGAGCAGAGCCCATTTCATTTCTAAATCCACTAGAAGGAGCTAAGCAATTGGAATGAATGTCAATACATATAGAACAGACAAAAGAAGAGATTATACTTAGTCTTACAGATTATATTAAACTTAAATAAAAACAAGAAACCCACTTTCTACTAATGATCATGTCACTCGATACGAGATATTATAATTAAAAATTAACAAAAAGGTTTAAAAAGAAAAATAGAATGTGATTGTCCCATCATGCATGTATTGAGTTTTAGATTTACCAGAAATAGGAGCATATTTGTCTCCTTTACAAAAGCCTTTAGAGTAGTCAAGAATGCCCTATCCTCCACATCGCTCCACCCCATTTTCCCCTCCAACATTGGTGCTTTATTAGGGTTGTGGTCAAGTAATTTTGAGTAAGAATTAGGCTTCTTTTCTCCCAGAGATTTAGCTTTCTTACTAAATGTGGAATCCCCTAAAACCATAGGAACCCTAGAGAAACTCTTTTCTAGAGTTTAATCCCTTATGGTCTCCTCCCAACCATTCGAAATTGATTTTATGGCATTGTGATTCTCCAATCTCCTGGTTTTTGACCTATCACTTTCCATTTCAAAATTTTCTTGCTAGGCCACTAAGAGGCCCAACACCATTAAAATGCCAATGCATTTAAATATATAGCCATGTTTGTAGATGTGATTCCCATTTTTATGCAAATTGCAACTTGTTTTATATCAATCTCATTGGGTATGCAGGATTTCTATACCTAGAAATGAAGTATTGGATCCTAATCGCAATAACCCATTGTGTCTTACATATGCAACCAATGATAAATTCCATTTGATTTTATCAATCTATGGTGAATGAAAAGGTTTAGAAAAGGTTTTTATTATAATATTATGTGAATTTTAAGTTGGTCAAAATTTTGACCAACTAAAACTTAAGTTGGTCAAAATTTCAACCAAAGTAGGCATATAATTTTTATTTTTGACCAACGTGGGAATGAAAACAAAAAAAGAAGGATTCATAGCTTTGGTCAAAATTTTTGGTAGAAAAATAAGTGTGAATGTACTAGTGAAATGTGCTAGATATACTCAGAGTGACCCATATGTTCACTTAGCAGGATGAGTATAGTATTTACTGTAGCATAGAGAATTCACTCAAACAAGCAAGGAGAAGAACCAACCTCACTGATTTATCCATATAAAAGGAGTTGAGGTACATGTGGCCATCAAATATGGGATGAAGGCTCTTATAGTGGACACCCCTCTTTATATGGCTTCTTTAGATCATTAGAACTAAACCACAAATAGAAAGCAAAGAAAAGATCATGCCCCTAGTCCTCACTTCTCTAGTCAAAAGTGACATCATAGTGTTGCTCAAAGAGACATGATAAATAAAAAATAAGACAAAGAAAGAAAAGCTCACCATATTCCAAATAAATTCATCATTTTGAGTTCAATTTTTGTGTTATAGGATTGATGTCAAGTGTCAATGTTCAGAACATGTTTGAAATAAATCTCTTCAGTAGGGTGACAACAATAGATAGGCATAGTTAGAACAACTGCTAACTAAATTCAAAGAGGAATATTGAGTAAGAAGAACCTTGGTAGGAACTAAGAAACAATTGATAGACATAGTTAGAACAACTGGTGACTGACGTGAGAGATCTTCCATGAGAGGAATCTCAAAAGTGACAGAAGCGATAGTAGGAAAATGTAGTTAGAATACCTGGTGACTAACATAAGAGAGATATTCCATGACACTAGCGATAGTAGGTATAAGATGTAGTTAAAACAAATGGTGACTAATGTGAGAGAGATCTTCCATGAGAGGAATCATAAAAAGTGACAAATGCGATAGTAGGCAGACACAGTTAGAACAACTAGTGACTGACATGAGAGAGATCTTCTATGAGATGAATCTCAAAAAGAGACACTAGCAAAAGTAGCAAATGCAATTAGAACAATTAGTGACTATCATGAAAGAAATTATCCATGAGAGGAATCTCAAAAAGTGACAAAAGCGACAGTAGGTAGACATAGTTAGAACAACTAGTGACTGATGCTAGAGAGATCCTCTATGAGAGGAATCTTAAAAATTGACACTAGCAATAGTAGACAAATGTAGTTAGAACAACTAGTGACTGTCATGAAAGAGATTATCCATAAGAGGAATCTCAAAAAGTGATAGAAGAAATAGTAGGTAGACACAGTTAGAACAACTGGTGACAGACATGAGAGAGATCTTCCATGAGAAGAATCTCAAAAAGTGAAACTAGCGACAATAGGTAGACATAGTTAGAACAATTGGTGACTATCGTGAAAGAGATTATCCATGAGAGCAATCTCAAAAAGTGACAGAAGTAATAGTAGGTAAACATAGTTAGAACAATTGGTGACTAGCATGAGAGAGATCTTCCATGAGAGCAATCTCAAAAAGTGACACTAGTGACAGTAGGAAGATGTAGTTAGAACAACTAGTGACTGATGCGAGAGATATCTTTAGTGAGAGGAATCTCAAAAAAGTGACAGTAGATAGATGCAGTTAGAACAACTGGTGACTTTTGTACTGAAAGAGATTATCCATAAGAGGAATCTCAAAAAGTGACACTAGCGATAGTAGGTAGACACAATTAGAACAACTGGTGACTATCTCAAGAGATTCCTATGACACTATAGGGTGTTGCCCCCAAGTTATGACAAGATTCAATCCATGGACACATGAGTGAAAGAAGGAAATCAATTGTACATGAGCCTAAAGATGTGCTATAAGATATAGTATTGGGAACAAGAGGTGCATGTTTACTAGGTTTTCACCTTCTTAGCAGAAATTCCATTTTTGCTACCATGATGTATGCTTCCAAGTTTCCATCAATGGTATTTTTTTTTGTTTTTGAAATTTTTATTTTTATTTTTTGAATTTTTCTCTTTTTGAATTTTTTTTGTATTTTTGAGTTTTTCAAATGTTTTTGGTTTTACCAAGGTTCCTATTGCTAGGTTTTCACCAAGGTAATGATTTTTTTCAAGACTTTTTACAATTTTTCAATTTTTTCAGGATATTTAGATATATATAGATAGATTTTAAAACCAAATCAGCTATAGAATCACTTCAAGTGAAGAGTGTTGATGGGCTTCTTGAGCACCTCTCCCTTGACTATAGAAAGTTGGTAAGCACCATATCCGAACACTATTGTGACTATGTAGAGACCAAGCTAGTTGGGTTCAAACTTCTCCTTTTGTACCCTTTGTTGCTAATTCTTAGGGTTTTCTCTGAGAACAAGATCACCCAGTTGGAAGCTATGTGGCTTAAATTTCTATTGTAACTTTGGACATACACTCCTGATAAGCTCGAAGATGATCACATGCCACTTGTCAACGTTCATCTAATAATACTAGCTCTTGGAACTGAGATATTATATAGTCTTCATGAGTAATGAGGCTCTTCATAGAGATTCTCAAAGTAGGAATCTCAACCTCAATGGGAAGCATAGCATCCACTCCATATACTAAAGCAAACAATGTTGTACTTGTTGGAATTTTGATACTTGTTCTATAAGCCCATAAAGCCAAATTAATCTGGAGGTGCCAGTTCCTTCTAGATTTACAAATTGTGTGATGCAAAATCTTAAGGATCACCTTGTTGGATGCTTCCACTTGACCATTACCCTAGGGGTAATAAATAGAAGAACAATATTGCATGATTCTGAACTTCTTACACAATTCCTTAAGATCTTTTTTTTTAAACTATCCTCCATTGTCAGCAATAATGGAGGAAGGTACACCATGTCTACATATGATGTAATTCATGATGAAAAAAGCTACAATTTTGTCACTCGCTATGGAGAGAGGGACTACTTCTACCCACTTAGTGAAGTAGTCTATAGCAGTAATGATAAACTTATGTCCATTTGAAGAGGATGTGTGAATCTAACCCACAAGATCAAAGGCCCATTGTTGAAATGGCCATAATGTAACAAATGGAATTAGATCTCTAACTAGAGCATGAATTCGATTCTTGTGGATCTGGCATTGTTTATAGGATTTAGCATATTTGATTGCCTCTTGCTCCATATTTAGCCAATAGTAACCATTTCTAATAATTTTACGAGCTAGTGTCAAGTCATTAAAGTGAGATACACAAATACACTCATGTGCATCTTTTAATGTGTGTTTTGACTCATCGAGTTCTAGACAGCTAAGGAGTGTTCCGTCGAGACCTCTCCTAAACAAGTCATAAGCAATAATAACATATCATAAAGTGTTATGGATAAGGTGACATTTTTCATTCTAGGTTAGATTGTCTAGGATGGTTTGATCATGTAAGTAAGAGTACATATGGTGGTAGCAAGATGAGTTGTGTCCTACAATGGAATAGATCATCTTAGATTTGAGAGAGTCATAGGCAAGGTAGAGTAATGTTTCCACAAGGAACTCATGTTAAAGATCATTTTTTGGCATTTGTAACAAGGAAACCAAAGTATCCATGGCATCAGCCACTTTTTGGTCTAACAAAGGAATCAATTGGAAAGTGATATGAGCAAAGTATTTCTTCAAGTTTTCCACCATGCACTTATAGGGAATCAATTTCTTGTCCTTTGTCTAATATACATGTTGACCTAGTTGATTATAAGTTGTGAATCACCAAAGATGTTTAATTGATCCACTCTCCATTCAAATGCAATTTTCATGCCATTAATGAGAACTTTGTACTCTACAATATCATTTGTACAAGGAAACATAATCTTTTATGCCTTAGGCAGTGAGTACCTCTATGGTGTGATGAACAAGAGTCCAACACCTGATCCCTGTTGTGTAAAGGAACCATCGAAGAACATCACCCAAGTTTGATGTGCAATCATTAGAATTGATTCATCAAGAAAATCAATGTTGAGGGGAAAAAGACTCTCCATTGGTGCTTCTGCTAACTGATTAGCAATTTCTTGTCCTTTGATAGCCTTTCATTCAATACTAAATGTCAAACTCACTTAGTATCATGACCCACTTAGCCAGCCTCCCTATTAGAGCTACTTTGTTGAGTAAATATTTTAGTGGATTAATTTTAGCAATTAGTCACATAGTATGAGCAAGCATGTAGTGTCTCAGCTTTTGGGAAGCAAAGACAACTGCTAGACAAGCCTTTTCTATAATACTACAGTTCATTTCATAGGAGATTAGTATGTGACTCAGATAGTAGATAGTTTTTTCCTTATTATCATTATCTTCTTAAGCTAGCAAGATACCCAGAGATTTTGTTGTTGTAAAATATATAAAATAAAAGGCTTCCCATGAATCAAGATTGGTGGATTAGCAAGGTATTGCTTTATCTATGTTAAGCTCTACTCACAATCTTGACTCCAATTATATTTCACACCTTTATGTAGTGTTTTGGTAAAAGGTTGTGACCCATCTGCTAGCTATGAGATGAATCTACAAATGGATTGAAGTCTTCCTTGTAAGCCCCTCATCTGATTAATATTACAAGGTGGAGGCATGTCCA
This sequence comes from Cupressus sempervirens, assembly GCA_028749045.1. Lineage (NCBI taxonomy): Eukaryota > Viridiplantae > Streptophyta > Pinopsida > Cupressales > Cupressaceae > Cupressus > Cupressus sempervirens. The sequence continues at coordinate 883,692,133 of CM053789.1, forward strand.
TGATTGCTTGAACTTTCTCTAGATCAACCTTGATTCCTTTTGCAAACATAATGTAGCCAAGTGGTTTCCTAGATGTTACACCAAATGCACACTTCTTTAAGTCTCAGAGTGAACTTCTCCATACGATCTAGGATAGGTCCCAAATCTTGAAGGTGAGTGTTGCATTTTGTGCTCTTAACCAATGTATCATCAACATAGTCCTCCATTTTTTTATGCATCATGTCATGAAAAATTGTAGTAATTGCCCTCTGATATGTAGCACCAACATTTTTCAAGCCAAATGGCATCACATTCCAATGAAAATTTCCCCATGCACAAGTGAAAGCAGTCTTTTCTTGATCTTCTACCATAATTTTGATCTAATTATAACCATAAAATCTATCCATGAGTGAGTACATTTCATATCTTGCTATCATATCCACTATCATATCGATGTTAGGTAGTGGAAAATCATCCTTTAGACATGCTAAGTTTAGATCTCAAAAATCTATATAGACTCTCATAGATTTGTCATCCTTGGAGACTAGAACAATGTTTGATATCCATTCAACATAATCAATAGCTCAGATGAAACTAGCTTTCAAAAGCTTTTCCAATTAAACTTTGATAAGAAATACAACATGAGGATGCATTTTTCTAAGTTTTTTTTTGACTTTTTTAACTCCTAGTATAATGGACAAGTGATGCATTATGAGATCAGGATCTAATCCTGGCATGTCTAAGTATGTCCATGTGAAGTTTATCTTTTTCTCTTGGAAGAATGTAATGAATTCCTCCTTTTCTTCTAGAGATAGTGACTATGCAATATGTATCATGTGAGGATGTTCTTCTATTCCCAATTTGACTAGGTGTGTTGGCTCTATCAACACTAATGATCTTTCATAAAAATCACTAGGCAGTGCATCAAATATCTCATCCATAGGCACCTCAGAGAGATTTTCATCCTTTGATATGTCTTCTATTTTTACTTTTATAGGTTCCAACACTGCCACAATGTGCTCTTCACCATTAGAACTTTTATTTCTTTTCTTCTTGATTGTATGACTAAGATATTTGATGTCAGCTTTAGTCATGTTGACACTTTTTTCTCTGGTGGAAAACGTCATAGGTTCAACATCATTTAAGTAATAGGCAATAGCATATTCATTCTAGAATATAGGGACTTCACTAGATGCATTAGAATTCCAATCTATGATCTTAGGATAGGTGAATGAAAGAGAAGTGACAGGTTCAATAGCATTCACAATATAATCATCAAATGCTTGGACAAGCATCTCGAGACCTAAAGAGACTTCATCCACAAGTTTGTTCAAATGCCTTTGCATTCTATCATCATTAATCAAAGACTTGATGACACTAGTTTCATAAGGCTCATTCAACCTAACCCTAGATGCTTCACCTACTTTGAGGAGGTTTTCATAGTCATGAACTTGATCTATATCATTGTATGTAGTTTCTTCTGAGAGAGAGTCAAATTCATATTCCTAAGAATTTTTGCTACATGGTGACAAACTATAAAATTCCCCAATAGTGATATGGACAAATTCTACATCATCATCTAGATTTTTACAAAGATACTCAATGTGTAAAGCATGACTAGACTCTTCTTGTTTATGTTGGGTATGTGAGCTAGTAGTATCATCAGACGAAACACTATCACTATCCATGGTGTTGACACATGGTTCAAAATCATCAAGTTTAGCAAAGAATTTATCAAGATCATCAGAAATGGGATAAGGATAAGGATCCTCATCATCAAAATTGTCTTCATGGTCATCAAACTCAACTTGTGACTCATTTTTAGATGAATTTTTAGGTTTTGGTACAAATTTGTTAATCCTTAGATGGAAGGGAATCTTCTTGAAGCCTAGACTAGATGTGTCTTGATTCCTTCTAGCTATCACCTTAATTGGATCAATTAGACCACTTGTCTTGCATCCAACAGGACTAGTTCCCTTGTAGCCAAAGCATTTCATGAGTTTAAGACCTGGACCATACTTTTCTTGAGTAATTTCATGAGATTGTTCTATGAGGTCAACTAGAGTTTCCTCTTTGTAGATCCATGTAGTGATATCTCTATTTTAATTTTCCCCTTCAAGAGGGACTATAGCCTTGACAAATGTACCATTATACTTGGTTTGAGGTGTCAACACAAAAGTTCTCTTCACTTGAGATAGTCTCCCATAATGATGGTGAGATTCAAGAAGAGATGTCAAAGATAAAATAGGTTCCATTTGATATTCACCCATTCCAACTTATTTCATCTTTAGTGACTACTTGATTTGTTTCATCTTGTTATCATGGTAATCTATAGACTCTTTATTATCAGGTACAAAATTTGCAACTTATTTCAGTATGTTATAGGTATAGCTACTACTTGCAAGTATAGTGACTTCAGAGCCATTAAATGGAAACTCTATGCATTAATGATAATTTGAAGTTACAGCCCACATCTCATGTATCCATGGTCTTTCTAGCAAAATATTGTAAGATAAGGGAATGTCCAAGACTTGACAAGTGGCATCCCTTTTGACAAGACCAGCCTGAAGAGGTAACACAACAAGACCCAAAGACTTGTACTCGACTTCATCATATGCTTTGATAGTTATTTTATGATGAGGGTCAATAGAATCTTCAAAATATTCTAATTATCTGAGCAGAGTAGTAGAGACAATATTTAAACCAACTCCATTATCAATAAGCACAAGTCAAACATGTTTTTGGTGTATCATGACTTCAATGTGTAGAGGTTGATTATGTGGATGATTTAGTGAATTGTCATCCCCCTCAGAGAAGGACATATAGTAAGGTAATAGTAAGGTGAAGTTAGATGACCTACCATAGATTAGAATCTCTCAAGATCAAGATCTTGAGGAACATTTACCTCATTTAGAGCTTTTTAAAGAATCTACCTATGAGTAGGCAAGATTTTAAGCAGTTCAAAGATCATAATTTGAGCATCTGTTTGTTGTAACTAATCGAGGATATTGTAGCTGGAAGTCACAAGTTTTGTTCTTTTTCTAGATGGATCAGCAAGAGATTTTTCTTTGTGTTGTTTCATCTTAGGAGCAGAAGGCATAGGGCCTTTGAGTACTATCTTGGCAAGAGAACACGTAATAGCATTGGCACAAATTTGTGATGACTCGCTATCGGGTGTCAGAAGTAGGACCCCTTAAGGAAAATGGTGTCTTAGGTTTATTTTTGTCTTGTTTACCCCTGATGGTGATAACATCACAATACTCAACACCAATTGGTTCAACCATATGGACTATCTCATCATTATTGTTAGAGTATGTATAGTTGATCTTGTTGTTAGGTTTTAGTTTTGAGTTTTCTCTTTTTTTATAGTGAGGGAATGGCTCCTTGAAAGCTTTGTGATCCAAGTTCTTGTTATTTCCATTCACAACAATGTCACCATCATTGATTATGCCTTGGATTTTGTGATGAAAGTTGATACAGTTACTAGTTTTGTGACCTTTTTTTTGGTGGTGTTTGCAATTGTCCAATGGAGAAATGAGTTTGTTTTGTAACAAGGTCTTGTAAACCACGTCCAAAGGTTCACTAAGAGGTGTAAAATCTCATTTAGGGTGTGTAGCCCATGAGTTCCTTGGTTTTTTCTTAGATGTCTTATTGTTAGGAGGAGGTGTCTCAACATTCTTGGATGCTCTGAGATTATCTATAAGATTGAACATTGCCTTGGTAGGTTTAGGAGTAATGTGTCAACAACTTCATCATATACAACCTCTCAATTTTTGTTCACATTTTTGGAATTGTCCTTATTAGAGGTTGATCGTTGTTTAGTGTCCTTCTAAAGGTTTAGTTCACCCTTTTTTACCATGAATTCCTCTATCTGCATAGCTTTTGTGACCATGTCTTCAAAGGTACATGGACCTTGAAGTCAAACTCTATACCCAAAATCAAGTAGGAGGTTATCCATAAAGATGTCAAGTTTCTTTCTTTCTAAGATTTTGTGTGAGTATTTGGTGTAAATTTGTCTCCATCTTTTAAGGAATGTGAGGAAAGGTTCCCCAACTCTCTTTTTAAGGTTGCACAAGTCTTGAATATTAACTAGGTGTTCTATGTTGTGAGAGTAATGTTGGACAAACAAGTTAGCAATCTCATAAAATGTTTTGATACCAATAGGGAAGTGTGAGAAGCACTCCATAGCCTACTTACCAGGACTTCTTGGGAATAGATGCATTAGATATGTTTTATTATGCATAAATTCCATAGACAAGGCACCAAATTCCTATAAATGATCTTAGGGATTTGTGGTTCTAAAGTATTTATCATACTTAGGTAACTTAACTCCTCTTGGAAAAGGAGGCATGTCTATACTCTTGTCAAAAGTAATTGGAAAAAGAGTGTCTAAGGTGTACATTTTTGCAGGTTTTTCTTTATCATACATCATTAGGGCTAATTGTTCTTGCATTATTTTTAGTTGCTTTTGAAATTTTGAAGTCTCAATTTCCTCTTCATGTGTAATGATGGTTTTGATGTTAAAGTGGAGAGGTACCTTGGCTCCCTCTTGGGAAAGTTTGAGAACACATTTATATTTCTCTTAGTTAAGCAAGATTTCCATGACCTTTTGGAAGTTTTTATCCTTATGGCATTTCTTGATATGATCAAGGAGTACTTCTACCTCTTCTTTATTCTCATCAGTAAAGAGAGGTTCCTTATGTCATTCCTTCCTATTTTGATCTTGGTCTCTACTTTGTTCTCCATGTTTGGTTTCTTGATCACCCATTGTAGGAATATAACAAGTTTCAATTTGTTTTGGTTGAAAAGGTTGTCTAAATAAGATTTCAATGCTATTGTTTGGAGATGTATGATCTTTGATAGTTTTAGGATCTTCTTGATACAAGGGGTTCCTAGTTTGTTGTAATTTTATAGAGATAATTCTCCAAACACGAGAGGATCTGACAGGTGAGGGGGATTGTAAAGATTCCTCACTAGATGAACTAGAGATAGATGGTGTATGAACTAAAGAGCAACCTCTATCATGATTAGTACCCCTAGCTCTACCTCATCTAGGTCTTTGGGAATAAAACACATTTCCACTTCTTGTTGCCACAGTCATAGACAATGACAAAAAGTGAAAGTTAATATAGGGACCATACTAGAATGTAGTCTCAAAAAGCAAGATAAGTTCACTGTATACTAAGGTATGATTTATCTGAGTAATGGCTAGAATAGCCAAAGATTATGACTATCATAACACAAAGTATGACAAGCACAAAAGTTTGAGGATAAAATAAACAAGAGACAAGACTAGTTTGTGTATAGGTTGCAAGTCATTAGCTAAGCAAGAAGTCATTGTTTGACACTATTTGCAGATAGAGAAGATGTGAAGTGTTGCAGATAACAAACCAAATTTAGAGCATAGGTAGCTTTGACAAAAAAATTGGATAGTTCACAGGAAAAATTATGTGTGAAGATTCCTTGGGAGCCGCACGAAAAGACACAAAGAACTAGGCAAAGATTTAGAGTGGAAGATTTTACAAAATTTTCTCGCATAAAGAATTGTGAAGAGTTGCACTAGGATGTGCTATACTGACAAAAGTATAGGGTTCTAAAAATAGGAAAAATCTAGAAGATCTTGCATGGAGATTCTCATAGGGCTGAGCAAAAACTTAGACAGGGAAGTGTGAAGAAATGTAGAATAAAAGGATTTCGTGCAAAATTTTGGAAAATTGCGTGCAAAAATATGAACCAAAATGACAAAAGAGATTTTGAAAGTTTTAGGCAATTCTGGATAGATTGTTGGTTGTTTTGAAAAATTTTAGACTAGTAAGACTGTTTTCAAGTTTTGGATAGTATTTTGGTTTCAAAAAGTTAGTTTCTTTTCACATAGCATAGGAAGCAAGCAATAGTTGCAAACAATCAAACCAAGGAAAAACAAACTTAGAGGGACAAGGAAGTCTTGACCTTTTTGTTTGTTTGATAGGTTTGAACAATGTTTAAAGACTTAATAACAAACACCTTTTTATCCTTAAAACAAAAAAAAATGGTAGAGTAGGAAAAACCTTTGTCCCACAACTTATATGCATGAATTCACCTCACAGGGCTATGTCACACCACTAGAGGATGCCCATTTTTTTGGTGTATTCCAAGGGCTCAGTAACATATACACTAAATGAACACCCTTGTGGTAGGGGTCAAGTGTGTATACCACCTTCCAACACCTAGGTACATGCCTATGGTGAGTTCTACAAGAGAGATTCTTCCCCCTCCTTGCACAAAGATTATGCCCTCTTTTGGAGTTGAACTTAGTAGCAACTATCTAAGAGGTTTTTACTTGGCTTCCATTCGTATTAACCCCCAATGGATTCACAAGTGAAGTTGAGGCTAGCAACCCACACTAGCATCTGTAAGTGCACACACTTGACTAGCAAGAGTGGGGTTAGCACCAACCAGTGCAATTTACAGAGCCTCTTCTTGATATGTGATATCAGAATAAAGAAGAGGAAATTAATATGGCTTTGGAGTTTTTTTCTAAACAAAGTTTCTTTATTAGAGTGAGGTGGAATCTCTGGTGAAAGGAGTGTGCTCAGTTGGGTCATTCATAGAGGTTGGATCACTCCAAAAGGTCCTCTAAAGGTTGACTTGGACTGATGGTTCGGATCTAAGGGTCCAAATTTCTAATTTCCCTCAAGGGAAAGAGCATACTCCTCTACCTCATCACCTTACCCAAACATGCAAGATATGTTAATCATCGAGTCAACTTGTTGATCCCACCTTGTCTTATTCCAAGACTTTGATTCCCTAAAAGGAAATCATCATCTCTTCATTAAAGGCTTCATTTAGGAGTACCACTAACTTGCTTGCCTCCCTTGGGTACCATCTTTCAGAGGCTTCTAGGTTTTTTATTTACCCTTGGGCATCACTTCCAAGTGGTAAAGAACATACTCCCCTATTCCTCTATCTTTCACCCTATGAAGTTCACAAGCCCTATTTATATTGTGTCTGAAAAGAAATAAAAGAACACATAATGTTTAAGGGAGTTTGAAATAAGTCTTCATCATGTGTATCTTTGAAAAGTGTACTTCATTCACATAGTCACTATGCATTTGAAATTTTTGGATAAAAGGTGTCTTCGTCAAGAATCCTGCAAACCATGGCTATGCTGTAGAAAAATAGAAATCTGAAAGATGTGCTTCAGAGAAAAATTGTTAGTCAAACATCATTAAAAACTATAATCTTGAAAACTATTATGTTGTAGAATTTTATGTGAAATCTTGCATAGACCTATGTGAAGAAATGGGGTGCACCACATGATAAACCGCATGTTTATGCACTTTTTCATGCGAGAAAGTGTAGAGGAGGATGCAAAATCTTTAGGTCTTCAAATGAAAATGAGATTTCTCACACAAAAATCTAGAAACTTTTATGGACAAAAGCGATAGAATAATTTTAAAATGCAGAAAATAGAAAAAAATTAGGCTAGAAAAATTCATTTTTCAAGCCCCATGGTGGGTCCTAGAAATAGGTGTGTGGAATGTGGGCCTTAGATCCTCACATACACTTCAACATGGTCATTATCTAAGAGATCATCCTTGAATGAATAAGAGATTATTCATCCAAGTAAATCTAATAGAGTGACCTATTGCCATCTAACTAGAAAGATTATGCCTTTTCTCTCAGAATGAGAAGTGGGCAACTAGACCTCTAGAATGAAGGATTTTAAGCTATATGAGATAAGCAAGATTAATCTATATGAGAATGCATTGTTAAGCTAAGAAATAAAGAAACATATTATGCTAACTGAATGCATTTTAAGCTAATATGAGATTGCAATGTAAGAATTTAAGATAAGAATGTGAGAGAAAATGAGTGGATATTTTAGCATAATTTTGACACAAATTCCAATTTTTTACCTCTATAATGAGGAATGGAGAGCTTCTTAAGTAGAACTTAGGAGGTGATCAACAGTCAAGATTAATCGAAATGGACGATCAAGATTAAGGAGGAGACTCGGTCATAATGGAAACTTCCTCACTAAAAGGGAGTTAACCAGTTGCCTTTGAGTGATAAAAGGAGTTAACTTATTTAATTTGAGTGATAAAAGGAGTTGACTAATTTAATTTGAGTGATAAAAGCAATTAACTAATTTAATTCCTTTTTTTATTTTAGTTCACCCAAAGTTTCCATTTTTGAACTGAAGAGAAGATTTTGGAGAGAATATTAAATTTAATAAAATAGAATATGACCTCATAAATGGACAATATTTAATTAATTGAATAATTATATTAAATAATTCAAAAGAGGAGATATCTTATTAAATAAAATGTATTTAATTCCTTTGTACATTAGCTAAAGAGGTAATTTTAATTTAATTAAAGTATGAACACTTATAATTAAACTAAATTAAATCAATAGGTTTAATATAACTAATTTGAGTCGATATTTAGGAATTAAATAAGTAGTGTGATTAATGCAAATTAGGTTTTTCTATATTTGACACCTAGGTCAAGTAGCGATTATTAGAATTAGAATTGCCTAGTAAAATAGCACTTAAGAATGATTGAATAAACCAAAATTGGTTAATATGGTAATGTGCCAATTTTGGGGTATTATAGTAGGTACCATCCCCACCCCAGTTTTATTTTCTACTTGGAAGGTTTTTAGGTTACCATATTGTGTGTCAAAGTATTATGAATGTTTTAATGCTTTCAATTTTTTGTGCATGCAATTAGATCAAAATACATATGAAGGATTAATTGGTGAATTGAGATTAAGTTTTATTGGTTACTGATTCACCCCTCCTCTCTTAGTAACTTAACCTATCTCATATTTACAATAGTAAAAAGTCAAATACTAGTAGTAGTTATTTGAGATTTATAGAAGATAGTTTATAGATAGAGTTTATGAGAAGTGGTTTCTGGTTATTGGATTATATCTCCTAACATGGATAGAATCTAGTTGAGCACAATTAGATAGAGGTAGAAGGCATCTTGATGATGACATTGGTGAATGTGCCTAGTCCCATTGGTAATTATAAAAAGATGTAATGTAGTGTGCTTTCTTAATAAGGTCCCATTGTAATTGTAATTGGGAAGCCTCAAGGCTAATTCAATGAATTATTTTGAGGACTTGGTATTAAGGAAAATCATTTTCCTTTTGATGAGGGATGTAAATGTGAATAAAATGATTTTGAGATAGAAAGTTAATTGTAAGTCTAACATACATGCAAGTAAGTGATTGAAGGGATTATTATGATGTGAGTTTGAAAATCTAATATTGAGATCTATGAAGTATTTGGTGTAGTAGAGGTAGAGTGAATGAGTGCGGTGATTATATTTGGAAGAGAATGCTAGTGAATAGTTGATTAATTTATGTTATTTTGAAAGGAATAATATAGAGTCCAATTGGATAGTGAGATAGGTGGTCTTTCCCTTGAAGTTGTATGGACAATGGGTCCTTCTACCCTCTACAACTCTTGGCAGGGTTGGAATCTCTTCTTAGGGATTCAAAGTCTCCTAACAAGGATTGATATGTACTAAATGTATTTTATTCGCTCCTAATAGAGTCCATCCTCCTACAAGGAACTTAAATTTTAGTACATCATTTTGTGGGTACCATCCCCACCAAGGTTTTCCCTCTCATCAAGGGTTTCCCTAGTTAACATATCTAGTGTTATTGTGTATGTATATCTTCTTATGGTTGTTTATATTGATCACATGTTTGAGAATTAATAAAGTTAATAAATCTTATATTGTTCATATAGCTGATTCACCCACCCCCCACAGCCGCACCCCCCCCGCTCCTAGTTATCTTAGTGGAATTTACTTTCTAACAATTGGTATTAGAGCATCAAGTCTTTGAAGGAAAATTTTAACATCTTAAGGAGATTGATGATGGGTCATTTCAAAAAAAGATGTCCTAATTTTGATGAAGTTAATTATGATAGTTAGAAAGACAAGATGAAGACACATATGTTATGCATGGGTCTAGGATATTGGTGGATTACTAAGAATGGGAAGATTGTAGTTGAACAAAATAAGCTTGAAGAATGTACTAAATTTGAAAGAGATTTGTTCATGTGTAACATGCTTTCCAAAGAAGCACTTTGTCAATTAGTCCTAAAAATTAGTACAGTCGGGTAAAATCTTTGAGGTTATCTAGTGAAATTTGGAAAGCTTTGGAATCTACCTATGAGTGTGACAAACATGCTAAATGTATTAGATTATAAAATTGGATATTTTTATTTCAAGAAGATAAAATGGTGGAAGATGAATCTATGAGAAGCTATATTGGAAGAATATCAAAAATTATTGCAGGAATCAATGCTAGTGAAGGAACTAAAGAAGAAGATGAGATCATATAGAAAATATTGAAAACTTTGACATTGTTATTTAAGAAGATAGCTTAGATGATTGAGAAAATAATATGTTGTTCTAAAAATTTCACTAGAGAGACTCTTCTTGGAAGATTGGAAGTAGCAAAAATAAGTTTGGAATAATTTGGAGATTTTCCTAGAGTGGAGATTACATTTAGCACACTGAGTGTTTGACCTACCCTATCTAGGAGTGCAAGTACCAATGGGAATTATGCTAGAAAAAATAGATCAAGATCTGAAGAAAATAAAAATATTGAAGAAGGAATTACCCTTCTTGTGAGAAGAGAACCAGATAATAAGAAAATATTTAAATAATGGACTTATGATGAATTTGGTCACTATTCTTCTAAATGTCCTTAAAGCGTGAAGAAGTACAAAAAGAATTTGAAGTCTAGAAAATGTAGAGAATTTTTGTATCCAAATGATAATGATGAACTAGATGAAAGAGTTATGAGCAAAAGTGGTGATGAGTTAGGATTTATTGTTATAAAAGAAGAAAGTCCTGGAAATGAAGTTAGAGAAGAAAAAGATCTAGTATCACAAGTTGAGAAAAAAGTTTATTGCATCATAGATAGTGGTTGTTCACATCATATGACAGGTAATATGAATAAATTTTTTGAGTTCAACAGTTATGATGGAGGAATCGTTAGAGTTGGGAACAATGTGGCCTATTATATTAAGGTAATAGGATCTATTACTCTTGATGGTAAAAATAACATAGATGATATATTTTTTTGATGGACTAAAACATAATCTTGTAACTATTGGGCAGTTGGTTAACAAAGGTAATCAATTATAGTTCACAGAGAAGACATGTATCATCAAGCATAAGAATGGTAAGATGATTGGAACTAGCTCAATATCCAAAGGTAATTATTTTTATAGAGATGATATGCGTGGTTGCTAAAGTTGATAATAGCTGGTTGTGGCATAAAAGTTTTTGTCATATAAATTTTGATAATATTGTGAAAACAAGAAGTACATTTTTTTTATAGATTTGCCTAAAATTGAAAAGCCTACTAATGTTTGTGGTTTCACAATGCACACCATATTTCGATTAGAAATGGGGACCCCCTACTTTACTTTTCTAGATTTTTAGAACCTTAGTCTGGGTTTCGAGTCTTTTTTTTAGTGTTTTGGGTTAGATCTAGGTCCTCGTTCATTAAATAGAACATCAATTTAGGATGCACAGCTACACACCTAATTAAGTGTGTTTCTATGCACCCACATAGTGAATTTTAACAAGGAAGAATGGGCACCAAGTGCACCCTTTTTTGCATTTAAGGGTTACAATTTATTTTTTTTGGTGTTTTTAGGCATGTGGGTCTCCTAAGTTTTCTTTGTGTTAGTATTAGGGTTTGTCTTAATTAAGTTTTTTAGCTTTCTAGACTAATGTATTTATGTTTTTTTTTTTTTAGCTAAAAAGTGCATCCCTAACTTGTCGATGTCATAAGTTTTGACTCGGAGCTCATAATTCAGAACCATTTACACCATTGGAAAGAAGAACTGAAGATCTAATTTTAGTCCCTAAAATAGCAAGCCTTTAGCTACCTAGTTTTAGGGATCGATGAAAATGTTAACCTAAAATTTTGAGAAAAAGACCTCTAAAAAAGCCAATTAACAGGACCTAAAATAGCTTGTTAAAAAAGATATGGAAAAGTTTCAAACATTTGAACATTTTGGATAATCTAGATCACCTAGTCTCTCTCTAAGAAGGATAGGGCAGTTGGAGAAAAGGAAAGGATCAAAGATATAGAGGTTGGACACATGAACTAGAACAACTTCTTCATCTTATGCAACTATTAATGACAAGATTCAACATAGGTGTCTTGGAATTGCAAGTAGAAGAAGCAGAAGGAGTTCAAGTTTATGAAAATGTTTTGATTTAAAGAGGGTAAATAATCAAAAGGGTCAAAGTCTACAATTCACATAGGTGCGCAAGTGTGCAATTCATGTAGGTGCACAATTCATGCAGGTGTGTAGGTGCACTTCTTTTGAGGTGCGCATTTCCACAAGTTTCACCAACAGTTAACTACCAATTCCAAAAATAGAACTTTCCATGCATCAAAAACCCATTCTAGTTGCAATTCAACTCTGACAGATACCCAGTGAAGGATCAACTTCTATTTTTGGCACTTCCAAACACTTCCACTTTGACTGAAGGCTTTCTTATTCTTTCTCCTCTCATAAATTCTTTGTTTCTGACATGTAAAGGCTCATGCATCCAATTAATGAATAAAAATGGATGGATTCCTTCTTAGTACTAGCTAGATTGTTAGTTTGTATATAATTAGTTTTTTCTATTAAATTAAAAGCATTTTATTGCATGAAGATATCTCTCACTCTAAACACAAATTGAGGAGATGGTTTCTTATAAATACTCCATTGTAACATGTAATTGAGGCTGCCATTATTATGCAATAAAATTATGCTTTTGGTGCTTGCATTTGTAGTGTAGTGATTCTTGCCTTAGTGTGTCATTTTTTTTGAATGTATGTTCATGGAATTGTGATTGAGCCAAAAGTTTATTACTTTTTTTCTAGTTGTGTGATCTTTTAGTTTTGGTGTTTGCTATGGGTCTACAAATTCCACTGACATATCTAGTTCGAGAAGAGATCACTATTATGTTCCTTTATAGCCTTTTGTCTCACATGAGTGCACTTTCTGTGGTCTTGTGATCTGATGAAAAGTGAAACATCATACGGTTATTAAATTCCTCACAGACAATTACATTAGTGGAATTTAGGAAGTGTTGCTCCTACTTTCATTGGTTATCTACCAATCTTTTCAAAAGCTTAACTCGTAGATGCATTGTTCATGTAGTTTATGTCCATTAGAAATTTCCCTTTCATGTTATTTTCTTTCATTTCTCATTACCTTATTGTTTGTTATTTTCTTTGCTAACCCCTGGTTAAATTAAGAATTCATATAGTTGCATTGTTAGATTGCATTCATTAAAAAAACAAAAAATACCAAAAAACATATCTCTTTTGTGGTTAATTTTGAAACAACAAGTAGATTGATCATTTGATCTGAAATTAGTTCGAACCAGCAAAGACCTCCTCATGAACAAACACATTTATCTTCAACTGAGCAAATTCCAATAGGTCGCAAGATCACCCAAAACCTTGGAGTTGATCCTCAAATTAGCTTTTCAAGAGAGGAGTTTGAAACAATTCCTATTGTTAAGCATTGTGCAAAATGACAGCTCAACAAAAGTGGTGCTAGAAGGAGAGCCTAACAACCACTCAACTCAAAAACCAAAGTTACTATTTGAAAATTCTACAATTTTTAGAGAGGAAAAAAATTCTAACTTTGGAAAATTCTGAAGTTGGAAAAAAAAAATTGAAAAAAAATCTAACTCTAAAAAATTCTGAAGTTGGAAAAAAAAATATAACTTTTGAAAATCCTAAAGTTGAAAAAAAATTCTAACTCTAGAAAATTATGAAATTGGAAAAAAAATCTAACTTTGGAAAATCATAAAGTTGAAAAATTTCTAACTCTGGAAAATTCTAAAGTTGGAAAAAAAATCTAACTCTGGAAAATTTTGGAGTTGGAAAAAAATCTAACTCCAGAAAATTTTGAAGTTGAAAAAAAATTCTAACTCTAGAAAATTGTCACTTAGAAGAAGTTTTGGATTTTTGGGTCTTGACACCAAGGTGAGCAAGTGCGCTGGTGCACTATTTTGAGAAAGTGTTCTTCTTCAGAGGTGCACTTTTCTAGAATAAACAGAAGTTCCTAGAACTCAATCACTTTCACAAGCATCACAGTGATACAGGGATTCCAAGAACTCCACCCATTCACATTACACATTCTAGCATCATTGTTCACTTTACATTCTACTTCACACATTCCTATCATTATGCACCATGTCTTTCTTCAATGCCCAAAGTTCACCTTTGAATCTAATTGGTCCATTACATGACATGCCCAAAAACCTTAAAAAAAATTTCCCACCGTTCATCTATGGAGAATCATGAACAACAGAAGATCATATTAAATTTTTTAAGGAGATTTGTAATCAAAACCAGATTCAACATATGGACATGGTATGTTTCCTTTTTCCTTACACTTTGGGAGAAATAGCATTCAATTGGTACCTTAATCTGCCACCAGCATCAATAAGGGATTCAAACTCTTTTGAGAGCAAGTTTCTAGAACAATTCAAGATCTATATTGATCCAGTTATCCTATATCATCAGTTCATCTCAATTAAGAGGGATCCCCATGAGACTATTGCATAGTTTAATCATCACTTCTATAGGATGTATCAAAGGATGGAGTTTCCTTACATTATACCACAAGTGGCTATCATCCGGATGTATTTTGGAACAATGGATTCATTAACTTCTATTTTTCAAGAAGGCTCCCACCTAGAGACATTGATACCATTGAAAAGGTCTTCAAAGAGACTATTACATTCACAAAGTAGGTTATGGCTACTCCAATGCCAAAAATTACATAATCAAAGTATGAGTCCCAAAAGATTGCTTTCTTTAAGCAAAAGGCAGCTGCATCCGCTGAAGAAGAAAATAATCTGGCTAGAGAGTTTAAGGTCATGAAGGAGATTATGTCTCTTTTATCTAATGAACTTGTGAGAATAAAGTTGAATTCTTCAAGAAACCAAGGCAATCATCCAAGACAACTTGCTACCCAAGACAATTATTCTCAAAATCAAAGCACAAAACAGTATGGCCCCTATGATAACATCAACAATGAGAATAATGGTATGAGTCTAAGTGAAAATGAATATGCGCACAATGATGTTTTGAATCAGCCTCCCCAAAACATAGAGGAAGAACCTTTGCAATTTAGTGCAATGGTGTTTGAATCATATGATAAATCTATAGGAGGACAAAATGATGAAGATGATCAAGAGGAGTTTGTGTTCCCATTCAATGAAGAAATTTTTCCAATTTTTGATGTTTCAATAAGTGTGGACATGCCAAGAAATCTTGAGGACATGAAAAAATTTGAAGTTCCAAAACTCCATGAAGTTGCAAAAAGTGATAGAGATGCAGAAGATTTTGAGGTTAGTGAGATGTTTGAATCAAAAAGTCATCAAGAAGAAGATACCAATTCTTCCTACTATGATATTGATTCCCCATTAGATAATGATAATATACCTCCCTCAAAACAAGATTTTTCATTAGAAGAGATGGATAGAGTGCTCAATTTGGTCTCATGCTTGACTGGGAAAATGTCTATTTGTGAGTATTCTACACATATATCAAACCATGCAATGCCTGAGTCATGTAGAATCCATCCATTTGGGTTCCATTCAGAAGAAAGTTTTCCTGATTTCTTGTTAGCTTGGGAGATTGCAATGGAGGAAAAGTATGATTTTGAACAGGCTTCTTTGGGACATGAGGGAGAAAATATTTTGATCAATGATAGTAATGAATCCTATAATTCGAAAGGAAGGTAGGTGATTGATTTTTCTAGTCTGGAGGAATCTAAAGCATTTCCATGTGTGTGTGGAGTTGTGTACCATGAGATAAGACCACTAGAAGGAAAGATTACAATGTGTGAGTGCACTCCTATGGTGGGGAACTCACAAGATCAAGTGATATTTTCCCATTATCCCTCTTAATTTGATGATTCAATTTGAATGTGATGCTAAAGGTAAGAGAACTTGTTTGTGGATTAATCATGGTCATAAAGAGTTACTGCAGCTCCTGATTTTGTGTGATTGGTGCTTAGAATTTGAACTAAGATTGTTCAAATTTTATTTTTCTGAGTACAAAGACAAATCAGCTTTTCTTAGGACTATATGGGCTGGTTCATCACTGTTTCACATAATGAGATATCTACCAACAACCACCCCACATTCTTATTATTCAAGGTTTTTTGAAGATAAGTTTTTGCTTTTATTTTTTGTTTCTTTTTTTTTTAATTAGTCTTTCTTAGTCTTTCTAATTAGGCATTAGTTTTTATTGAAGCCTTTTTTGTTTGGGTTTCATTTCTTTTTGTTTCTTTTTCTCTTTTAGTTGTGTCAGTCCAGGGGTTGGGTGCAATCAAGACTCATTTTTGACACATTTCATAAATCACTCCTTGTAGTGTCTACTTTTAGGAAGAGGTATTTCTTTGTCAAAACATTTTAATGATTTTTTTTCTTATACCAAGGAATGGATGTTACTTGTAGTAATAGGGGACTTTCAGTTTTGAATTCAGAATCACAAGTCAAAAAGTCTTTAACACTTTACAAATTTAAATTGATCATCTCAAGTGTTGTCAAACCAAGGTTTAAAGTAGCAAGGGATGGTCCAAACCCCAATTGGTCCAAATAGAAGGATCTTCTCAAAGGATTTTTAAGATCATTGTTTGGCATGAGAATTTCTAAAAAGTTCTACAAGAGGAATGCAATGGATATTCACCAAAGGATTGAATCTAAGAAATGACACTAATTTCCTAGCTACACTATCTAAGCGTAGTCATGATATAGAAGAAAATAAAGAAACGAAGAAGAAGAAGAAGAAGAAGAAGAGAAAAGAATGGTGTTAAGACTGAAGGATTCTAAAAGATTCAAAAGGGGTAACCTGATAAATAGATACAAAATGAGTTATCTAGTATCAAAACAATGCTTCATTCAAGAATCAAATGATGACATTATGAACTACATGGAGCAGATAATTCAAAAGATTTCCTATAAAAAAAATAAAAAAAGTGACAGCCCACCAGGAGCCCTCAAACTGATTCTCTCATCTAGTCAAGCAAAGGATTGACAAATGACCTTCGCAAAGATTCTCAATGGATGTGCCAAGAGGAGTGGAAGATTGTTTTTGAGTTGTTGGAAGATCTTGACTGACCACATCCTAAGATGTCGAAGGAAATGGATATAGTAAACACACACTAAACTTGGAGACCCAAGATTATGAGGTTTTGACTGTAAAGGGATTCAAAAAAAACTTGGAATGTTCAGGATTCAGTTGCTGTTTAACACATATCAGAGGAATTCTTGCTGATGAAGAAATGACTTTGTCATTTCTTCCTTTTTGTTGGGGCTATTTTTTTTGGTTTCATAATGCACACCCTATTTCGATAAGAAATGGAGACCCCCTACTTTACTTTTCTAGCTTTTTAGAACCCTAGTCTATGGTTCAAGTCTTTTTTTAGTGTTTTGGGTCAAATTTGGGTCCCAGTTCATTAAACAAAACATCAATTTAGGATGTGCAGTTGCACACCTAATTAGGTGCACTATTGCACACCCACATCGTGAATTTTAGCAAGGAAAAATGGGCACTAGGCACACCTTCAAGGTGTGCCAAGTGTACCCTTTTTTGCATTTAAGGGTTACAATTCTTTTTTTTTTTGGTGTTTTTGGGAATTTGGGTCTCCTAGGTTTTCTTCATGTTTGTATTAGGGTTTTTCTTAATTAAGTTTTTCAGCTTTTCGGACTAATGTATTTATGTTTTGTTTTTTTTGTGTAGATAAAAAGGGCATCCCTAACTTGTCAGGGTCATAACCTTTGACTCAGAGCTCAAAATTTAGAACTATTTACACCATTGGAAAGAAGAACTAAAGATCTAATTTTAGTTCTTAAAATAGAAAGACTTTGACTACCCAATTTTAGAGATCGATGAAAGTGTCAACGTAAAATTTTGAGTAGAAGACCTCTAAAAAAGATAATTAAGAGGACCTAGAATAACTTGTTAAAAAAGATATGGAAAAGTTTCAAACATTTGATAGCTTTGGATAATCTAGATCACCTGGTTTCTCACTGAGAAGGATAGGGTAGTTGGAGAGAAGGAAAGGATCAAAGATATAGAGGTTGGACATATGAACTAGAATAGGTTCCTCATCTTATGCAACTATTAATGACAAGATTCAACACAGGTGCCTTGGAATTACAAGTAGAAGTGGAAAGAGTTCAAGTTTATGAAAGTGTTTCAATTTAAAGAGGGTAAATCATCAAAAGGATCAAAGTGTGCAATTTACGTAGGTGCGCATGTGCGTAATTCATGCAGGTGCACAATTCATGTAGATGCGTAGCTGTGCTTCTTCTAAGGTGCACATTTCCAAAAGTTTCATCGACAATTAATAGCTAGTTTCAAAAATAGAGCTTTCCATGCATCGAAAACCCATTCTAGCGGCAGTTTAACTCTGACAAATGCCCAGTGAAGGATCAGCTTCTATTTTTGACACTTCCAGACACTTTCACTTTGACTAAAGGCTTTCTTATTCTTTCTCCTCTCATAAATTCTTTTTTTCTGACATATAAAGGCTCATGCATCCAATTAATGAATAAAAATGGATGGAATCCTACTTAGCACCAGTTAGATTGTTAGTTTGTATATAATTAGTTTTTTTTATTAAATTAAAAGCATTTTATTGCATGAAGATATCTCTCACTCTTAACACAAATTGAGGAGATGATTTCTTATAAATACTCAATTGTATCATGTAACCGGGGCTACCATTACTATGGAATAAAATTATTCATTTGGTGCTTGCATTTGGAGTGTAGTAATTCTTGCCTTAGTGTGTCATATTTTTGTGAATGTATATTCATGAAATTTTGATTGAGCCAGAAGTTTATTGCTTTGTTTCTGGTTGTGTGATCTTTTAATTTTGGTGTTTGGTATGGGTCTACAAATTCTATTGACGTATCTAGTTCAAGAAGAGATCACCATTTTGTTCCTTCATAGCCTTTTATCTCTCATGAGTGCACTTTCTATGGCCTTGTGATCTAATGAAATGTGGAACATCATACAGTTATTGAATTTCTCACAAACAATTACATCAATGGAATTTAAGAAGCATTGCTCCTACTTTCATTGGTTATCTACCGATCTTTTCAAAAGCTTAACTCGCAGATGTGTTGTTCCCATAGTTTATGTCCATTAGGAATTTCCCTTTCATGTTATTTACTTTCATCTCTCATTACCTTATCTTTGTTATTTTCTTTGCTAACCCCTAGTTAAATTAGGAACTCATATAGTTTCATTTTTAGATTGCATTCATGAAAAAAAAAATAGAAAATACCAAAAAACATATCTCTTTTGTGGTTAATTTTGAAACAGTAAGTAGATTGATCATTTGATCCAAAATTGGTTCGAACTAGCAAAGGCCTCCTCATGAACAAACATATTTATCTTCAACTGAATGGATTTTAGTAGGTCACAAAATTGCCTGGAACCTTGGAGTTGATCTTCAGATTAGCTTTTCAAGAGAGGAGTTCGAAAGGATTCTTGACATTAAGCATCATGCAAAATGACAACTCCACACTAACATTCTATGTAAGGAATGTGTTATGGCTAAAAGGAAGAAAACCTCTTTTCCTAGCAAGAAGTTCACTACAACAAAAAAATTGGAGATTGTTCACACATATTTGAGTGGTCCTACAAAGACAAAAGGATTCTACAATGAAAAGAAATTTATGATTCTTGTTGATGATTTTACTAGGATGATGTGGGTAGCATTTCTTAAAGAAAATTATGAAACATTTGAGAAGTTTAAGGTGTTTAAGAAAATAGTTCAAAATTATTTTGGAATAAAGATTAAGTGTTTAAGATCTTATAGAGGTGGAGAATTTACCTCAAATAATTTTGACAATTTTTGTGAAGTGAATGGTATTAAGAGGTAGCTTTCAACTCCTAAGATGCCTAAGAAGAATAGTATAGCTTGTTAGAAATGTTTATAATAACTAAGAGGGGGGTTAAATCAGTTACTCAAGGTCTATATGTACCATTTGAACAATTAAACATTAATCACTTCAGTGTTCTTCTTATCTTGTTGTTGCTCAGTCACTACTATAAACCTGTCATAAACATAACTTGCATTACATTATGAACACATTATCAAATGTAAACATTCATCATAGTTTGACACTAGAATTTTATGTGGAAATGCAATTTGGGAAAAACCACCAACAACATGTCACTCTTTTTCACTCTTTCAAAGTGAGCTCTATTAGGAGCCAACCCTATTAAAGGTTACAATACACATTGTTACTTGTGAATTAGTTAAAGGATTTAATCACCCTATTGGGAGTGGCCTTGTAAGAGAACTTTGATCATTCTATTTAGAATGTCACCTAGATAAAGGATTTACATATACTATTCATTCTTTAAATGATTGTTAGGTCAACCTCTATTTAAAAGATTTCAATACAAATTGTATACAATGATGAGAAAGAAACCAATAGGTTCAGATTACAACTCATGTCTACTAGTTTAGATCTATGTTCAGTCCTTATGATGGTTCACTGATAAGCCTTTCACTGTCATCTCTGATCTTGATCTGCTTGGTCACCCTTCAAGCAATCAATCCACTCTTCTCATCAACAATTAAGCTTTCTGCTCTAATTTCTTATTAAAAACAACATCATATCTATAATCTTTCTCCTTTCACTTTGCTTTCACACACTTGTGTGCTTCTGATCAAAATTTCTCTATATGTCTCTCTTCACATACAAACTCGTTGATACACATTGGTTGGGCTCAACTTGGCTTGACTATAGATGGCTGGACATTGTGCTTAATGACCAATTTTATATGTCTCTAAATAGGAAATCCATGCTTTATTTTTTCCTACATCCACTATATATATTAGGGTTTATGATCAAATTCAACTCGATTCAATGTATTTGTTCATCTTCTTGATCATCCTCTCAAAAATTCTCTAGAATCTGTATGTTAGGTATTTACCTAATCACCTCCTTGAATTTATTAACCCAACTCATCAATCTTATCTTCAACAAGTTTACATCTCCCAAGAAATATACTGAATTGGTTTGATCTTGTGATTTCTTTGAATTTTGTTCTCTTACTATCGCTTGACAATCTCTAAATATTGATACTTGGTCAAAATCAAAATACTCAACCTCTGTGAATCTTCTTTCTCAGCAGCAACTAACTTTTTCGATCAATGTTAATGCTCAATCAAAACTAAATTTTCTTGGCACTAACTGTAGCTTGGTTAACACTAGCATTACTCATCACTCCTTACTATTTTTCTCTTTTGCTCAGCTTAGCCTATCTTTCTTGATATAAACAATTACTTTGCTTTATTAAAGCCTATCTAATCAAATATACATTGTAACATCATTTTTATAACTTCAACCTTTCCTCTAGGTGCTATAGTAATGAGTAACTTCACAAATCTTCTTCATCAATCAAATAGATATGACATTTATATTATGTAGCAATATGTCTCATCCATAGATTTGACATCAATGACAAAACAACAATTATTGCAATTGTAAGTTTCAAACAATATCCCTCTTTGACATTGATGGAAACATATCAAACATCTGAATACTAATAGTAACTAGGTTACCATACAATCAAAAAGACTTATCTACCATGAGTGACCAATATCCTTAGTTTTATTCTTATTCTTATCCAATTTCTCTTAAATGATTTTCTCCCTCTAACATTTATCTTGCCTCCTTTCTCAATAATCTCTCCATTTGACTTCTCTTAGAAATATCTCCCTCTTTCTATAATATTACAGTAAATCTCTCCCTCTTTGACAACAATGCCAAAGATGTGTAGCTCTTGCAGCTTTTAAACTCTATATACATCTGAATTATGTAGATTTTTCATGTCTGGTTAATACTTGTCATCTATCTATGACTGATCTATTTATGTTGTATTGAAGTATTCTACCTTAGGCATGTCCCAAAGTAGAGTTGTATTGCACCACTATGTAGAATGTTTTAATTAGAACATGTAATGTAATGTACCTTGTCTACTTAAGTAGCTTTGGTTAAGGGAATCACCACTAGTTTACCTCTAAGATATTCATGAGCATCTTTAGTTAATGGTTTTGTGAAAATTTTAGTAATATTTTCCTTGTACTCACAAATTCTAGCTTCACTTCTTTGTCTTGAACTAATTTCTCAAGTAATGATACTTGATAACAATGTGCATCACTAGATTCTTTGAAATGTTGATAGCGCTTGTGTTATCACGTTATATAACTATTGGATCTATAATCTCTTATTTCATACCTTTCAACAATTTCTTAATCCACATTATATTTGAACAATTCACTATAGCTACCACATACTTAGCTTCAATTGTTGATTGGGAAATACAATTTTTCTTCTTACTTGTCCATGACACCAATCTTTTTCCTAGAAAGAATGCACCTCCACTAGTGCTTTTTCTATCATCAATATTTCCAGCCCAATCTGAATTAGTGAAAACCTTCAGCTCAAATCTATTACTTCTCTTATGATATAATCCATAGTCTTATATACCTTTATAATATTGCAATATTCTTTTCATAACCATCATGTGATTCTCTTTAGGACTTGCTGAAAATATAGCAACTATCCCAACTGCCAAAGCAATATTTGGCCTTTTGTGAACAACATACTGTAATTTTCCTATCGTGGATCTATATAGGGTCTATCATGGGTAGCTTCTTCACTTAGAGCCTTTTTCTCAACCAAGGCTATGTCTTAGCCTTCTTGGGGTCTCTTCTCTAACCCTAACCTAGAGGACTCTCCCCTAATCCCCTTCTTCCAAGAAACTCACCAATCAATTCAAGTTTCACTCCCTAACCCCTAAAACTCCAAACTATGCACTTCTTGGCCAATCAAGCCTAAAGTCCATTAATTTCTATGAGAATAGAAAAGAAAAGTTTCAACTTCCCTTATGAGGTCCTTGTCTCACTCCAAGCCATTCTGCATCATTTTGATAAGTCTCATACACCCACAATCCAATATTGCTATGTTTTCCCTTATAGCCCTAAGAACCCCTATTAGCCCTCCTAGAAACAAGGAACATTCAATATCTTGAAAATTCTCTTAGAAAGGCCTATTGATGCCTAATATAATTTGTTTCCAATTGACCTACTCTCAAATATTTTCTAGGTCTTAGGTATCTATGGTGTCTGTACTATACATTTTTAGAAAACCCTAGTTTTAGGGGTTTTAAGGGCAATGACAGCAACTATGCTCCCAACATAAGAAAATATTCACTCCACACTCCCTCCTCTCATTATTAGACACTAGACACCCCATAATACTATTTCCCAATCAATATTTGCACGTACTAATCCATTATTCCATCTAAAAGTTCCTTACAAGCATCATAGTGCCTTGCCAAGCTTCAACTTGTTTGCCTAGGGCTCACTTGTATAAATAGTTAACTACCTTTCATGACCTCCAAAATTGGTATTTACATAGTGTACGAAGGCCATTACTTTATTCCCAAAGGCCATAGGTTTTCAGCCCTTAGAATTCAAGCCTTAGCCATTTTAGTGTTGTCTGCTCAAAACTAACCAGCAAGAAACCTGAAACTAACTAATTTTAAAAACTAGATAAAATAGATTCAAAATTCTCAAACAAAATGCTATATAATTTCCACATACAACCAAGAAATTATTCCATTTGTAACATCAAGAAAATCAATCCAATAAATCAAACTTTCAATCCAAAATCTCGTTTCTTGTCAAAAACTTCTTATTTTCTTTTCAACTATCTATACATCAACACAACCAACCCTTAGAAATGAGTTGGATGATGCTTATATAGACTCCCTCAACTACTCAAACCCTTGATTTGAGTTACAAACACCCATCTTTCCTTTTCCTAGAAAAGTGTAAAAATTGTCATTGCAACTTTGCAAAAGTTGTAAAGTTGTCAACGAGCAATTTTTGACAACTTTTGTCAATTTTATATTCTAGGCCTCCAAACTTATCTAGTTTGGTTTCAACAACCATGAAGTGATCCTAGAACATCTAAGGACCCTTTTATAGACACTTCTTGTTGCAATATTTTTGGAAGCATGAATGTTGATGATATTCCATTGGGGGGGGCGGGGGGGCGAGGTTGGTGGGGGGTATTGTAGATATGTTACTATGATGGTATGCTACATTCATGACTAAGTTTGTCACCGATGTCAACATAGTAATTTTTTGTGGTATCTAACAGAAGAGTAATGGAAAGATCAAATTGGTATGGATGTCTAGTTGAATATTCTAACTATCTGAGGTTATGGGAGATATTTCTAAGTATCTGGTATATGCAGTTAATGTCAGAAGAAGAAATGATAAGTATGGAAAAAGTTATGTAAGTTTTGGTGATGTCTATTTTAAGATAGATTTTATAGAGGCATGTTCTAGTAAACTTATTATATCTCTTAGCAGAGTTTTTATTCTAAAAATTGAGGTTGAGGATATGAAGAAGACATGTTGGTGATGATGTGGCTAAGATCACTCATCATAATATTGCGTGTACAAAAAGATATTCAAGTTGCAAGGTGAAAGATTAATGTTATCATTATGTGTAATGTTATTAATTTGGTCCTATAATGATTAATTGAGAAGGTCTAACAAATGACTCGGGGAATTGTTTTATGGACTCCATATAGAGGAAGGGAATTTTCCTTTATCATATAGTATGGTTGATGATTGATGATAAGCAATAGTATGAGAGGAATGCAAAGTTGAGCAAAGTATTGCAAAAGTGAAGGAAACTTCATTGCCAAGTTTTTTTTGAGTGATCTGATGTTTGATATTTGGACCTGAGGTTCATGAATTGGTCTACACGATTTAACAGTGGTTGGTTTGGTTGATAAAATAAAGGAAAGAAGAACATAATAGTAAACTGCATGTTTGAGCAGTGAGCTCTTCTTGTAGTTGAAATTACATGTTTGGGTAGTGGGCTCTTCTTGCATACATTGTACCACAATTGTTAATAGGGTTGGCACAACTCCTAATAGAGCTGGAATCTCCTAACAGGGGTTCAAAATCTCCTCACAAGGACTCTATGTACTAAATTTTGTAATAGACTCCTAATAGGGTTCATCCTTTAACAAGGAATATTTATATTAGTACATCATCTTATGGGCCTCATTCCCACCAGGGCTTTCCCTCTAATCAAGGGTTTACCTAGTTAACATATCTAGTGTAATTGTCTATGTGAATCTTATTATGGTTTTTTTTTACTTTTTTTATATGGTTAAGTTTATTTAATGAAGATAAATATTTTTATTTTTGCATAATTGATTCAACAACACCCCCCCGCCCCTCCCCCACCTTCAATGATCTTGGTGGACTATTATTTGTAATAATTGGTATCAGAGCATCAGATCCTTGAAGATAAAGTTTAACAACTTTGGAAGATCCATGGTGAATGTGTTTAGGAAAGATAGTCCTACATCTAAAAAAAGAAATTTTGATAGCAGAATGATGGAAATTCTTGGTGAGTTATGAGATTTTTGTAAAGAGAAAAATATGAGTTTTTAGATCTAGAATATTTCTATTGTATACAATGAAACAATAACACAAGTGAAGATAGATCCAAATTAGAAGAAGACATAAAGATAAAGGAAGGTATTGATCTACTTATAAAGAGAAAGCCAAAAGGTATGAAAAATTTTGTTTGTTGGACATGTAAATAATTTGGTCATTTTTTGAGTAGATGTCCTAAGAGATTGAAAAAAGTCAAAAAGAATCTTCTCTTTGATAAAGTTGAAGAATTTAGAGCATGGAAAGATCCTTAAAAAAACTATGTTAATGATTCTAGATTGGTCAATGAAAAGAATGTGTCAAAAGAAACATGCTTGGTAACTATTATGGAAAGTGCAAATGTGAGAATTGATGAGAAATTTAGGATATAAAAGAAAATAGTTGATTACAATTCAAATCATGATGTTGTTACTAAGATAAGGAATGATGAGGTATTTTTTTAAACTAACAATAATTTGCAAAGTGAAGGAGATCCAAGGTAGGAACAAAGCTTGGAACCTTTAGTAGAGCCAAGGGTTGAGATAGCAATCCTACTTTGGGAAAAAATATGATAAACAATCAGCCATTTGAGAAAAGCATTAGAAGAAAAGATAAAAGTGTGATGACAAAAAGCAAAGTCAATGAAGAACTAGGTTTGATATCTCAAGTTGAACCTAAGAATGTATATGAAGCATGTAAAGATGATTATTGGAAACAAGCTATGAAAGAGAAATTGGATTAAATAGTAAAGAATGAGACATGGGAATTGGTCCCCAAACCAGCAGACAAGAGTATGATAGGAACTAAATGGGTATTCAAGAACAAGATGAATGAACAAGGTTGTTGATCAAATAAGTAAGATTGACAAATGAGTGTCAACACACTTAATCTTTTTCATTATACATGTCAAGTACACAATGGAAGCCGAGCTAGAATTTCTTTATGTGCCGAGTCACAGATAGTGCCGAGCAAACTACAAATGCTACCAAGCACAACACATTACAGTATATGCTGAGTAAAGAAAAAATTCAATAGGTATTGAGTGACACAGTAATCCTATACAAGCTGAGTAATTCAAGAATTAGTAGAAGCTAAGTAATGCAAAAAACTAACAAGAGCTGAGTAATGCAAAAACTATAGTAGATGCCAAGCAATCCAGAATAGATGGTTTCGAGCATCAGTATTACTTCATGTGCCGAGCAATACAAGATCAGCATAAAATTTTGTGCAATCACAAGACAAGATGTAAAATGGTTATGAATGAATCATTGACAAGATAAAAGGATAAGATCAAATTGTCACAACCACCAATGCGATCCTCATGCAACCAATCAAAAAATTGGAAATTGCATGTAGCTAATAGGTGAATTTCAAGGGTTTGAGCAGGAACATTTTATCCAAGGATGCATTATGAACCACTAATCCTTATAAGGGAGTCTTGATGCCATTGAATGGTGAAGTGAGAAGTACAAAAAGGATAAGGAAAAGAAAAAACTGTTATTGCAGAACATTGGTGTCAAAGATTAAGAGGAAAGGATAGCATTTACACATCTAGTTGATCAAAATAGAAAAAGGAAAGAAATCAATAGATCAGATCTAGTAGAGATCAAGGGATAGAAGAGTAGATCAAGAGCCTGAGATCAGCATTAGAGATTGCATTAGTTTAGGTGTATTATTCTAATACTCTCTCACAATTGTATTAGGAATTTGGATTCCTATTGAGCTAGGTAGGTTTAACAGCCTTATGTAAATCGTATAATAGGGTGGCATTCTAAGTTGAATGTTATTAAAGTCCTCTAACAAGGCACACTCCTAATAGGGTGTAGAAATCCTTTAACATGGTCACATTTAACAGTGTGTTGTAGCCTTTAACAGGGTAGGCCTTTAACAAAGCAAACCATCAAAAGTGGTTGAAATTAATTGCTGCAGTAATTTTGTGGGTATCATCCCCACCCTAGTTCAATTTAACCTTCTTATTCCTAGAGGGTTTCTGGGTCACCAAAATCTCAAGTGTTATGTGGTGATGGATGTTTGTTTTTCATGATTGTTTAATGTTTATATGCATGCATGTTAATTTTAGTTATATGTTATTAAGGGTTTAAAATCGGTTAAAAGGCCAGTACTTCTAATTCACCCCCACCCCCCTCCCCCCCCACCCTTGCTCTCAGAAGCATTCTTCTATTAAGACATTCCAATAATTGGTATCAAAGCCAAGTTCTCTCAAGAAGAAGCCTAACATCTTGGAGGAAAACATCTGAAGATGAAAGTTTTCAAACTTGGAAAGATCATTGAGAACCAAGTGATAGATGTGCATCTTGCTCTACACAAGGTAGAGGAAGCTAGAGAGGAATTAAGAAAATCCTTAAAAAGAAGGAAGGAAATACCTATAGCCAAAAATGATATTCACTACAAGGAGATTGACACCACACAAGTATTTGCCAAAGGAGATTCCAAAGAATTTGATGCAGCAATAGCAGAACAGATGGAGAAAAATAGAGTTCAAGCAAAAGAGAGAAGAACTCTTAAGATAGAACATGAATCACAGGCCATGATGCTATGTGAAATCACTGAACAAAAGAAAAAAGTAGTTGAGGATAGAATCATGATGAAAGATGACAAAAGAAATCTTGCAAACAAACTTGAAGAAAAATGTACTAAATTAACAAGGATCTCAAACATGCAAATGGATACACTTGCCCAAATGATGAACTTTCATCATGAACTCAATATGAAAGATATTGACATCTCTACTTTAAAGATGCAGAATGAATTGAATAGAGAAAAAGAAACAGTAGAGAATCTCAACAAGTCAAGTGAAGCTAACAAGTACTTTGAACAGTTGCTGAAATCCCCAAGGTCAGCCCGTGATACATCAAGACTTGGATACTCCAGCACTAAAGTTGGGGAATAATCAAAGAATGATGAGCAAAGAAGTGACAAAGGTAAGGATTCTAAACCCACTTTGTAATTACTATAATAAAAAAGGGGCATACTGCTAATGTTTGCAAGAGTAGAAGGATCAATAAGCCAAACACACCCAAAAGCAAGGGTTACTATCACAAGTGCAACATGCAAGGACAAATGACACAAGACTGCAGGTCTAAAGTCACAAGAACACAAAGATTTGATGGAAATTGCCACAATTACAAGAAGTATGGACATAGAGACTTTGAGTGTAGATCAAAGCCTATGTGGACACCAAATCAGCATGTAAGAAGGGACAACTATGTACACCATTACAATTGAGACTACAATACAAGATAAAGCTATCACTATTGTCAAGATTATGGATATATACCCTAGAACTGCATAAGAACACATTTCAAGGGGAACTATAAAAGATGGTTGAACCAAACTACTTGCTTTAGTTGCTTGAAAATTGGACTTGTCAGCAAGAATTGTCGAAAAAAGGCCAAGGCACCCAAGACTGAAGCAAATAAGGGCAAAGAAAAAGTTAATGAGGAACACACTGGAAGAGACATGAAGAAGACATGGTAGAAAAAGGATGGATCAAGTACATCCAATGAAAGGATGCCATCACCCACAAGGTCAAGTGATCATTTATCATCCAACTAATCACAAGATGAGCCTATGGGGCTGATACATATAAGGAAGTATCATACATCAGCCCTAAACCATGATGAAGCACTGCAAAGTATAAAATTGCATGAGACAAGATGCTAAGACAAAACTTGAATGATGATGATGAGCTATCTTTGGATACCGAGTGAAACTGCTTTGGATACCGAGTCAAGAAGTTTAGTGGAAGCTGAGTAAAACTATAGTGGTAGTTGAGTTATTAACAAAGTTAGTAGATGCCAAGTGAAAATAGTTGTCGAGTGCATGTCGAGTTGAAAAACCTTTGGAAGTCAAGTGATAGGTGAAGGTACAAGAATTTATTAAATGCAAATTTTTTGAGTTGCTTAAAAGTAAAAATTAATTCATTTTTGAGCCATTCAAACAAAGAGTGATTACCAGGAGCACGACTGAGCAATTTTCAAGTATTCAACCAGCAATTTGCAGTGATTTAGCATCTACCCAATTGATTTAAGCATTTAACCAAGTATTTCCTTTAGGTGCCGAGTTTTACAATTTGTGAAGTTTGCTTTAAACATCAAACCCTTGTTTGGTAAATAATGGTGTCTAGTTCAAAGATGACCCAAGGGAAAAAGAGCCATGAGATTCAACTTGTCAATAACGAGGTTAAACATCCTGAGTTTAGGCCCATCCCAAAAGTTATATATAAAAATGATCTCGCTGGTGCCTTATCTACCATCCCTGAAAAAGTTGTTATGGTTCAAGATGTGTGAAAGTGTTATAACTGCAAAATAGGAGCCATAGGAGACTTGGAAATCTTTGATGCCTTTGAAAAACTCTATGCTAATGGAATATTGAAGGATGAATTTTCAATCATAGAGAAGAAGGGTTTAACCAAAGCCCTAATTTTTCCAATCGTATTCAAAATTGAGTGGATACACATAATACTTAGTAGAATTCATGATGGATCATTCTGGTTAGAGCAAGGACTAGTTAAAATAACCAAGAAAATAGTTCATAGGGTTACAGGATTTCCAACCCTAGATCGGCCCAAGACACTGAGAAGTGACAAAAAGGAAACAATTGAGAAAAAAAATGGAGCAAAGTGGAACAATAGAGGCATGACCATAGAAACCATAACCGATCCCCTTCTAGACTTTTTTGTAAGGATCATATCACATAAGTTTTATCAATCCAGCAGGTTGAATAGTGTACCCTACATAGCAGTGGATGTGGCATATAAACTTGTAAAGAAAGACCACACCTATGATCTTGCAGAGCTCATGTTGCAGTAGATTAATGAAAATCTTGGAGCTATTAGAAATTCCAAGGGAGCACAATGTAAATTTGGGTTAGTGCTAGTTTGTGTGTTCTTTTATGTGATGAAGGAATTCCCTTCATTTGGCAAAGTCAACTAGAGTCAGAACCAAAAAAAAATTGATCAAATAAATGATTTTATTGCACAAATGGGAGATAGCTTTGATGATCAAATGTCTATCTATTTTGATGATTTCAAGAATGCAATGAAGAAAAGAATGAAGATACCAATTTCACTGGTGGAAAAGCATGTAAATGATATATGCTTTCTTGTTGATATTGACTATACTTATATCCAAGTAGTCCTTCCAAGAGCAAGATGGCTTAGACCATTGTAATATGAACTTGATGTTGATCAAGCTTCTACAGCCATCACAACATTACTTGCAGAGGAAATGGACAAATCTACCAAGGCATTTGGAACATATGACACTATCAAATCAAGAGTTGTTGCAGAACTCAAGATAGCCACAATAGTAAAGAAGAAGGACAAGCTAGTGAAGAATATAAAGAAGAGATTTCATGTTGAAGAAACAAGTGTAGCAGGAGAAGCAAAGAAGATTAGTGAAGAGGAGCCAAAACAAGGGCCACTTTATTGTCACAAGGCCAAGGTGAAGACAAAGATGAGAGTGCCAAGGAAGAAGGAATCAAGGAAGCATCCATCGAAGGCAAAGATATCAAAAGGAAGGCAATGACACCTTTTGCTTCTTAGCCTACACCAAAGAAAGCTACTATGCCAACACCTAAGAAGCCAACAATCAGAGCTACAACAAGGGCCTCAACACAAAAAGACAAAGAGGAAGCTACAAAGAAGAAGAAAACAATCAAGAAGGCACAAGAAGAGCCAAGGAAAAGGAAAATATATGTGGCTCAACCTTATACTAATGAAGAAGATCAGTCTAAAAAAGTAAGTCATCCTCCTAAGTCTTCAATTGATACATTATGTGAAAAGATTAGGAATGGAGACTTAAGTGATATGAAAAAGATTGATTTCAATAAGTTCACCAAAGTGAAACAAAACAGCATAGAAGAATCAATCTATGCATTAATGGCACAGTTCAAGTATACACCTCTTGAACTTGATGGACAATTGCCAAAAAAATTGTCTAAAATTGTAGAAGACAAATGGCATTTTTGTTTGAAAATGGAGGAGATGAGGGAATCAACTCTAGCAAGCATACTGCCTAATTTGACAAGGGAATAGATAACTAAAGCAGTCAAAAGGCATAACACTAGGTTTACACCTAAGTATAGGGCATTCTCCATTCTCCAAAACAAAATTGAAGAAGTTGTACAAAAAACCACAAGATTGTGGAAGAATTTATATAAGAAAACTAAAGATGTCCTTGAAGAGGAATACAAAGAAGAAGCTACTACTAAATCAGAGGAAAGAAGGAAGAGGAAAGAAGAGAAGACAGAAGTAGAGAAAAAGGTTGAAGATGAGGAAAGCAAAGGTACTAATGAGCAGAAAAGTGTACAAGACACAAAACTACCACCTCCTAGTCCTCCTCACTCTACTATCACACCTGTAGAAATTATAAAGATTGAGGATGTTGTTGACACCTCAAGTCAAAACATCAATGCACTAACTATAGAGGATCTCACTTAGTTCCTTGAGCAAACAACTCTTCAAGCACAATGTGTACAAGTGCCATATTGGTCAGTGTAGATGAGCTTCAAAAGGCCATAAATAAACTCAAAGAAGCCAAGGTATCACCATAAGAACCACCTCAGATCACTCAAACTACTAGATTCCCATTTCTACTACCTCCATCACTACCAAGAATAGCCATGCAAGCTCATCAAGAGCCGAGTGCAACAACAAGGGAAGCCATAGGTACACCAATACAGACACCAAGTACACCCCTAGTAGCAATGATACAAGAAGAAGATAAGGAAGAAACACATGATAAGGAGGAGTCTACAATACAAAATTTGGTTGAATTACCAAGAATAATAATACCTACGAAATCTATTCAGTGGTCGAGTACTAACAAGTTAACCTTACAAGTCAATACACCAAGCTCAAGTTCTACAAGGGTAGCCAGGACCATTCATTATGGTATTCTTGAGCTTGATGCAGAAATTCAAATACCCTATTATGATTCAAGCACTCTAAGTGAAGAAAAGATGAATGAAATACAGAGTGTATTGGATAAAAGAAGGAGGCAAGAGGCAATGAGGAAAGACTTCAAATACAAGCAAGCAATGAATGAGATCAAAGATATATTCATGGATTCCTTCAGTCTACAACCTCTAGATTCAACTAGACCAATCCTTGAGCAACTATCTGATATAGTTGACCAAGTGAATAATGAAGACCATGATACAAATGTAAAACTCATGGACTGGTCAGAGAAGAAGTTTCTAAGAAAATTCAACCAAAAGATAGCCAATAACATTATTTTGGGATAGGTTGATCTAGCCAAGAAATTGGATAAGGTAAAGATTGTACTAGGGAACATCTTTTTCCATTATAGAAAATTGTGTGATTTTTCTAGGTTCACAAAATAAACAAATCAAAAAAAATTGAGCCTTGAGAGCACCCTTAAGCTCTCCAATATGCAACTACCCTCAAATCCTACACAAAGTGAGAAGCATTTTTCTCAAATGCCTCACATTCAGAGGGAATTAGTTGCATTATCAACAAAAGAGGCTATTGTTAAAGAAAAGCTTATGCAAATGCAAGCCTCTATCATTCCTCACTTGGAAGTATTACACAAGGAGAAAATGTATGCAGAAACAGTCTTGAATAAGGATTCAAATATTTCTACACTTGAAGGACTTGTTGATCTAGCAGTAGAGCTTGCAATCCAACACAAATCATTAGATATTACATTGAATAATTGGGATGCAGCTCTCAAAATTCTCCTTGAGGTAAATAAAACATTTTTGGCCAAGCATGGCATTCCCATTTAGGACCCTTTTACATCACTGTCAAAAAGGGGGAGATAATAATGAGGGAGATAATATTCAAAGGAGGAGACATATTAAAGGAGGAGAAATGTATATAGCAAGAAAGATAAGGAGATAACAGGAGATAATATTCAAAGGGGGAGATATATTAAAGGAGGAGAAATGCATATAGCAAGAAAGATAAGGAGATAACAGGAGATAACAAGGCAAGAACAGGTCAAAAATAGAGAACATCAGGCACAATGGCACAATGGCACAATATATCAGAATTTATGACATGATAAGGCATAATCAACTCAAGGGGAGTCATAAGGTATATTTTTTATTACAATATCTTTTTGAAATTTTGTAAGTAAAGAATGTACATATAATGATTGGATCATGAATAATCAGTTAAGTGTTTTTGACACTCATGTCATAGGGGGAGATTGTTGATCAAATAAATAAGATTGAAAAATGAGTGTCAACACACTTAACCTTTTTCATTATACATGTCGAGTACACAATGGAAGCCGAGCTAAAATTTCTTTATGTGCCAAGTCACAGATAGTGTCGAGCAAACTACAGTTGCTGCCGAGCACAACACATTACAATATATGCTAAGAAAAGTAGAAATTCAATAGCTGTCAAGTGAAATAGTAATCCTATACAAGTTGAGTAATTCATAAATCAATAAAAGCTGAGCAATGCAGAAAACTAATAGGAGCCAAGTAATGCAGAAACTACAATAGATGTCAAGCAATCTAGAATAGATGGTGTCGAGCATTAGTATTACTTCATGTGTCGAGCAATGCAA
Organism: Cupressus sempervirens; assembly: GCA_028749045.1. Taxonomy (NCBI): domain Eukaryota; kingdom Viridiplantae; phylum Streptophyta; class Pinopsida; order Cupressales; family Cupressaceae; genus Cupressus; species Cupressus sempervirens. The sequence continues at coordinate 883,726,224 of CM053789.1, forward strand.
GATCAGCATAAAAGTTTGTGCAATCGCAAGCCAAGATGTAAAATGGTTATGCATGACTCATTGATAGGATAAAAGGATAAGATCAAATCCTCACAACCACCTATGTGATCCTCATCCAACCAATTAGAAAATTGGAAACTGCATGTAGCCAATAGGTGAATTTCAAGGGTTTGAGCGAGAACATTTTATCCAAGGATGCATAATGAACCACTAATCCTTATAAGGGAGTCTTGATACCATTGAATAGTGAAATGAGAAGTACGAAAAGAAGAAGGAAAAGCAAAGCCTATTATTGCAGAACATTGGTGTCAAAGATTAAGAGGAAAGGACAACATTTACACACCTAGTTGATCATAACAGAACAAGGAACACAATCAATAGATCAAATCTAGCAGAGATCAAGGGATAGAAGAGAAAATCAAGAGCCTGAGATCAACATTAGAGATTGTATTAGTTCAAGTGTATTATTCTAATACTCTCTCACAATTGTATTAGAAATTTTGAAATCCTATTGAGTTAGGTAGGTTTAACAACCTTATGTAAATCCTTTAATAGGGTGGCATTCTAGGTTGAACATTCTTAAAGTCCTCTAACAAGGAACACTCCTAACAGGGTGTAGAAATCCTTTAACAGAGTCACATTTAACAGTGTGTTATAACCTTTAACAGGGTAGGCCTTTAACAGGGCAAACCATCAGAAGTGGTTGAAATCAATTGCTGCAGTAATTTTGTGGGTATCATCCCCACCCTAGTTTTACCTTCTTATTCCTGGAGGGTTTCTGGGTCACCAAAATCTCAAGTTTTATGTGGTGATGCATGTTTGTTTCTCATGATTGTTTAATGTGTATATGCATGCATGTTAATTTCAGTTATATGTTATTAAGGGTTTAAAAGTGGTTAAAAGGTCAGTACTTCTGATTCACCCCCCCCGCCCCCTCTTAGAAGCATGCTTCTATTAAGACATTTCAACAGAGGTGAATTTTTAAGAAACAAGGCAAGATTGGTATGTAAAGGTTACTCACAGTAAGATCGAATATATTATGAGGAGACCTATGTTCCAGTGGCTAGAATAAAAGTAGTATGATTATTCTTAGCCTGTGCAGCATAGAAAAAATTCAAAGTATATCAAATGGATGTCATGTTAGCATTTCTAAATGGAGAATTTGAAGAAGTGTACATTGAGAAGCCTGAAGCTTATCCTTTGATAGATGACAAGGACATAGTATGCAAATTGAGGAAAGCATTGTATGGCCTAAAGCAAGCACCCAAAATCTGGTATGCAAGGTTGGACAAGCATTTGACAAAGCTTGGATATAGTAAAGGTATGATAGATAGCAATCTCTATTGGAATGAAATTCATGATGGTTTGATGATTTTTGTAATATTTTTTGATAATATCATATTTGGAGGAAATAATGAAGAAAGTGAGAAGTTTGTAGAAGAAATGAAGAAAGAATTTTAAATGAGTATAATAGGAGAGATGAAATACTTTGTAGGATTACAGATTGTATAGAATAAAGAAGAAATCTTTATTTTTTAGACTAAGTACTTGAAGGATTTACTAAAAAGGTTTAGTTTTGAAACATGCAAACCCACTGGAACACCTATGGTAACTGGACACAAGTTATCTACAAAATATGAGACTCCTACTATTGAGTAGAAGAAGTATAGATCTATGATTCGAGGATTATAGTAACTAACTCACACAAATGCAGTTGGAATTATTGCAAGATTCCAAACTAATCCTAGAGAAGCATGTTATGTAGTATTTAAAAGGATATTTAGGTATCTAAAGGGAAAATCTAAGTTTGGATTGTGGTATGATAGATCTAATGATTTTACTTTAAGTGGTTGTACTAATGTTGATTGGGAAGGTAGTATGGATGACAGAAAGAACACCAATGGTGGAGCCTTCTTTCTTGGAGGAATATTGGTTTCTTGGTTAAGAAAAAATTAGGATTGTACATCACAAAGTACAAAAAAGTAGAATATGTTGCAACAACAAAAAATTGTAATCAATTTTTTTGGATGAAGAAGATGTTGAAGAATATAAGGATAGAAATTAGTGAACTTGTTGTCATACATTGTCACAACACAAGCACAGTAAATATGTCTAAGAATCTAGTATTGCATTTAAGAACTAAGAACATTCCTATCAAGTATCACATGTTGAGAGAGAAAGTTGTAGAAAAGGAAATCAGATTGGCTTATGTGAAGACCAAAAAGTAGATTGTAGATATATTCACTAAGCCTCTTCCCAAAGAGACTTTTTAGTATTTACAAGGTATGCTTGGGGTTATGCCCCTTCCTACAATAGAGTAGAAGATGCAAAAGTGCATCAGTGTAGTGTAACATATCACTATTGTTGTATGGACTAAATATTGATGCTTCTTATATGGAGGACCACTTGTGATGGATAGAGTCATCTAGGACTTCTATTGGATATTGTTTTGAATAGTGCCTTTGGACACTTGAGCTAAGTAAGAATCAATTGTTGTAGAGTTTGATGCAGTAAATTTGGTTGCTAAAATCTTTGACATTTATGTCAATGGGGGAGATGTTTGGCATGAAAAATAGCATGTACAACATGATAGTTAGAGAATTTTGTCATGAGTATAGTAAGTTTAGAAGAAGCACAACATGGAATGATAGTTTGATAGAAAGAACATTGGGGTATATCAATGGGGGAGAATGATTGATGAGGAGGATTTGAAAAGAAAGATGAATAGTTTTTTGTTCATATTATTGGAACTAGATGTTTTTCATCTATGTTGCCATCAATGTCAAAGGGAGAGATTGTTGCAAGATTGTTGGAAGCATGAATGTTGATGATATTCCTATGGGGGAGTATTGTAGATATGTTGCTATGATGGTATGTTAAATTCATGATTGAATTTTTCATTGATGTCAACATAGCAATTTTCTATGGTATCTAACAAAAAAACAACAAAAAGATCAAGTTGGTACAGATGGCTAGTTGAGTATTCCAACTATCTGAAGTTATGGGAGATATGTATAAGTATCTAGTATATCTTGCTAATGTAAGAAGAAGAAATGATATGTCTAGAAGAATTTATGTAAGTTTTGGTGATGTCTATTCTAAGATAGATTTTATAGAGGCATGTTCTAGTAAACTTGTTATATCTCTTAGCCGAGTTGTTATTTTGAGAATCGAGGTTGCAAATATAAAGAAGACATGTTGGCGATCACATGGCTAAGAATGCTTGTCATAATATTGCATGTACAAAAATATATTCAAGTTTTAAGGTAGAAGATTAATGTTCTAGCTAACCATAATGTATTCTTAATGTGGTCCTACAATGGTCAATTGAGAAGGTCTAATAGCTGACTCAGGGAATTGTTTTATAGACTCGGTATAAAGGAAGAGCATTTTCCTTTATCGTATAGTATGGTTGATGATTGATGATAAGTAGCAGTAAGAAAAAAATGTGAAGTTGAGCAGAGCAGTGTGGAAGTGAAGGAGACTTCATTGTCGAGGTTTTATTGAGTGATCTAAGGTTTGATATTTGGATCAGAGGTTCATGAACTAGTCTACAAGGTCTAAAAATGATTGGTTCAACTGACAAAAAAAAGGAAAGAAGAACATAATAGTAAACTACATGTTTGAGCAGTGAGCTCTTCTTGCAATTAAAATTGCATGTTTGGGCAATGGGATCTTCTTGCATACATTGTTCCACAACTCCTAACAAGGTTGGTACAACTCCTAATAGGGTTGGAATCTCCTAACAGGGATTCAAAGTCTCCTAATAGGGACTCTATGTACTAAGACTCCTAATAGGTTCCATCCTCTAATAAAGAATAATTATATTAGTACATCATCTTGTGGGCATCATTTCCACCAGGGTTTTTCTTCTAATCAATGGTTTTCCTAGTTAACATATCTTGTGTAATTGTCTATGTGCACCATATTATGGTTGTTGTTTACTTTGGTTGAATGGTTAAGTTTTTTTAAAGAAGATAAATGTTTTAATTATTGGATAACTAATTCACCCCCCCCCCCCCCCCCCCCCCCCGTTATCTTGGTGGAATATTGTTTCTAACACTTCTTTCCCCATTTTAGGCATTTTACCACAGTTTTCCCTATAGAGAAATTTTTGAGCAATTTTAGGCTTAATAGGACCTAATTGCTTCAAAAAAAGAATCAACCTTAATTCCTATCTAACCACACCTTCTAACCCTACCTTGAGACTTCATCTCTAATCTGTATTCATTAAATAGTTGGCAAGACCATTTACAAGCCAAAATTGTGTTAGGGTTTTGCCTTTCCCCAAGGTGCTCTTGCACCATACTCCCCCTACAAGAAGAAGCCTAAGGTACCTATGGTGATAGGAATTCCTTGTTGATTCCATGCTTCTTAAATTCATTGTCAGCCACCTAGGTTGCCTCAGCTAGAGGAGTATCCTTCCATGTCACTAGATGTTCTTTGTAAGCCTTGTTTCTTGTGCTCTTTTTCACCCTAAAATCCAGTATTTTCTCCACCTATGTTTTATTCTTCTCAAGTACCTATAAGTCTGATATATCCTTATGTAGCTCTATTTGATACTCCTCTTCATCAATATTTGGACCCTTTTAAGGTATCAAGTCTTTAACATTGAATATGAGGGAGATAGATATGTCCTTTGGTAGGTCAACTCTATAGGCATTGGAACCATACTTCTCTAGTACTTTGCATGGCCCAATCCTCTTCATTTGTAACTTACTAGGGATTTCTTTCTATAGTCTATCCTTATTCAAGTAGACCATGACCAAATTCTGTATTTTGAATTGTAAGTCTCTCCTCCTTTCATCTTTCTTTTCTTTTAACTTCTAATTGGCTTCCATCAAAGTCCTCTTCACCTGATCATGTATCTCCTTCATAGACTAAATAAAATCATCAGCATTAACACTAATGGTGTCATGTGTTGGTAGGTCTCTTAACTCCATTATGTCTCTTGGATGTGACCCATACACTATTTGAAAAGGACTTATACCAATGGTTATGTTCTTTCTATCATTATAGGAAAACTCTACCTGAGGTATGATTTGTTCCCAACTCTACCCATATTTTTTGGTAAGACACCTCAAGAGGTTTTCTAGGACCCTATTGATGACCTTTGTCTGCCCATTATTTTTTAGATGGTAGGCAAAACCATGAGCCAAGTTTGTACCCAATCCCTCCCATAGAGTCTTCCAAAAATGCCTCATAGACTTGATATCTATGTCAGCCATAATGCTCATTGGTATCCCATGAATTATGACCACCTCTTTGAAGAATAGATTGGCTATATGGCTAGAATCATGTGCTTTTTTACATGGGATGAAATGACATTTCTTGTTGAATCTATTAACTACCACAAACACACTATCTAACCCTATCTTAGTCCTAAGTAATCCCACTATGAAATCCATGATTATGCATTGCCAAGGCTTATTAGGAATGGGTAGTGGCTGATAGAGTCCTGTATTGGATGAAGTTCCCTTTTCCTTCTGACATATACCACATTTATCTACATATGATCTCACATGCCTTTGCATTTTGGGCCAATAGTAAAATCGTTCCACTAGGTCTACCATCTTATTCAAGCCAAAATGCATACTTCCATTGTGCTTTTCTTGAATGAGATTCTCTCATGGATGCCCTTGGAATGCACAATTGTTGACTCTTAAACAAAAATCCATTTTGCAATGTATACTTAGATAAATAACTATGAAAATGATTCTCAAAATTAGTGCATACCTTATATGCCTCTAAGAAATTAGTATCTTCACCATACATGTCTTTGAGTCCTTCAAGCCCAACACTTTACAATCTGACCTCTTGAACAGTGGGTATCCTTCTATTCAAAGAATCTACCACCTTGTTATTTGTGCCCTTTTTGTGTTTGATAGTAGAGGTGTAGGATTGCAAGAACTCCATCCATTTGATGTGTCTCAAGCTAAGCTTCTCTTCTGAATTGATAAAACTTAGTGCTTGATTTTTAGTGAAGACAAAAAAATCCTTAAGCAATAGGTAATGCCTCCATTTCTTAAGAGCTTGAACAAGTGCATAGAGTTCTAAATCATATGTTGAATACCTTGTCTTGGCTTCATTAAGACTCTCACTGAAAAATGCCACAGGCTTGCCTGCTTGGCTCAAGACTACCCCTACTGCTATGTTACTAGCATCACACTCTACCACAAATGGCTTCTCAAAAGTAAGAAAAATCAATACTAGTTGGTTTTCCACCTTTTCCTTCAACCTTTCAAAACTCTCATCTATAGCTTTGGTCCATGTGAATTTTGTCGTCATGCTTCCCTTGATGGTGTCATTCATTGGTGCACAAATCTCATTGAACTTCCTCATAGACTTCCTATAAAATTATTCTAGGCCATGAAAACTTCTAATCTTAGTAGTAGACCTAGGAATAGGCCAACTCAAGGTTTCCTCTACCTTGCTCTTGTCTATTTTTAGACTTCCTTGGGATACTACAAAACCGAAGTATACTAGCTCTTCTTTCATGAATTCACTCTTCTCAAGGTTCACTATTAACTTCTCCTCTTGAAGCTTCCTCAACACCATTTCTAAGTGTTTCATATGCTCCTCTTTTGTCTTTCTGAAGATCAATGTGTCATCTAGGGACACAACAACAAACACTCCTATGTAATTCTTCAAGACTCTGTCCATAACTCTCATGAAGATTCTTGGTGCATTGGTAAGAGAAAATGGCATTACCAACCACTCACAAAGATCCTTAGTGGTCTAATTTGATAATAGCCACTCTTAAGATCAATTTTAGAAAATTATCTAGCTCCACCAAGACAGTCCATTAGGTCCTCTATTCTAGGAATAAGGAATCTATATCTAATTGTAATTCTATTGATTTCCCTAGAATTAGCACACATTCTCCACTTACCTCCCTTTTTAGGTGGTAGGACCACTGGTAGTGCACATGGACTAATGCTCTTCCTAATCAACCCTTGATCAAGCAATTCTCAGACTTGCCTTGCAATCTCCTTGTTCTACTCTAGGGTCATCTTGTATGCAGCCTTATTGGGTAAGGATGCCCCTTGTATAAAGTCAATTTGATGACTTATGGCTCTCTTTGGGGGTAGAGTTGGTTTTGCTCCATCACATATGATATCCTTGAATAGGCTAAGTAGTTCTTGTACTTCTACAAGTATAGGTGCTTATTTTGATGACTTCTCCTCCTTTGGCTTCACCATGATGACATACCCTACTCCTCCACCTTCCCTTATTTCTTTGAGGAACTCTTTCCCACTCATCAATAATGTCTTAGCAATAGCCTTCTCTACCTTGTCTTCTTCCAACAATGACTGTATCTTATAGGTGACTCCATCCTTCTTGAAAGAATACTTGTTTTCCTTCCCATGATGCATTGCCTCTAAGTCATATTGCCAAGGCCTTCCTAGCAGTAGAGGACAAGTATCCATAGGAACTACATCACATAGGATCTTATCTTGGTACTTGCCAATAGTGATGTCCACCCATACTTGTTCATTCACCAAGATATTTTTCCCTTTATTCAGCCAAGTCGCCTTATAAGGACACATGTGGAATTTTTGTTAGACCAAGCTTATGTACTGTATCTTTTGATATCATATTATCAATAGACCCTAAGTCTATCATCACCTTCCATACTTTTCCAAGTATCTTGCATGTTGTTCTGAAAAGTGCTCTCCTTTGTTTAGCTTCTTCCTTCATTGGCTCTTTGACCAAAACTCTCCTTAGCATTAGGTTCTCACCCTTTTCTAGTTCAAGGTCTACTTCCCATATTTTCTAAGCCTCTTCCTCTTTAACATAGGTTATCTTCTTCTCTTTGTAAGATGTTGATGCCTTCTCTTGACAGTTGTAAGAAGGATTCCCTAACTTACCACATTGGCAACATTTCATATTACTAAAGTGTGATCCTCTATTGTTGCTCATATACCTTACTTTGCCATCATTATTAGATGCTCTTCATTTTTTTCTAACCTCTCCTTTGACTGGTGTTACTATTTTTCTCAGTCTATTTGGATTCCCCATAGCTTTTTTTTATCATTGGTCCTCCCACTAGAACCTCCCCTTGAGTTACCTCTGACATCTCTTCCTCTACCTTTGCCTTTAGAGCTTGAGTTACCCTTCTTCCTCAACTTGTCTTCCACCTTTCTAGCCATTTAAAAATAGATATCTAAGTTAGTAAGGCTAAACAAACTAAGTTCATCCTATATAGCCCGCTTAAGGCTAGAGACTACTTTAGTGGTGAATCTTTTCCTTTTGGCAATCCTGTCTCATGGGTCGATCGTCATTTGGAAAATAATGTAAGTAACATAGGTCAATCTCATCATTGGATATTTATTAGATTTGGGTTCAATGCCTATGGTAGTTTTCCATTATCTATCACATGATTGGTCAAAAATATTGGTCCAATTTCCAATGTAATATATGTTTTGGATATATTTATTTTATTAAAAAAATCATCGTTTGCATGTTGTTTCTTAGTAGACAATGTTCTTTCACCATTACTACAACCAAATAATTTTCCCTTGGGTATGGCATCGCCTACCATTTTCCTCACGTGTGTTGACCACTAACCCCATTTAGCCAACTATTTCCTATTGTGGGCTTGCATAGGAAAGCGCATTTTGCCTCTATTTGACATTATCACTTGTTTAATCTTACATAATTTGTCAACCTAGATAGGACTATAAGATATTATTATTCTACACAATTTTCTCTTTTCTAGTTTGGAGACTAACATTTTTTATTACTGCCAAAGTTTCAGAGTGATAAGTGCATTGCACATTGACTCATGGATCATGGATTTCGTATAAGGTAAGTGATTTTTACTTTATTTATTATGTGGATAGTGGTACTAGTACTGGATTTTTTTTAGTTTTTTTGTTCAGTATCCACTGGTGACTAGACATCTCACATACTAAGATAGGCTTGTGAATTTTATTGGGTAGTATTGTAGACTATAGTACCATAACAGTAGTACCCTTCTTATGAGAATGAATCATATTATTATTATATGTAGTCTAACTAGTCTACTATCACTGTTCACTGTCTTTGACTTGTCACTATTTGATTCTTTTATTCAAAAACTATGTTGATTTATTTTGTGTAGCCTTTATCAATTTGCAATCTCAAATAAGAGGGGTAACAAGGGTTCTAGTAGGATCCCTGAAAGCCAAGAGAGGACACCATTACCAAAACATAGAACCATATCCTCATATTTTGGTGGTGGAAATGTTGCCAACCTACAAGATTCACAAGTTAGATCTCCAGTACTTATTGAAAAAAAAGATTCATCACAAGTTGAAGACCATATTGAAGAAGTTCAATTTGGTGACCTGATATCTTAGTCGAGGAAAAACTTGAACATGATTTGGAGGCAGTTCCCCTGCGTAAAGGGTCACAAACTGATATTATAGACTTGGAGATAGTTAATGACTAGTCAAGTGAGAAAACCAAAAGTGATTCCATAAATCATGTTCATGCACAAAAGGGGGAAAAAATTGAAATAAAAAAAAAATCAATCTCTCTAGGATCTATCCAAATGAAAATTTCAATTAGAATGGGTGGAAAAGAACTAGTTTATTGAACTAGTGACCAATCCAATTGATGGTGAGCCTCCTATAGAATGTAGATATAAGATTTGCATAGAGATTAGAAAGAAGGAGAAGAGGTTACAGCTTAAACTTGATACCATAGAAAAGCATGTTGGTAAAGTTTACAAAAAGAAAACTATAGATGGAGATGAAAATTTTTTACTAACTTGGAAAACAAAGTACAACTATCTGCATATCAGGAATGTCGAAATATATGAGTTACACAAGAAATTACGAGAGAAGTATTTTGTAGTAAAAGGTTCTATTGAAGATTTCATTGGGAAAGCAATGGAAGTGCAAAATATGGGAAAAGTAGTTCAATTAAGTGTGGTCTTTTATATTTTGAGTAGAGGATGTCCTATGATGGACTACCCTTTAATTACTTCTTTATTGCACTTTTTGAAGTTCAAAACTATCCAAACAGTCACTGGTCAGTAAACAGTAGGTGGGAATGGGCTAGTTGTCTTGCACCAGGTTGAAAAAGAAGATATGAAGAAAAAAATAAAAAACTAAAATTTCATTGCATTATCTCTAGAGAAAGTTACAGCAATTGATAATACTTTCTAGGTGTGCACGCATGTTTATATTGTAAATGATCTTCGTTGTCAACCCTTTATACTATTTGTTGCTAAATTGAATTGTAGTGCGACAACTAAAAATTTATATGATTTATTAAAGAGTATTCTAATTTTATGTGGAGGTTTGGATAACGTGGATATTTTCAAAAAATTGGCATGTATTGGAGCGGATGGAGCTTCAGTTATGCAAGATCATAAAGGTGGTCTTTGCAAAAATATAAAGAATGATTTGGCACCCTACATTATTCCTATTCATTGCATGGCCCATCAAATGAATCTAGCTCTTAGAATTGTCAACAATTTTGGTTGTGTAAGTAAAGTAAAATCTTTAATCAAAGAGATTTACCAAATACTTTTGTTGAAGTCCAAAATGAGTCTGAGAATTTCAACAATTTGCTCAAGGACTTTTTGATGGAAGGAAGCTTCTTTTTTAAGAAAATGATAATAGATGGATCTCTTTAGATGGACTAGCGCATCGAGTATGCTCTGAATATTGGTCATTTCTTGGACTAATCCACTCTATGTGAGACAGAATCTCTCAACTGTATTCAAGTCTAACTAATGTTAAGATACTCTTAACTTTAGCAGCTATTCTCCCCATGCTATAGGACATGAGAAATATTATGAAAAAGGTTCAACAAATAGCTATGTACATTGCAGAATATAAAAAAACTATGTAAAATGACATGTAATAATTGGATACTCTATATCAATTAATACCATTAAATGAATCAAAGTTTGCAAAGTGGATAGAAATCACAGATTTGAACAATCTTGAGAACTTTTTACATATTGGTGCAAACAATGAGCTATGTGCCAAGGTACATGGAGTTGAAATACCAATGTAGTACTATGTTTGCATTGACCCCAACTCAAACCCCAACGAAGCAGGAAATGAAGTAGAATCAGAACTAGAGAAGGTACTTTCATGTGTTATAAGTGAAGACTTCAAGAACATCAAAGACTTTGTGCTTAACTCTGTCAAGTGAGTTTGCTACAATCTCACAAATTAGATTCAAATTCCCTCCAGAGGAACTGCTCAAAGTAATGTCTATTGTTTTTCCTCAATATTGGTCTCTAAACTGTCTGACTGATTTTCAAAGAAGGATGACAACTTTGATTCAGAATTTTTGCAAACCTAAAGTAATTAATGGAGTAACTATAAATGGAATTTTAGATGAATCTCAACTAAGAGATCAATCATATTCTTTTGCAAACATAATGAGGGAACAATATGATCTTATAGAGAGTCCAAATTAAGATGGAGCGGTAATAAAGCTTTAGAAAAATTTTGGTCAGAGAAATTAGTTGAGAGAGTCAATACCAGAATATTTCAAGCCTACTAATTTATGTTTAACAATGATATTGGGTTGAATGAAGGATGAGAGAGTTTTCAATACTTTGGGCTTCTTGAAGTCAAAGGTTAGAAACAAATTAGACAAAAATTTGGATAATTGTTTGAGACTCTATAATTCTAGGTATGAGGTAGATAGTTTCCCTTAAGACAAGGCTCTCAGCATTTAGAAAAACAAATGTGGAAGAAGAGGGATGCCCAACATTTCAAACCTGAGTGGCAGTGGTAGTGGTAGTGGTTCCGGTCCTAATATTGGAAACAATGAAGATGATGTTGACTTTAGCATGCATACTAAAACTAATAGTGAATCTAAAGAAAACACAACGAACAATTAAATGTTATATGCAATAAATAAGGAGGATTTTGATGATAGTGATGCTGAGCCAATTCAGGCAGAGTGACAACTATAGCAGCTTCTCAACTTCAAGTTCTCACTTTTGTGTGAGTCAAGTAGTAGGCTGGTAGCTCTAGTTTAAGACTCTTCTCAACTTCAAGTTCTAACTTCTATGTGAGTCAAGTAGTGGGCTAGTAGCTCTAGTCTAAGAAGTTAGTTTATATCCTTCATTCACTACCCTTTTATAGATGCTTAATTTTTTTTTAAACATGTGATGTTACAAGCTTACATGTTGAGATTTTCATTGAAACTAGTTTTTACTTTTAGAGCCTACACATATTGAGATTTTCATTGATTGTATTTTTTCAACATGTTGAAATTTTTATTGACTATATTTTTTAAACATATTGAGATTTTCATTGATTCTTGAACTTGAAATTTTCATTCACTCTAAATTTTAGACATTTTTAAATTTTTATTGATTCTAGTTTCTTTAAGAAATTGTAACATAATGCATTTAACAGAATAAGCGTTATTTAAAAAAAATTGTATTACAATCCTTTGCAAATGACTCAATGTCAAATGACCTTGAATTCCCTTTTACAAATACAAGGGAGCAACAATAGTTGTAGGTCAGTTTGTAACTATACATATAATCAGATTATTACTACATAATACATTATGTGTGTACAATCACATTTCCAATTTGTCACATAGTCAATTGTACATTTTTTTCAAGTAGTAGGGAAATTTTTTCCATCTGCTCTGTGTAGTAATAGTATGCCCATTGGCTAGTTGTCCAACTATCCTCGTATGTTGGCTCTTGATTCCTGTAACAATTAACATTAAACAAAGTTTAAATTAAATCTAAAATTTTAAATTAAAGAGAAAAAAGTAACAAATCGATTATAGTACTATCACTTAATAAGTTGTCACTTCTTAGTGCTATTAGCTATGACTGTCACTAACACTAACAGTAACAGTATGAGAAGATGACCCAACTCTAATGATGTTCTTTAGGGTGCTCCATTTTGCATTATTTGGAAGCTCTATTTTTTTGAGGTTGTGGCTAAATAGTTATAACCTCATCAACAATGAATAATTCAAAAAGATATGTTTACATGAATCAAGAAATTTATCGATAACTGCACTCATTGTTGATAGTGGTTTGATGTAGCTTGCAATTCTTTCTGAAGTGGTTTCCTCAAGAAAGTTGCCTTAATCATAATTCATGGTTTTGTGCAACTTTTTCATGTAACCTTCTCTTCCAATAAATTTGTCATCTAAGTAAGCTAGATTTGGTAATCCAATATTTAGCAAGTTCAGTACGTTGTGGTTCATCTTCATCAAATCTCTGGAAGTAGATTTGAGAGCTTCATCTATTTCTATTAATTGTTCACAATTGTGACAAATAGCAAAGGTCATTACAAAGGCATCCAAGTGGTTGTTTATTCCTTAGTTTGCCAAATCCCTATCACTGGATATTTGTACTTTATTCAAAATTTGTTTAGCAAAATTTTTTAAGGAATTGGTGAAGATACTTCTTTTACCCTCAACATCTTTTTTTTACATTTTCTAATACAACTCTGAGATTGTTATTTAAATCAAGCCATTCAAACAAACTATCACTATTTTTCATTATTTTGTCCCAATTTTTTTATTTGATAAGCTTAACTGTGTTTATTATAGTATCTTTGACATGATGGTTTTCGAAAGATGTCATTATATTTTGTCCAATTGTATTCTTCATCTTTTTCTTCACTTTAGACATCTCTATCTCACTCTTTTTCTATATTTTTTCTAGTTGCCCTTTTCAGTTAGTTGTTCTCTTCCTCTCATCCCCCAATTTATTTTTTAAATCTTGGATTGTTTTTGCAGTAGTTACCTCTTTTTTCTTCTCATCCTTGAGTTCCCTTTTCAAATCATGGGTTGTTTTCATAGTGGACTCCTCCTTTTTCTTTGCATTATCCAATTCCTTCTTCAAATCATGGAGTTTTTGAGTAGACTCCTCTTTCTTTGCATTCTCCAATTCCTTCTTCAAATCCAAGATTTTTTTTGCAGTTGACTCCTCTTTTTTCTTTGCATTCTCCAATTCCTTCTTCATATGGTGGATTGTGTTACTATTTGTAGTAGCACTAGACTCCATTTTATTTGCATTATCCAATTTCTTCTTCAAATCAAGGATTGTTTTTGTAGTTGACTCCTCTTTTTCCTTCATATTCTCCAGTTGCTTCTTCAAATTGTAGATTTTGTTTGCACTAGATTCCTCTTTTTTCTTCTTATTCCCCAATTCCTTCTACAAATTATCAAGTATCATTTTCTTAGACTCCTCTTTTTTCTTTTCATTCTCCAATTCAATCTTCAAATTACTATTTTCCTTGAGAGAAAAGTCTATGTCATTTTTCAATTTACTATTGACCTGTGCACTACTCTCTATAGACTTGAACAACTGTGTAGTAGAGGCTTTTTCATATTGAATTATTTTTTTGCACTCATCCAATTCTTTAGTCAATTTTTTTAGTTGTTTATTCATCTTTTCTTACTGGAAAAATGTCTCTATAGAAGAAGAATTCTTTGAACCTATTGTCGATTGCTTTCTCCTTGGCCTTCATATTATCAAGGTTTGCCTATAACTTTTCTATTTTCTTTGTAAGCTTTTTGTTTTCCCTCTCTACTTTCATAAGTGTAGAGTAAACCATTTTGTTGCTCTCTTTTGATATATTAATTTTATCAATATTTTTCACTTTTGAAAAATTCATTTGAAGACTGGTAACTTGTACATCGTTATGATTTATTACATTTTTTGGTGGACTATTATCTCTAGCCAAGGGCATAACAGCCATGAAGTTCATCATTTTGGTGTTTTGATCATATATTGGAAATATATTGTTAGTAGATCACTAACATTCAACAATTGCATTACTTTTCAAAGTCTATATAATTTGTCTATTTTCTTTTGCTTGTCTGATCACACTTTGATGCAAACTCCTTTAAACTAAAATCTAGGTTTGCTGACACAATTGAGTGTTTGAAAGGTGAATTATCAGTTGTATTATTGTATTCTCCTCCAACTCCAATTAAACTTACTCCACCTACAATTGTATTTTGAGGATTGCCAACATATTGAAAATGGCCCATTCCAAATCCTAGCATTTTAGGACTATTTTAAGGGTTTTGTACAAAAGTTATTGGTGCATACATTGGTGAAGTAACTGCTAACATTTCTTGCATTGTAATTGTCATAACTTTATTCTTTTTTGCACAAGTTTCATCCATGCTAGTGCCAGTGCCAGTGCCAGTGGGATTAACTACAATTGTATTTGAAGATTTAACAAATATTCTGTTGGGATGACCTTCAAAAGTAGAAGTATAATATAAAAAATAATTCCCTTTCTAGATGAATCATCTTCAATCTCATTGGAGATTCCAATAACTGGTTTACTTCCTCTTTTGGGTGGGTCTAGTACTAGAACTTGATTTTAAATCCCTTCACCACTTGCACCAATGGGCCCTATACCTGCATAACCCATTTTTTGTATCATAGTTGTCCCTTTATTATATGTTTATTTAATAGAATCACTTGTTTGAAGATTAACAACATGGTTGCCCTTGGTTGACTCAGAATCTTGAATACTTTGAATGTCTATATCAAACTCGAGGTCATTTTTTTCATCCTCCTCAATTTCCTCAAAACCTACTAAGGTCTTTAGCTCACCCAAATTTTGCCTCATTTTCCATAATTCAATCATCTTAGTTTGACACCAAAATTTAGATATGCATGTCTTTTTAATTTTTTTCAGCATAGAACTCTTAGAAAGTTGAGATGCTTTCTTGTAGAAATTTAAGTATGTTAGAGGCTTTGATTTGTGTGACTCTGATATGTGCAATGTTGTAATTTAGGATGACAACTCTTGCATTGAAATATTATTCTCTGTTGCATGTTTCTCCATCTCTTTCTTAATTTTATCCCAGGAATCAATGGCATCTCCTAATGTTGATATTTGCTTGCAAATTTCCCATTGGCAATAATTCTTTTTTTTATTATGTTTAGTGGATCATAATTCCAGTGACTGACAAAATCAAAGCCAAAAAAATTACTAATTCATTTAGCATTTTGAAAGTCTTTCTCTCAAAGCTGAGGCCTCCAATTGTGAAAGGCGAGGAAGGAAATATCATTTTCTTTTGTTTTCCAATTAAAAGTTCATCTATTCTCTCCATCTGTTGTAAAAAATTTAGTGCAAAAACTATTTTTCTAACTTGCATTAGAAGTTTGCATGGTTGAATCACTGAACCGTGAAACCTTAAGACAGTGTACTCTTCCTTGAAGAACCAATCAGCCACTTGAATTTGACTTCCCAATTGAATGCAATATTTACAAGACACGGGCAATCTAGGCATCGAAGTGCCTATAATTTTTTGCTAAATAGGTGTCAAAAAGAGGTCTACAAAATGGTTGTAGTTAATATTGTTAGCAGTCATCCTCATCTTATGTGTCTACTCATATACTAGACTTGGAGTCTCTGATTTCTTTTAAGTTTTATCATCATAATTATAGACTTCAATATCAAGCTTGTTATTCTCTATCTCAAATATTGGGTGATGCTTTTCTAAAAGAAGGTAATAAAAGAAACTTGTGAACCTAAATGTCTTCATCTTTCCTATAGTTGTACTTTTTTTAATCATTAGTAATTATTCTTGCATAGATTCAACAATGTGCTAAACAAAATTATATCTTACATCTACGTTCTCAACTAACTGATCTCAACAATGGATATTATAAATCATTTCAAGAACACTAGCCCCCACTTCCTTATTACTATCCAATCCCAGACAAAATGATAACAAAGAAATAGTAATCTGAACCCATGGCAAAAAAATATCATATTGATAAGGAGACTTATGGTCTATGTTTAGTGTAACAGTAACACTAGTAGACAACTCTGAGTTTATTAAACTTTTAATATATGAATCTTGAAAACTCTTTCCAATTTTTCATAAGCATGTGCAAGTTTATCCAAGTCAATACGCTCATTAAAGTTTTCTAGTTTAAACCCTAGCTCTAGGTCTAACAGAGTGAAAAAATCACTCTCAATTATGGATAAAATTTCCTCCTAAGTGTTTTGATTTATAATTACCTTTCTATTTTTGTCATAATTATTAGCACATAGAACTACAATTTTAGGGCAAGGAAATACTTTAGGTATGGTGAGGTTTTCTAATCTAGTGACCAAAGTAGCTAGTTTATTTGTATGTGCATGAATATTGTTGTTATATTTGTAATAATTTCTCCTCTTTTGTGGATCTTTCCACTTATTAAACAATGAATGTTTAATTCCCATGATTCTTAAATCTTCATGGATAACAGGATCAAAAATATCATGATATTCATTAGTGAAACCTGGGGTTTGTAGCACTTGCCTGAGTTCTAAAATGTCTTTATTTTTCTTTATGCTTGCACTCGTACTAGAGGTTTTTGACTTTGTTTTGCTCATACCTACTACTGGTTATTACACAAAATTCTTCTTCAAGCCTTATTTAAAAAAATTGTAAAGTGTATACCTAAGACAATAAGAATCAAGATTTCTATTACTGCAAATTGCAATAAAAAAAATTTAAAAATTTAAATACCCAGAATCAGAAACCAAGATTCGATAATACTAGTGCTAGCAGATACTTAAATAATTGGTGTTGTCCTGTGATACTCAAGTTTCACGCTTTCAGTCTTTAGAAGACAAAATAGAACTTAGTTAGTCTTTGAAAAGTTAAAAATTGAAAACCCTATCATATCGGACTCTCAACTTGGACAACTCTGAACTTCATACTCTAAAAACATAAAAATTTAATAGTTAAAAGTTTTAAAATGTAAGTATTAAGTAATTAATGGTTTTAGGTACTTTACTAATACTATGTACAATGTACATGTAAACGACATAAAGACTCAATAATGTACATAACTATAATAATAAAAAGTAAAAATCTATTACATTAATATGCATTTGAATTTTGAAATTGTTCATTTTAAATAAATTAAATAATAAAAATCAAAATTAATAATCGATATGAATCATATGGTTTATAAGTCAATTTGTGGAATGTTATCACTATTGTCAAAATTCATCCAGAATCGTGACACTTGTTAAGGACATGTGTCACGATTCCAGATGTTTCTTGACAACAACAATAGCATTCCCAAAATTTACCTAAAATTCATCTTGGATCATTGATCTATCTTTTACTTAACAATTGCCAAGTCAAGATTAAGTAATATAATTTTTAAAAGATTAAACATAATTATTATTAATATTAACCGAGTCTTGACACTTAATCAAGCTTTGCAATGACCAAACACGTATCACGATTCCAAATGAATCTAGGCACATGGGAAAACATTTCTCAAATCGGTTTGAAATTCATCTCGGCTCATCAATCTTTCTTTTAGTCAATGGTCAGGAGTTGGGAGTTGCACATAACTTATAAGAAAGAATCTTCGACTACACATGTTCCAATTTTGGGTAGAAATAGAATTTAACTTCAATCTTTTAAAATTTGGCCCAAAATAAAGCCTCAATCATTGATCTATTTTTTATTGAACGGTCCAGATCAAATCGTGAATCATTAAACCTTTCGCACAACTAATATTAATTATTTAAATTATAATTTAGGGGAGAGGACCCAATAGTTGAGTGGGGTCAAATAGTCGATCACCCTATCATGAACATAGAGTCCTATCTTCCAACACATTTTTACTATATATTGTAATTAATTGATCTATTTATACATATAAAAAAATCCAAACATTGAAAAAAAATATCAATACTTGAATACATGAAAACTTATAAATATTATAGAAAAAATAAATATATGAATTCATTAATGAGTGAAATAAATAACTTTTTGTCTCAAATAAATATTAAAATATCATAGCTATTTCATATGTGTGTGTCACTCAAAACATAATATGCTCAATTAAATAAGCATTGATATCTTAGTGTACAAATACTACTCTTAGGTGTACAACTATTGGGGTAGCAATGTATATGCATAGAGTAAATCATATCAATAATATGTCTCATCACAAATATAAAAGGTGAATAATAATAAATGCTTTGTATTTTCTTATGAAATGTGTAAGATTGTCAAAAACTTTTAGTGTTCAACCAATGATCCCTTTGTGTTGGTTACAGGCTGTATTTTATATAATAATGTGTTATTTTTATAACAACAAATAAATTTATTTTTTTGAAGTATTTGTCATTTGTGTTATATATAAAAGTTGTATATAACAAATATGTGTGATTAATAATAACTGTTTGGTCTATTTAAATTACATATATGTTACATTTCATATAGTTATACAATATTCTATTAACAACAAATAATAATTTTAAATTTAATTATTAGATATTTTTAGATTAAGCTTTGGTTGAATGTTTAAAAAGTCATTTTTTGAGCACATCTCACTAGGTGCACTATTTTAACGAGTTGTGTGACGAGTCACAACTTCAAACCTTAGTTGAAGCCTATAGGTAGTTCAATGTCCATTTTACATTTCTATAAATAATCAAGGTCTTATGATATCCCATATAGTGGCTACATGCTGATGAAGTTAGCCCTCACGACTACTGGTTTCTCTCTCCTATATTATTGTTGCACAATGCAAATTAATACTTAAATCGCAAAGTGTTGTAACTAGTTGCAAACATACTAGTTATTTGAAGTTCTTGACAATTTCCAAAATCCATGATTTGGATGAATAAAATTAAACAAGTAAAATTAATGAAACATCAAATTTTCAAAAATATAAAATTATAATTTGTATTTGTAATTAGTTATCATTCATCGATCATTAATTGTTTGATAATGATAACTTGATTTAATAATCATAGCATTTTTACTTAATTAAAATTGATTTAAATTATAATCAATATTTGCTAAATTGCTTCAACTTGATAATGATAAGTGATAATTTAATTTAAATTTAAATAACCATGGCATTTTTTATTTAATTCAAAATATGATAAAAAGTTAAAAATTTATGATGATCATGATATTTAAATAAATTTACATTTCAAAATAGGAAGAAATGAATAAATTAATTAATATTCAATATTTTTATATGAAAATTTATATATAAGTTATAATTTAAATTTTTTATTTTCAAACCAAATTTCAATATTGTCTATACAATTTAAATTGCATGATCATTGATCAGGATTCAGGATTCATGATTCATGAATTATGGTGTTACATGTATCATAGTTTAACTTTAACAAACTATTTTTTATCTATTTAATATTTTTAAATAAATTAATAATAGTTAAAACTCTTATAACTATTAACTATTAACTTGCATGGCCCTAGCCCCTGTGTTCACATATTATCAAATTTTATAGGTTTTAAAATTTAAAGGACATACATATACTTATTACAAATTTGCAAATTTTTATTGGATAATTTTCAACTGAATAATTTTTTTCTATAAATTGTTAATCAAATATGAAACCATAAAAGAATTGTTGAAACCTTTTTTTTTGTTTCTAACTTTATAACTATTAACAGTTAATTTTTATAATAGAGTCGCAAACTAACATTTCAGTAGTGCATTGAGATGCCAAAAAGAGAGTTGTAGACTAATAGGAATAATGATTTGAGAAGCCAAAAACTATTGTTTTCATTGATAATATTTTAGAGTGTACAATGTACATAATACTAATTCATATCATAGATATAAAAAATAGTTAATTAAATCAACCTAGTTTTACTATTTCGTAATTTACATTAAAGGGCAAGGCCCAATCCAAAGAAAAATAGATAATCTTAAAAATATTTTTTTTCCCAAAGGGCAAGGGTAAAGGAAACAGGATTTTGGAAATAAGGAATACAGAACCAGGGAAAAAGGAGGCTCAGAGCGTCAACAGATTGAGGCACCGAGGACTTAAAGTCTTCAATCAAAAAGGTCTTCAATCCCCTCCGTGAGGAATCTCTTAGAGAAGATGATGTTGTTGAACTCATCTAGCCATGTGAAGTCAATCTCGCTAATGTTGTCCAACAACAACCACTTCCATAGAAAATCCTTTCTAAATCGCACCCACTTTTGATAGCGAATCAATTGTTGTTCATTCATGTAGAGAAGGAAGGGATGCTTCTGTACAATGTTCCCTATGCCTTACTCCCAACACTTTTTTGCTACATCTACAAAAGGGATGTCAATGCCTGGCCTCGATACCTGCTCGACAAATACAAGAATTTTGATGTCTTCCAAAAATGTTTCCTTAAAAATGTTACACAAAAGCATCGAAAAGTCTATTTGATTGTCTCCAAGATCGAGAAGAGACACAAGGAAGCAAGAGGTAATATCTGTGGGCATGTGGTACCTCTTATCATTTCTTAATAATTCATGGTTGAGGACCATGAATAAAGCATGGTGAATAAAAGGACCTTGGGTATCTTCCTTACAAACCATGGCTAGGACATTGTCAGGTATCATGCCCAAAAAGGGCTTTTGCAGACCCATTGTAGTGCATTTCAGGTGAATTGGTGTATCCATGACTAAGAAATTTTGCAAACTAAAAAACTCTGCAAATCGAATTTAGATTCGAGAATTCAACAAATGATAATGAAAGAGGGATTTAAGAGGTTGTTTAATGGCAGTTGCATTAAATTGTTCAACATTCACAATCCTTCATATCTTTCTTTTTTGTATTCCTATTAATTTTCAAGTGTGTGAAATGTATTCGCATTAATGTTGGACAGTCAGAGTACCCGCCAAGGTGGTTGTAAATGGAATATAGTAATCATCAGTATCACGTTTATGATTTTAATCTTGATGTAATGTTCATTACATTCTAGTTAATGGCTTCCATGCAAAACTTTCCACATGTCTCCATTCTGAAGAATTTCATGCAACTCCATGTCTTTTCAAGCAATTGCCCTAAAATGCATCTTTTGTCATTGATATCTAATTAATAAATAGTGGATAAAACTATTGTATTAATGATATGAAAGTGATGGTAGCCAACTTGGTAATGGTGACACTAACGTAATGACATTATTAATAATAGACCTAAGATGGTACACAAGTTGAAGTGACTACTTAGTAGTCAGTACAATCACTAGCCAATACCCATGCAAATTTGCTTTTTGATTAAACAATTTTTCAATTTACCACTAAAGATTAGCCAAGACAATTATTATTCATTTTCTTACAAAACAAGTAATTCACCTCTGACATTATTAATTCATTTTTGGCAAGGGAAAAAATAGCCATCATTTATTTATCTGTCATGAAAAAATTGCCAACATATAATATTTTATTTCCCTACATGGAATAAAAAAATTGCCCTCAACATTAAAATTTTCTTGCCCAGAAAATGTTGAATTCGCTAGCATTTTAGACTTTTTTTCAAGAGGGATTTCTTTAAATTATCCCTACTTAAGGCCATTTAGATACCTTGCCACTTTGATGCTTTCTGACTCTTGTACCCTTGACCTTAGGGCTAGTTTTTGGAACTCTTCAGTATAGGATGCCACATCAAGATCTTTCTATTTGAGATTTTGCCTCCGCTTATGAATTTGGATCTCATAATTCTCTGGTAAATAGGTCTCTTTTATTTTGGTTACTGTTGGTGTTTGAAAATGTTACCCATTTCCAATTACCCTGATGAGAATATGACACATCTAGGGGTAGCTAACTCCCATTATCAACACATCCATTCAGACACCAGGCCAACTATAAGGCATGACCCTTCTTCTTCTTCAGGCTCTGCAAAACCTAGGTGGGTAGACCTGTAGATTCTTTATATGGTACCAGTTGTCAAAGCATACACTGAATCTATTATGAAGCAGATAAAAACCTCTAAATCTTCTATACTCAACCAAGAATCACAAGCATGAAATAGCTAAGAACATAACTCATGAAACTGGCAAGCTAAGTGCGAGTTAACATTGAATAGCTTTCAACATAAAAGGAAAAAATGATTTAATATGTTGATAACAGCAAGACCCAAGTATGAACAACAGAACTTAATGATCCTATCTCTGACCAGTGCCTTATCTATTGGGCAATCAAATGAATCATAACCATACATCTCCTGGAAACCTCAAACGTATCTCTACATTAAGATCCCTGATCTATCTTTCACCTTGTGAATAGACATCTGCTACAGAATGAATCTCATACTCAGAACATCCTATCATGAAATCTGCAAACCCTGTGACAAATATCAAGCAATTACATGGTTCTTTGTTCCATAAGCAAGACATTTTAACCACATACATTTCAAAATGTAATGCAACCTAATTCATGCTCTTTGATCACAAATTAGAAGAATTAACAAAGCCATAATCAGGAGACAAGATTCAGACTAAACTTCAAACCTTTGCTGCTCTTTATTTGCTTTCCTTGAAACCAAATACATGAAATGTACAGGAAACAACTCATAAATCACCTAACAGACCAGAACTATCTGCATAAAACATGAATGCTGTTCAATACAAGAAGAAATTTTGAAGAATGGTTTCTCAGTGCAAAAACTGGAACCCTTACAAATGAAAAAAGAAAGAAAGATATAGAAAGAAATGAATTCCCGGATCTGATCTGAAAATGACAAGTGTCCACTTGAAATCCAATCCTCTGTAACTAAAAAACCTCTTTCTTATTTCATCCCTTCTGACTTGATTTTGTTTCATCATTAATCTGTAACAAACTTGCAAAATATCCTTGCCTAATGATGAAAACCCTTTACTTGCCAAAATATTTGATTCCAGGTCATTATCTTGACAAAAAAAAAACAAATCTGAACTTCCTGGTATGAATATGGTTGCACTTTAGGTACCTGATAGAAAACCTCGTGTAGCTCAAATTGACTGATACTTGTGCAAAAACTGACTTCAGAATTTGAAAGTTCATCTTCTCCCGATTCCAACGGTATATTGGAGTGCCCAATTCGGTTAAAATTTGCCCCAGATATGGCCGTTTGAAAATCAAGCCTCTACTCAGTGGTTTGAAACATATATTTTTGCAAAATTTAAAACTTTCATATAGTTTAAACTATATAAAGTTTCAAACTTTATTAAAATGAACCTGATGTGAGATTTGAGAAAAAACAATAATAAAATATTAAAATTTGAAAAGTCTAAAATTTCTCCTCATTTTCTCTCGGGTCAAACTTCTGTTGACCAAGTGCCACATGTCACTTTGTGATTGGCCTACATGGTCTGCATCATCCACCACGTGTCATCTCCTCGCTACTTCGCCATGCTTAACCAGTGAGTAGCTTCGGTTAGCGAGGTAACGCGAACCGTCAGATCTGCCACATGGCGCAATCTGGTGCGCTCTTGCCAGTTGCTCGCCACATCACTACCAAATCACTCTATCGCTACCACATGTCATCCCCTGATTCGTTGGCTTGTTGCTCCATCATTGACTAGTCATCGCCTATCTCGCCATCACCATGGGACCCATTGCCACGTGTCGCGAGGTCGCTATATCGCTATGGTAACTAGCAAGCAACTCCGCATGGCGAGTTAGCGATCTAGCGCAGGATCGTGCCACATGTCGAAATCGTGTTGCCCGGGTCACATTAGCGTGGCGAATATTTGTTTAAAATTTTGAGTTGGTCGACCCCAGCTGATGTCATCAACACTTAGGTCGAACTTGGAGGCCCACCACGCGGCCGCGGCCTTTGGAAAAGGCATGTCTTGAAGACACAATCATATGTGAGTAGATTTGTATTTAAAGAGCTGTAAAAACTTCACCCACCCAATGTGGGATAAAAAGATTTACATGTTTATAGACCTCCTCTTCCTTAATCTCTCTGTAATAATGAAAACATCTTCAGTGAATTTGGATGCTCTTACAGATTATCAATGATGTTCCGCCATTGCAAATTAGGTATAAGAAAAGGTCTGGTTTGATGTTGTTTTTCATCTCTACTCTCATTCTTCTTTTGTGGCTGCACAGGTGGCAACATAGCGTGGCGAAAGATCAATACCTTTTATTATGTAAAATATAGCCTCAAGCCGCTGCCTTCCAATCTCTTCATGGTGCCTGCAATCCTCCAGCCCATCGTGCCTTCTCTTCGAACAGGAATACTCTAATCTATTTTAGAGTGCGGCTTTCTTTTCCTATTTTGCCGCTGAGGGTTCTTCAAACTCCCCTACAATGTGAAAATTGCTGGAGCAGTTTCATTGAAAGCGTGTGTGACTCCCAACTTTGGCATACACTAATACTCTACCGCTGTGCTTTGTTCGACGCCTCTATCTTTACCTCTGACGTGATCTTCCTGCCAATGCGTGGTTTGTTCCTCTTAGTCTGAGCCGGCTTCTATTTGCTGATGCTCTGCCTCCATGGTGTACTTCTCATGTTGAACTTGGTGCTGGGAGAGGGGCAACGAATCCCCTATTTGCTCACAGGTTGCATTGGCTGTTGACGCAGGCTTTCACTGCACTTTCAAACTCGACCTGTGACTCTCATGTTTGCATTGGTGTGAGCCTTTTATCAAAATTCCATTTGATAAATGTTTTAGAGAAAATATTGCACTGGTCGATTTCTTTGTTAATTATCGGGTAGTACAATACCCAATTCCTTCAAAGCTAATATTGATAGCAAAGAGTGGGAAATTTATAGTCTTCCCAAGTGTGAGTAGCTACAATGCGACCCTAGCCGATAGTGACCTTTTTATTTTCTTGAATAACTTGGATTATGCCTGCACCGGGCTATAATTACTGATTTCCCAGATGGTTAGTAATAACTATCTGAGACCATCTCCATTTTCTAAAAGAAATCCTCGGGCCTGAATGGCTGACCTATTGGTAGTATGCTACAGACACATTCACATTCATCCTTAGTTCCTAGATTATATCTGTTGTGTATCTCCTCTATTTACTTCAACTTTGGCAACCAAAGCTTTTCTTCCAAAACTCAAGGAGAACAATCCCTTCAAAATCAAATAGTCGAAGATTGTTTCAACCACTTTCGTAGAAAACATTGGAAAAGCCAATACTATCAAGACTCTGAGCAATTGACGAAATCAGTCGGGCCCCAAAGCGGGTCTGACTAAAAACAATTTCGTTTTCGAACAACTGAACCTTCAAACTGATCGATCAAACCCATCATACTGATTAGAACCAAGTTTGACCACTGACGAACCAATTGAAACTCAATTTACATCTTTCTGCCAACTGTCAATTTTGCATCAGGAGGCCCGTTGGCTGCCCTTGAAAACTGACCCAAACCTCTGGTCAGGCTCTAAAAATAGGCACACTAATTCTCTATTCCACATATTATCAACCTGCCGAATCTCGTCTCATGAAAAATTCCAAGTCAAAAGATATTGACCGTCAAAGTTGAATTCTCGGATTTATCTGCAAGCAAACACGTCAGAAAGCAATAAACTGGGTTTGGATTCGGCTCAGAAAATTGGGCAAATGAACACATGGGGAAATGAAAACTAGGGCGTTAAAACTCTGTCACGAGGACAATATGAATCTACGATTTGGGCTCACGATGAATAACTAGGCGCATTTGGCAAGCGTCTAAAATGGGCTACCTGGATTTGCAGGATAGGAAACGATGACACCATAACAATTTTTACAAACGGAATGACCCTGGAAAAGTGTGCAAACGGATTCGTCAAGATTTGAAAACTGACACACTTGGATTATTTTCAGTATAGAACATAGGGAAACAAACCATTTGATCTCATCTATCATAGATCAGGAGATATGATGTCACGAATAGGGGTTCCAATAAATCTGCAAATGCTAACACTAGTAAAAGTTAGAAATTCCATTTGGAATCACGTTTGAAAACTGATCAAATGGATTCGTCAAGGGCTGAAACTTGAAACATGACAAGCCTCTGATATCTACAATGCAAAGCAAAAGGAATTTCAACATTTGGGTCAACTGGTCAAAAGTTACAACATGTCAAACAGGGCTTCCCAGAATTATGTGCAAAGTGCATCAGCATGAAAACAGTAACTGACCAACTTTGAGGGATTCAAAACCTAGTCAAACGGACTCGAAACGACTCAAAATCTGGAACATAGGTTCTTGGGTACGGACATTAGACACTCCCAAAGTGGCAAGTCATGACGAAAATCTGGGTGCAAGATATTCATTGGCAAACACAGCCTCCTGTCGTTGTTTGACATTAGGGCAGAATTGCAAATTTGACAAATGCTTGTAATAGGACTTCGTCAAAATGATTCAGGATGGCAAAATAACATTGTGGATCAAATGAATATGTCAAAAGAAAGGTGTTAAGCCACTCAAACACCATCTAGGCCTCAAGCTACCAACTGACCACATGCATAAAAGGCACTTTAGGACATGATTTTCCAAAATTTTCAAAATGTGACTAAAAATGAAGCATGCAATTTTCAGTCCCAACAGTTACCATGGCCTTCTAGTTGGGCTATTGGTTTCTTCGCTTCACTCTCTCTTTCCTCTTGCACAAACTTCCACCAAAGTTAGTGCTTATCCTTTCAATCTTGACTTTGTCACCTTTACCTTTTAAGCCTCTATTAGCCCTTCATATTCAAAACGGTTTTCAGTACTCTCAATCTATTCTAGAACCACTTTTGCATCCATCTTCCCATAGAATAGAGAAATGTTATCAAGACTCTTTCCCCCAAATGCTTTGTGTAATGCCCTGCCAAGGGATCCAAAGAATTAATCTAAAATATCACTAAGTTTGTCAAACTATTTTTTTTTTTTAAACATGAAAGATAAACCATTCACAACTTATACATAGTAATGGAAGCATTAGCATCAATTCAAGTAAACATAACATACATAACAAGTTACATTCTTTAAAGATCCCTTAACGTTGAATCACATCTAACATAACTAATTATGTTCCATCTAATACTACATCCACATAATGAAAAGTCCTACATTCTTAAACAATATACAAGTGTCCTTTTAGTAATTACATTTTAGTTTAGCTCAATCATCCACTGTACATGTTACAAGGTATGAAAGGCTTAAAAGAATATACATATATGAAAATAAACTACATCATCATACTAACTCTATTCCATGATGTAATAACATAAATGAAATCACAAATCATACATGATACATCATCATAGAAGATATAAACATTCATCGTAAAAGATAACCATATCATCAAACATAATTTAACTAAGTGCACGGTTCCTCCCAACCGTAAATAGCATCGTTAGACCATCATGGATCCTAGCCATCCCTCCATGCATAACATTCCAAATCATCGAAGAGATCATTAGTATTAACATAGTAGGAATGTCACTCCTAAATCATACTACATCATATGCAAAAAGTAATCTAACATGCAAAGTAAAGCATAAGATAACATCATGCAAATCATCAATGTAAGAAACATACTAGTAAATACATCCATCATAGGGTATATCATTTATCATAATGCTCCAAGAATAGAATGAAGATAAATACCAACCAAGAAAGCTCCAGCCACGGTGTCTCGGACAGATCTCAAATCATAAGAGTGGAAATACACTACCACCCGACCACATGGAACCTAAGTGGTCCACTCCCACCGTGCTGAGGAGATAATCTCAAGTCCCAAACAGGTTATCAAAATCACATAGCATAGATACTCTCTAAGTCCAGGAATCCTAAAAGTATACTAACTCAAAGGTTCCAATCACAAAATCGACATCTAATCCCAGAGGCACACAATGACATGTAGGAAACTTACTATGCAAGCGAGAAAGTTTCATCGCATATATCATGTAGAAGTTACCCTGGCAGTTAGCTAAACTCCACAGGTCCCTACTAATCCTCATGCGGCCACTAGTATCCTCTCATACTGACAAAGCATACTATGGAATGCAAGGTCGCAACCAAGTGTTCTCTCTACTCCCATCCTAGTCTGTACTAGCACTCGAGGCATGGGCGAGAATCAAAAAATTTATCTTTTTAGGTTCATTAATCCCCATTTAGTGTGTAAATGTTATCACTTATTAACAAAACTTACAATGAGTTACCGTGGCAGCCACTTAGGGCCCTGGCCCCCATTGCAAGCCATTTCCCGACACTACAAGTAGATAACCTACCCTAAGCTCACGGAATCATAAATCACCCCAGTCCTATACAAGCAACTGGAAAGAAATACCAAAAGATAATCCATAAAAAGAATCATCAAATATCCACAATAAAAGCATCAAATCTCTATGAGCATCTGAAAAGCATCCATAGAAAATCATAACCACAACAGTTATTTATTGGCAACTGACGGCATCACTAATAATCAAAATTATCCATTGGTACTCAATAACCAAAATATATCTCAAAATCATACTGATCGAAGACTCCAAAATGGTTGAGTCAAAACATGTCACAACATGACATCATCAAGAAATAAACCAACATTTCAATCCCATCATGGCAACCAAAAAGTAACCCAAGGATAACTTATTGATGACTCAAAAATATGGTTAAGTCAAGTGTCTTAGATACATAAGAATCTCAACTATAATAATCAGTAAATACAAAGATCTCATAGAGCATTCCATCACATAACCATGGTTGGGTTTATAAAGATTAAGACCAAATAAGATCAACATGTCATCACATCTCATAATCCCCGAGCCTCTGGTAACAACCTAAGACTAGTCAACACTAGTCAACCCTAAACAAGAAGCATAGAGAATACACGATGAAAACACATGTTTTGGTTTACTAAAATCACATAGTTGAATTAAGTGTAAAGGTTTTCAATTTTTTGTTTGCAAGTATACTTCAACTGTATAGGATTTATCATTTGACCTACAAGTCAACCTGTTTGTTCCCTCGATAAGATTATCCTTCCATCATTGAAATAATATTCTAAGAATAACTTAAGGGTAAATACTTTACTCATTATTAAACCGATCATCATTGACCTTAGATTAAATTGTTCTCTTTATTTAACTAAGATCTGTATTCTAATTGATTAACTCTTCTTTAATGTTACTTCAACTTTTAACATAAATCAAGGATCATTATTCGTTATATTATAAGAGAGCCAATTATCAATCTTTGAATAAGAAGATTATAGCTTTATTAAAATGATCAATTAAATCAATCAATTAACATAGGTTTACAATCCATGACTTTTTAAATATTTTAATAGTTCTCAAATAAATATTACTAAGTCTCGCCATTAAAATATCTAAGGTCATTATTCAAGTCCTGAGAGTACGACCTGTCAACTTCGATGTAAATACTTTACAACTTTGCTAGAGGAATCGATATTAGCATATCAATTAAAACTTTATTACATAACTTAGTTATTAATTAAATTTAATTAACTCCAATTAATTAATTTAATTAATAATTACATAACCATACCAACAATCCAATAAATATCAGTTGATTAATAACTAACTATAATTTGTACGTTAAAAGTCAACCATAATCCAATACACAAATATTCATATTCATAGTTCAATAATAATAACTTGTTAATATTTGATAACAAGCTATATAGGAAATCTTATTAATAAATCGATAGTGACCACATTCGTCATCCTTCAATAAATAACTTACCCCTTGAATTTCAATAATCAATTAGCAATTCTAATGAATCCAAAATTATTGATAACAATAATTGCATAACTCAAAAC
Source organism: Cupressus sempervirens (assembly GCA_028749045.1). Lineage (NCBI taxonomy): Eukaryota > Viridiplantae > Streptophyta > Pinopsida > Cupressales > Cupressaceae > Cupressus > Cupressus sempervirens. The sequence continues at coordinate 883,756,694 of CM053789.1, forward strand.
TTTGATTTATGATGCACTCTAATGATTAACCTTAATTAAACTAGATTTAATTAAGTTAATTATTAAAATTCTAATATCTCTTCTTTTTAATAAAAATTGACAAATTATTATTAATACTTTTAAATCATCTATCATTTCCAATAAGTCAAAGAATCTTAAAATAATCCCAATAATCTTTATTTGAACTCATTCTAATTACATAAATTTATTAAATCTAAATATAAACAATATAGTTTAATTAACCTGAATATTAAAATTACATTAATATATTATTATAAATATATAATAACTATCAAACAAAAGCGAATTAGTATTTAACAATTAACAAAAAAAACATATATTAAAAATTGATTAAATTAGATTCATATTATTAGATAAAATGATTATTATTAAAAGAAGTAATCTATTAATTAAATTTTATTTGATTAATACATTACCAATTATTATTAAATTAAAAATTATTATTAAAATCTATATATAATAATAACATATATGTTATAAAAAACATAATGTCAATATTATATATTGATACAATTCAATAATACCTAATCAAATATTATAACTTTAAACAATTAAACAATTATACAACCCCCTGCATGTATCATCGAGCTGCGTAGATTGTACCTTTGCAAATTACATATATTAATAATTTAATAAAAAAATTCTTACTGCACGATGCAAAAACGCAGGCAATTTTCTTTAAAAAGTTTTTTTTCAGTGATTACAATCACCTACGGCTTTAATAAGTTGTGCAGCCCACAGTGCTGGTACACTGCGAAGTGCAGGTACCGTGCGCAGGGACTGCACACGACTATACAGTCAAGGGTTGGTATAACTGCCCCAAATTATAATTAAATTTATTTTATATAACATTTTTTTAAAAATGTTTGTCCAATGCGGATCACAATTCAAATTTTAATAAATATTCTTCCACCGCAATTTATATATATATATATATATTTATTTATTTATTTATTTATTTATTTATTTATGTGTATATATATATAAATATGCAGATTATTATTAATTATAATAGCATATATATATATATATATATATATATATATATATATATATATATATATATATATATATGTATATATATATATATATGTATATATATATATATATGTATGTATGTATATGTATATATATATATATGTATATGTATATGTATATGTATATGTATGTATATATATATATATATATATATGTATGTATGTATATATATATATGTATACATATATATATATATATATATATATATATATATACATACATATATATATATATGTGTGTATCTATATATATATATATACATATATAGATACATATGTATCTATATATATATATATATAGATACATATGTATCTATATATATATATACATATATATATCTATATGTATATATATATATATATATATATGTATATATATATATATATATATATGTATATATATATAGATATATATATGTATATATATATATAGATACATATGTATCTATATATATATATATATATATGTATATATATATATATATATATATATATATATATATATAATTTTAAAATAAAAGAGTTTTCTAAATCTTAAGAATTTAAGAATTTCACTATAAAATAATTGTTTTCTAAATTTACTCATTAATTCTTCTAATAGGTTTGACTATAAATTTTAAAACCTTTTTTAAATCTATTTCTCAATTTGATTCTAATCTGAACCCAAACCCAATTTAGAACTAATTTTCTTCCTTAAATTGAATCTAGAGTTTTCTATTGTTTTCTTCTCAACCAATATCTAGATTCTAATTTCAAAATTGCAGATTCAATCATAGAGAATATTCAGACACATATAACAGACACGATGAAGACAGGAAGAGAAAGAGTGCAAATAGATTATGTGAAAATCACGAGTGCACCTAGACACTGATGCTAATTTGTCATGCCTCAGAAGTCCATAGAAAATCTCTTCCTTCTCCATATTCACAATTCCTCCAAGATCCAAGCCAACTAAAACCTCCAAGTGACTAGAAGTGCTTGAAGAAGCATAGAAGTATGTAGAACCATATGAGCATGTAGAAGCATATGAGCTTCTCAAATGCATGTAAGCTTTGAAACTTGTCCAAACACACTAGGAGAGCCTCTGTTTAAAAGCCTCTAAGATGCATCTATAATGTCTTTAGAAACAACTAGAAGATAAGCATGAGTCTTCTCCAACCTTCTAGATGAGTCATAAGGTTGTAGACACCATGTGCTCAAATAATATGCTAACTCCTAAATGTAGACAACTTGTGCATTCTTAGAGTGCAAACTTCTGTGTTGTCTACATGACAACTCTCGAAAATTTGCAAACTCCTATGTGAGCAAACATTAAAATAATGCACATTAATTAATATAATATTTACTTTACTCTTTCCAATTTAATTTATTTATTTATTAAATCGCATGCACTAACTTTAATAATTCCACTTATTTTATCTTAATATATTTATATTTTAAATCACATGCACACATCATGCAACCTTTAATCTGTTAATAATTTTAATATATTTTCCACTTTTACATTTATTTTCGAAAATTAATTGATAAATATTTATTAACTTAAATAAATATTATCACATTCCAACTTTGAAATTATAACTTTTATCTTCAAATTTAATTATTTTATTTAATTAATTTTTCAATTAATAAAATAAAATAAATATTAAAATATCATATTAATTCTCCATTAAATTAAACCATTAATTAAATTTGTTAATTAGGCTTAATTAATAGAAAATACTCCAAAGACTCACAAGGTAAAATATGAAAAACCCACTATAGCAAAACACATACAAAATCAAACCAAAAGGGTTAATATCACAAATTACATCATCTGACGCATTCAGAGGGTTCTCAACTCAGATACTTGTCCTAATTTCCAATTAGGACAAATGGCTTAAAGAGTTGGGATTTGGACTTGAGAATTCATCTCCCCTCTCTTATCATTGAGATAATGTGATAAGGTACGCTCATCCTGGTAATTCAAGGAAGTCGAGGTACCTGCAACCTACATAAAAACCATCCATGTACATACAATATATATATATATATATATATATATATATATATATATATATATATATATATATATGTTAAGTAAAACAGGCAATGGAAGAAAGTGGTGCATCATGTAGATCCCGACTAGCAGGTGACCATGACTCCCTTCCTTAACCACATCAGAAACGTCATACAGGAAGGAAACAAACACGCACACCATACACATGCAAGTATGGGGTAAGTATCCATAAGAAAACACATGTGATGATAAATCATCTAACTAAATCATCATCAATAATTACAAACACTGTAATAATCATCATGCATACATGAAATGTAAAGTCTAAATAATCTCATCACATATCAACTGAATTCATAGCACAATATCTGACAGTCTCAAAACAATGTTGCTAACCATCATCATCATCATTAAACTGTCCTAAAAGAGTTTGACAATGATAGCAAAAATGTGATCTAGGGGCAGGCATTACAGTTTGAGGGCCTTGAGGAATCGTTCTTGCTCACCAAGTGGAGGATCGGGTTCAAGTATCTCATCTTCCAAGTCTATTTTCTTCTTTACTTTACTAGTGTTGGTGTCTTCATCTTCCTTTGTCAGGGCTACCTCCTCCATTTCCTTCAGTTTGTCCTTAATCTCTTCTATAGCCTCATTAAGAAGCCTAGTTTTCTCCTTTGTGTTCTTCTTCTTCTCATCTACCTCCTTAGCCAATTCTGCATTGGTTACCATATTTTTTGACCCACTTGATTCATTAGAAAACTGTTAGAGTAAATAATTATTATTTACACTTTACTTAAGTTTACTTAGGATAAATGAATTTAGTTATTAGTTATCATCTAGGAGTTGTTGACAACATGAGATTTTGTTCCTATCTAGTCATACTTGTCTTCTCACCCTGATCAAGGATAATCCACCTTTGTCATGCTTATCTCCTAGCACTTTCTAGCTCACTCTAGAAGCTTCCTAGAGGCCTTTATAAATAGGCTCTCCTATTGTAGTTTCATATCATATTGTATAGCAATTTCATTTTTCATTGTTGCAATATAATTTCTCTTAGTCCATTGAGTTTCTCCAAGCCCTATCTTTCCTTCTTAAGTTTCTCTTTAGCAAGTTATTTGCATGCAGGTGATCTTAGCAAGCTGTGAAGTTCGCTCTCATCAACTTCTACATGGTATCAAAGTCTCTCTACTGCGTCCTGGCTTGAAGAATTTTTGAAGTCATGATTCGAAGACACAAACCCTAGTTTATTTGTGATTTTTTCTTCAATTGGGAGGAAGAGTGTATTTTTGGGGCACATGGATCCTACCATTATGCTTAGAAGGCTCGTTATAGTTAGAATCCATATAAAACTTTTCATTTTTGGCTACTGTAGTGTCAGGGAAAAAAAATTTGCTCCCTGGAGATCGTATGGATGTAATTAATGCAAAAAAAAAAAAAGAGCAACACCACCATGGCACCACCACCACACCGCTCCGGCACCATCACAACCGACCATGCCACCGCAAAGCCCCCACAACACCACCAGACCTCAACTGTTGCTCTGCGACCACCATCGCCTGGTTGACCCGCCACCTTCCACAGTGGCACCACTAGAGCTTGTCGTCCCTGCAGCCACCACCACTAGCTACGGCCTCCCAGCAGCTGCCCCTGTGGCCACCTCCACTGGGTTCCTCTGCTCTATAGCCCCCAAACAATTGGCAGGTTCTACACGCAGCACATATGCCAAGTTGGCACCTACCATGTGGTCATGGCCACATCATCATTTTCTAGTCATACTGCCATGTGGATGCCACATGGTATTTTTTTTTGCCTCAATGGCCTCTAAGTCATTAATGTTAGGCTAGTGAAATGCTAGCATCAGCACTCTTGCATCCTCTCCAAGTCCCTTTTTGACCTACTTGTGTTTTTTTGGCTATAACTTGAGCATATAGAGGTCTTTTTCCGATCTGAAAGAAGCACCAGAAAGTTGGTTCCAAGATAGACACATTGGTATAGGTATTTTTTAGTTTTGATACAATTTTCTTTCCTTTTCTTTAGTCAAAGTCAAATGTTTTATTTTTCACTCTAACGAGCATATCTTGTGCGTCCCATCTCCATTTTTTGAAAACATTATATTTTTGGAAAGTTGGTTCTATCTACTTTTCATAAATGTTGTAATTTCCTTCAAATTTTGCCCATGCTCTTTCCATCATGTTTTTTTTTTCAACAATATGGTGGATATCTTGGGTGTTTCAATTTTGAGGATCATTTTCATGGCATGGGATCTTTTCTTTTGAGCTGTACTAACTATTGTATTAGTTTTTTTTTTTTTTTGGTCATTGTTGCATCTGTATGAAAACACATTGAGATAAAGTGTCACTCTTGCATTTTGAGATCCTAAACGTTGTTTTGAGACAATTGTACTTGCACTATATTATAAAGTGCCATTGAGGGGGTTAGTTGTACATCATTTTGTGCCCTCTTCCTTTTTCAAGTGAGTGTCCCTTCCACGACATTAGCCACATGATGTATTGGTGACACGTGCCTTTATAGGTGTTTGTACCTCTTCCTCTCTCTCAATGTTCTTAATTCTTTCTGTAGAGGTTTTCTGGACCACTTTCTCAGTTACCTGTCACCTCACCCTATCTACATTAAGTGGGGGTTCTTCTATTGTTTCTAATGCTTGGTTCAATGGTTCGATGGAGTGAGCTATGTATTTAGTATTTGATCCTATATGCTAGGTGATTGCAGTGGCTAGCTAGCTATGCATTTTGGTGAGATGGATCATCTACCATATAGACACTCTTGGTTTGCAGCCTTCTATTTCCATGGAGGTTCTTCAAATTAGCAATTTTTTATTGATAGAGTTTATGACTTTTTCATGCTTTAGTGATGCTCTTCATGATCTTCTCTTTGTTCCTATTTTCTAAGACATTCCTCTAGTTGGAGGCTTCTTCAGACCTTCACTAAGTATTCAGCTACCTCCTTTTGGGGGAGGTTTTTTTCCATGTGGTTTTCTCTTTTTCCCTATTTTTAGAAGTTGCATTTTTGTGCATTTGTACATGGGTACCTAACATGGCCTAGTTGTTGGGACCCATTCTACATTTCATCTTAGCTTTTGTAAGCTTAAGTGCATTCCCCTAAGTTTCACTTAAGGGAGGGTGTTAAAGTAAATAATTATTATGTATGCTTTACTTAAGTTTACTTAGGATAAATGCATTTAGTTATCAGTTGTCATCTAAGAATTCTTGACAACACGAAAGTTTGGTCCTATCTAGTCATACTTATCTTCTCACCTTGATTGAGGATAATTCACCTTTTTTGGACGTATGTTGAGCTGTCATACTTATCTCCTAGCACTCTCTAGCTCACTCTAGAAGCTTTCTAGAGGCCTTTATAAATAGGCTCTCCTATTTTAATTTCATATCATAATAGACAACAATTTCATTTTTCATTGTTGCAATATAATTTCTCTCAGTCCATTGAGTTTCTCCAAGCCCTACCTTTCCTTCTACGATTTCTCTTTAGGAGGTTATTTTCATACATGTGCTGTGAAGTTGGCTTTCATCAACTTCTATAGAAACATCATAACACCACAAGCCTCAATCTTAAGGCTCTGATACCACTTTGATGGGGAGCTTCTACACTTAGAACCTTTTTGCTCTTCAGAGGATACTTCTTAGCCTTTTTAGGGTTTCTTCTCTAACCCTAACCTAGAGGACTCTCTCCTAATCCCCTTCTTTCAAGAAACTCACCAATCAATTCAATTTTCACTCCCTAAGCCCTGAAACTCCAAATTATGCACTTCTTCGCCTATGAAGCCTAAAGTGCACTAATTGTTGTGAGCAAAGAAAAGACAAGTTTGAACCTCCCTTAAGAGTTTCTTGGCTCACTCCAAGCTATTTTGCATCATTTTGATAAGTCTCACACACCCACAATCTAATATTGCTCTATTTTCCCTTATAGCCCTAAGAGCCCCTGTTAGCCCTCCTAGAAACAAGGAACCTTCAATATCTTGCAAAAACTCTTAACAAGGCATATTGATGCCTTATAGACTTTGTTTCCAATTGACCTAGGCTCAAAGATTTTCTAGGTCTTAGGTCTCCATGGTGTTTGTATTGTACATTTTTAGAAAACCCTACTTTTAGGGGTTTTAAGGGAAATGATAGCAACTATGCTCCTAACACAAGAAAATACTCACTCCATACTCCCTCCTCTAGTTCTTGGATACTAGAAACCCCATACTACCATTTTCCAAACAATATTGGCATGTGTCATTACATTGTTCCATCTAGAACTTCCTTACAAGCATCGCAGTGCCTTGCAAAGCTTCCACTTGCTTGCCTAGGGCTCGCTTGTAAAAATAGTTAAATGCATTCCACAACCTTCAAAATTTGTATTTACATAGTGTAAAAATGCCATTACTTGATTCCCAAAGGCCATAGGTTTTCAACCCTAGGAATTCAAGCCTTAGCCATTTTAGTGTTGTCTACTTAAAACTAACCAGCAAGAAGCCCAAAACTAACTAATTTTTATAACTTGATAAAATGGATTCAAAATGCTCACACAAACTGCTAAAGAGTTCCTACATACAACCCAGAAACTATTCCATTTGAAATGGCAAGAAAATCAGTCCAATAAATCAAGCTTTCAATCTAAAATCTCATTTCATGTCACTAACTTCTTTTTTTTCTCTTCAACTATGTGTACATCCACAAAACCAAACCTTAGAAATGAGTTGGATGATGCTTATATAGACTCCCTCTAACTACTCAAACCCTTGGATTGAGTTACAAACACTCATTTGCCTTTTCTTAGAAAAGTGCAAAAATTGTCATTGCAACTTTGCAAAAATTGCAAAGTTCTCAATGAGTAATTTTTGACAACTTTTGTCAAGTTTTCATTCTATGCCTCCAAACTTATCCCGATTGGTTTCAAGCACCATGAAATGATCCTAGAACATATAAAGATCCTTTTCTAGAGACTTCCTTGCTTGTTTTAGGCATTTATTCCATATTTTCCTTATAAAGAAATTTTTGAGCAATTTTAGGCTTAACAGGACCTAATTGCTTATAAACAAGAATCAACCTTAACTCTTAACTAACCACACCTTAGAACTCTACCTTGGGACTTCATCTCTAGACCTTATTCATTAAATGGTTGGCTCGACCATTTACAAACCAAAATTGTGTTAGGGTTTTGCCTTTCCCCAAGCTGCTTCTGCACCAGTCTGGCTCACATCAGTAGAATCATTAGTATTAGACAGCTTATGCTCTGTAGACATAGGTGTACTCATTGGACTTTAATCTTCCATATTAAAAGTCTTTAATATGCCCTTGATGTATTTGGATTGTGAAATGAAACTACCAAACTTCATTTGACACACTTGTAATCCAACAAAGAATTTGATTTCACCAAACATAGACATTTTAAATTCCTTTTTCATTTCATCAACAAATGATTTACATAATGCTTCCCTTCCCCCAAATAAAAAAATATCTTAGATAATAGTACTTCATTATTCTTACCATTACTCAAATATAAGTTGTTATCATTTGTTCTTTCAAAACCAATTTTCACTAAGTAGTTTTGTAGTCTTTCATACCATGCTCTTGGAGCTTGCTTCAATCCATAAAGAGCTTTACTCTAGATATATACCATGTTTTTTTTGTCTGGATCTAAAACTTCTTCAGGCTGTTTGATGTATACTTCTTCCTCTAGTATATCATTTAAAATGTAGATTTGACACCCATTTGATATACCTTGAAATTCATATAAGCTAAGTATGCAAGCAAAGTTATGACTCCTTCAAGTTTCATCACTGGAGAAAAATTTTCTCCATAATCAACTCCTTCTTGTGCATAACTGTTGTATACTAGTCTTGTCTTATTTCTTGTTACTTCACCATTTTCATTGAGCTTGTTCCTTAAAACCCACTTTGTCCTAATGAAATTTTTTCCTTTAGGTCTTGGAACTAAATTCCAAGTATTGTTCTTCTCAATTTGGTTAATATCTTCATGCATTGTTTGTATCCAATCTTCATTGTCTAAAGAATCCTTTACTAACTTGGGCTCAAACTCACATAATAAACATGTATCACCTTTGAGTCTTCTTCTTGTCATTACACTTGATTCAACATCTCCAATGATTTGATCAAATTTATGATGTCCTCTTACATATTTTTCTAGCATGGGTAGTTTCCTTCTTGGTTCTTATTTGGGTTCATCTAGAAAAATAATATCATACTCATTTCCTCTTCCTTATTTAGGTTTGATTTTGAATGCTCAAGATGCACTATCTGATGGTTGGCAATGCCTATCTATGACTCAGCATCTTCAGTCTATTGCTCAGCACCCCACTCTCTATTGTTCAGCAATTTTCATTTGCATTCCATCATTTCTTGTCTGATGGGAACTTGCAACTTGACTACTCTGTTCACTTTGAGTGTTGGGAGCATCATCGTCCACATAGATAAATGTACTATAGTCTTCAGGTTCTCCATTACATGTAGTATCATCTCTTTTTGCAAAATCATCAACTCTCACATTTGCACTTTCCACAACTTTTTTAATGTTAGAATTAAAACAATTATAAGCTTTTCTTTTAGTGGAATAACCTAGGAATATGTCTTCATCACTTTTTGCATCAAGTTTCCCATTCCTATTCTCTTATAGTATATAGCATCTACTACCAAAAATTTTAAAATATTTAAAATTTGGAGCATAGGCATACCATAAATCAAAAGCTGTAGCATTTCTACCTTTCTTGACTTGTACTCTATTTAGGGTATAGATAGTAGTACTAACCGCTTCTCCCCAATAGTTCGTGACACGTTCTTCTCCATCATTAGTGTCCTTGCACAATTCATTATTGATTTTTTTCTCCTTTTAGCTATCTCATTCTAAGGGGGGTCCTTGCTACTGACATCTATCTTTTGATTCCTCTGCTATTGCAGAATGTATTGAACTCATGTGAGATGAATTCACCACCTCTGTCAAATCTCAAACACTTGAGACTCTTCCCTATTTCTTTTTCAAATTTGGCTAAATACTACATGAATAACTAAAAAAAAGTTGATTTAACTTTAAGATACATCATAGTCATCATTCTAGAATAGTCATCTACAAATAGAATGAAATATTGATCTCCACAATAACTTTTAACACCAATGGGTCCACATAGGTCCGTACGAACCAATTACAAAATATCACTAGTAGTATATGTTTTAATCTTGAAACTAGACTTTATCATCTTTCCTAATTGACATTGTTTACACATAGCATTGTCAGGATTCTTTAGCTTATGAAATCCTCTTGCTTTCTTCATCTTGTTGATATTCACCAATTTGTCAAAATTCACATGGTATAATCTCTTATGCCATAGCCAAACATCTTCTTGTAGCGTAAACATAAATGTCTCACTTGATATGTCTAGGTAGAATAAGTTACCTCTTGTCTTCTCACTAGTTCCAATTAGCTCACCATCACTATCATGTATTTTGTCCTTTCAGTTATGAAATTTAGCTCTATAACCTGTCTTTTTCAGCTGTGAAACACTCAACAACTTGTAGTTAAGTCCTTCAACCCAGTAAACATCATTGCATGTTATATTGTCAGTCAGTTGAATAGTGCATTTACCTTTTATAACACATGGGATATCATTACCAGTTTTAACACATCCACCATTGTATGGACCTATATCTTCAAATTTGTTTATATCACCAGTCATATGATTGGAACATCCATTATCAATTATCCATCTATCACTTTTGTTCACATAAGAAATTAATGCAATTTTCTCATCTTCATCAGAATCTTCTTTCATAGCAACATAGACAACTTCATCAACATTACTCTCATAATCATTATTGGTCTTTTTTTCAGCAATATAAAAAGATATCTTACCTTTTTCATACATGCTTCTCCTATAGTCTTTGTCATCTCTTCTTCCTTTGTACTTTCTTTACTTCCTTTCATCTTTATCTTCTTTATCAAGGCATCTGGCAACAATATGGCCAAATTTGTTGCATTAAAAACAAATGATAGGTAATTTACCTTTGTATTTACCTCTTCCTCTTCCAAACTTTTTTGCAATGAGGGCTTCAAGTTCATCAATCTCATCATCATAACTATCACTTTCATTCTTCACATGTTTTCCTTTCTTCTTGCTAAGAATAAGTTGTGACTTGAAAGTAGATTCAATGGTAGCAGATGTATAGTTATCAAAATTAGACATCTCAAAACAGTAAAGTCTACCAATTACACCTTCTAAGGTTAAGTTGTCATTTGGTGTGCATCTTATTTCTTGTCTTGCAAAGACTCTAATGGCATAGATAGGAAGTAGAGTCCTCAATACCTTTCTTATCACTGTTTCATCTTTGATTTCTCCATTTGTACATTGAATAGCATTAACAACCTCTTTAAATCTTGTGCAATATTGTACTATGTTCTCACCTTCGATCATTCTCATGTCATCAAATTTTCCTCTCAAGATTTCTGATTTGGCTCTTAAAACACTATCATCACCTTCATATATGGTCTTCAATCTATCCCACATCTTCTTTGTAGTATTGCAATATTTTAGGTGATCCATGTTAGAATTAAACCACAAACAAAAAATAATAATTACATGCAAATATAACCAATAACAAAAAATAATAGATCACACAGAAAAGAACACAAGGCATCAGGACTTAATGTGGTTCACCCAATCTGTGGGCTATGTCCACCAAAAAGCAAGTCCGATATTATTACAATCCAGTGATTACAACTTGATTACAATCTGTAATCCCTTACAACTCAATACTGTTGCGAGAATCTATTTTGCATCACCACTATGAAACAACCCTAACCCTAACCCATTTTATACAAGTATTAAATCTCTTTAGGGTTACTACATGTCGGCCATAAATTAGCCATTACTTTAGTGGGGAATCTACCAATGGTGAGTCTACGAATAGTGCCAAAAAAATTTTGAAATATGTACAGTACTTTCCTGATTAGTCACCACAAACTAACAATCTCCCACTTGGGGATTGATCAGGCTCCACACTAAACAACAATCTCCCACTTGGAGACTGATCTTGTAGCAATACTGTTGCCACATAAGGCTCCCACTAGATCAAACTACCCTAGACTTTACTATTATGTTATTCATGTTTAGTATAGAAGACCAACCAAAGCTGAAGAGGAGTTCAGCTTCTCCCTTGTTACTACCTTGGTCAATATATCTGTTGGATTGCCATGTGTATGTATCTTCTCCAGCTTTAACTGTTCATCCTTCAAAACTGACCAAATCAAATGGTACCACAACTGTATGTGTTTGGTCTTTGAATGTAGAGTTGAATTCTTTGCAAGATGAATGGCACTCTGACTATCTGTGAACAAATAATTATCCTTTTGAGGGTGTCTCGATTCCTTCAAGAAGAACTAAAGCCATATCATCTCCTTGGCTACCTTTGTAGCAGCTACATACTCTACCTCTATAGTGGGTAAAGCATTAACCTTTTGTAACCTAGAAACCCAGCTCACAGCTGCCCAACCAATAGTAAAGACATAACCTATAGTACTTTTCCTGGTATCAATATCCCCTACCAAATCTAAGTCAACATATCCCTATAAATCAATAGTAGAGCCCTCAAAGTGTAAACACATATTGGGTGTTCCTCTCAAATATCTGAGAATCCATTTGATTGCATTCCGATGCTCAATTCCTCGATGACTCATATACCTGCTAACGACTCCCACTACATGTGCAATATCTAGCCTAGTACATACCATAGCATACATAAAGCTTCCTACAACTAAAGCATAGGGTACTTTGGACATCTTATCCTCCTCTTCTTGTGTCTTGGGAGACATCTCTTTAGTCAACTTCAAATGACTAGGTAAAGGTGTGCTGACAGTTTTAGCATTCTCCATAGAGAAACGTTGCAACACCTTCTCAACATAATCAGCCTAAGATAGTGTCAATGTTCTATTCTTCCTATCTCTACAAATCTTCATACCAAGAATTTTTTTTGTTGCTCCCAAATCCTTCATAGCATATGCATGTGCTAATTGGTGTTTCAGCCCCTTAATGTGATCCATGTTAGACCCAGCTACAAACATATCATCAACATATAATTATAAAATAATGTAGTTGTCATCATCCAACCTCTTAAAGCAGACACAATGATCTGAATGACACCTATTATAACCATGTTCATGCATAGAACTATCAAAGTTCAGATACCATTGCCGAGGTACTTGCTTCAAGCCATATAAACTTTTTCCAATTTGCACACTAAGTTCTCCTTACCTTTGACTGCAAATCCCTGTGGTTGAGCCATATATATCTCTTCATCCAAATCAAAATGAAGGAAGACTATTCTAACATTAAGCTACTCCAAATGTAAATCTTCAGTAGCCACAAGACTTAAAACAGTATGGATAGAAGTCATCTTAACAACAGGAGAAAATATTTCATCAAAACCTATTTCCTTTTTCTGTGCAAATCCATTTATAACTAACCTAGCTTTAAATCTTTTCTTACATCCTTCCTCTTCTTTAAACCTATAAACTCACTTATTCTATAAAGTCTTTTTACCTGTAAGCAACTTCCACAAATCACATGTCTTATTCTTCAGCAAAGAGTCCATTTCATCTTTTATTGCAGATTCTCACTAAATCTTAGTATCCACCTGCACAACTTCATCATAACTTTTAGGTTCACCAACATCAGTAAGTAAAATAGAATACAAAAAGGGAGAAAATCTTTGTGGAGGTCTAATTTTCCTTGTTGACCGTCTAATGTTCACTAGTGTGTGTGGTATTTTTTGTTATAGTTGTTCCAGATCATGAGGAATGGTTGGAACATCAACTTTTGGAGTATAGTCTAGCACTACATAATCATCTTCTTTCTTCTCATGTTGCTGCAACAGATCTTTGTAAACACTTTCTCATTGAATATGACATCCCTACTTTTTACAATTTTTTGATTTTCAAAATCTCAAAGCTTATAACTAGACTCATTAATGTCATATCCAACAAATATACATTTCTTTGGCATAGCTTCTAGACCGGTTCTATTTTCAGAATCTATGTGAACAAATGCTTCACAGTCAAAAGTTTTGAGAAAAAATAACTCACCTTCTTACCAGTCCATGCTTCCTCTGGAATACCACAGCCCAAAGGAGTAGAGGGGCCTTTATTAATCAAATATACAGCAGTATTGACAACTTTCACACACATGTGTAAGGGCAAACCAGCATGCAACCTCATGCTACTTGCACATTTCATTATAGTCTTGTTCATGCATTCAGCCGCTCCATTTTCCTATGGAGTCCTTGGAATAGTTTTCTATCTACAAATACCATTAGTGGAGCAATAATCTTCAAATTTATGATTGCAATTCTCACCACCATTATCAAATTTGAGACATTTTAATTTCTTATCAGTCTCATTTTTATCCATTTTTTAAAAGTTTAAAATACCTCAGATTTCTATCTAAGAAAATAAACCCCTACCTTTCTTGTTGCATCATGAATAAATATAGATCCACCTAAGGATTTCCTATGAGTTTTCTCACTGAAAACAACACATCACATCATCATATTTTAGGGTACTAGGTCTAGGAATAGAATTACTCACAGCCATTACCAAGCCATTCCAACTTTCAAGCAAAGAACACAAAATCAAGAGAGCCCTAATTTCTTCATCAAAATTGACACCCACAAAAGATAAATGACTAGTAATAGTATTAAACTCATTTAAATGATCTATAATAGATCCACCTTCTGCCATTTTTATATTAAATAAATGCTTCATGAGAAATACCTTGTTTGAAGCAAAGGGTTTTTCATACAGTGTCGCTAGGGTTTTCATCAACTCTTCTGTTGTCTTTATTTTTTTAATATTAAATGCCACCGATGGTGTCAGGCATAATCAAATTCTTCTAAGTGTCTTTCTATCTAAAAAATCTCATTCATCATTTAACATAGATCCCTAATTCTTGGCTTTTCCTTCTAACGGCTTCCACAAATCCTTCTAATAAAGATAGTCTTCTATTTGCATCTTCCATAATTGGAAGTTCTACCCATTAAACCTATCAACTCTCAACTTACCCTCATCTATCATCACTCCCACTCAATTATGAGACTTTTCTGCACAAGATGACTAGAAAAAAGAAAAGAAAAAAAAAACTCACTCTGATACCACTTGTTAGGATCAAACCATGGATAGAAAATAACAATTACATGCAAATATAACCAATAACAGAAAATAATAGATCACATAGAAGAGAACACAAGGCACCAAGATTTAACATGGTTCACCAATGCTTGGGCTACATCCACCAAACAACAAGTTTGATATTATTACAATCCAGTGATTACAACTTTATTAGAATCTGTAATCCCTTACAGCTCAATACTGCCGCAAGAACCTATTTCGCATCACCACTATGGAACAACCTTAACCCTAAGCCCTTTTATACAAGTATTAAATCACTTTAGGGTTACTACATGTCGGCCATAAATTAGACATTACTTTAGTGGCAAATCTACAAATGACGAATCTACAAATAGTACCAAAAAAAATTTTGAAGTATGTATAGTACTTTCTTGATCAGTCACAACAAACTAACAATCTCCCACTTGGGGACTGATCAGGCTCCACACTAAACAACAATCTCCCACTTGGAGACTAATCTTGTAGCAATACTGCTACCACATAAGGCCCCCACTGGATCAAACCACCCTGGACTTTACTATTCTGTTACTCATGTTCAGTCTAGAAGACCAACCAAACTTGAAGAGGAGTTCAGCTTCTCCCTTGTTACTACCTTGGTCAAAATATCTACTAGATTGTCATTTGTATGTATCTTCTCTAGCTTTAATTGTCCATCCTCCAAAATTGACCGAATGAAATGGTACCACATTTGTATGTATTTGGTCGTTGAATGTAGAGCTGAATTCTTTGCAAGATGAATGGCACTATGACTATCTGTGAACAAATAATTATCCCTTTTAAGATGTCTCAATTCTTCTAAGAAAAAATGAAGCCATATCATCTCCTTGGCTGCCTTTGTAGTAGCTACATACTCTACCTCTGTAGTGGATAAAGCGTTAACCTTTTGTAACATAGAAACCTAGCTCACGGCTGCCCCACCAACAGTAAAGACATTACCTGTAGTACTCTAGCTGGTATCAATATCCCTTGCCAAATTTGAACCAACATAGCCCTGTAAATTAGTAGAGCCCCCAAAGAGTAAACACTTATTGGATGTTCCTCTCAAATATCTAAGAATCTATTTGACTACATTCCAATGCTCAATTTCTGGATGACTCAAATACCTACTAACGACTCCCACTACATGTGCAATATCTGGCCTAGTACATACCATAGCATACATCAAACTTCCTATAGCTGAAGCATAGGGTACCTTAGACATCTTATCCTCCTCTTCTTGTGTCTTGAGACACATCTCCTTAGTCAACTTCAAATGACTAGGTAAAGGTGTGCTAACAGCTTTAGCATTCTCCATAGAGAAACATTGCAACACCTTCTCAACATAATCAGCCTAAGATAGTGTCAATATTCTATTCCTCCTATCTCTACAAATCTTCTTACCAAAGATTTTTTTTGCTGCCCCCAAATCCTTCATAGCAAATGCATGTGCCAATTGGTGTTTCAGCCCCTTAATGTGATCCATATTAGACCCAGCTACAAGAATATCATCAATATATAAATATAAAATAATGTAACTTTCATCATCCGACCTCTTAAAGTAGACATAATGATCTGAATGACACTTATTGTAACCATGCTCATGCATGAAACTGTCAAATTTTAGATACCATTGTCAAGGTGCTTGCTTCAAGCCATATAAACTTTTTTTCAATTTGCACATTAAGTTCTCCTTACCTTTGACCACAAATCTCTATGGTTGAGCCATATATATATATATATCCTCATCCAAATTACCATGAAGGAAGGTTGTTTTAACATCAAGCTGCTCCAAATGCAAATCTTCAGTAGCCATAAGACTTAAAATAGTACAGATAGAAGTCATCTTAACAACAAGAGAAAATATCTCATCAAAATCAATTCTCTTTTTCTGTGCAAATCCTTTTACAACTAACTTGGCTTTAAATCTTTTCTTACCTCCTTCCTTTTCTTTCAACCTGTAAACCCATTTATTCTATAAAGTCTTTTTACTTGCAGGCAACTTGCACAAATCTCATGTCGTATTCTTTAGCAAAGAGTCTATTTCATCTTTCATTGCAGACTCTGACTGAATCTTAGTATCCACCTACACAGCTTCATCATAACTTTCAGGTTCACCAGCATCAATAAGTAAAATAGAATACAAAGAGGGAGAAAATCTTTGTGGAGGTCTAATTTTCCTTGTTGACCATCTAACATTCACCAGTGTGTGGTATTTGTTGTTTCGGTTGCTGCACATTATGAGGAATGGGTAGAACATCAGCTTTTGAAGTATCATCCAGCACTACATAATCATCTTATTTCTTCTCATGTTACTATAACATATCTTTGTACAACACTTTTTCATTGAATATGACATCCCTACTTCTTACAATTTTCTAATTTTAAAAATCCCAAAACCTATAACCAAACTCATTAATGGCATATCCAAAAAATACACATTTCTTTGACTTGGCTTCTAGCTTGGTTCTATTTTTAGAATCTATGTGAGCAAATACTTCACAGTCAAAGGTTTTGAAAAAAGAATAACTCACCTTCTTACCAGTCCATGCTTCCTCTAGAATACCATAGCCCAAAGGAGTAGAGGGACCTCTATTAACCAAATATACAACAGTATTGACAACCTTCACCCACATGTGTAAGGGCAACCCAGCATGCAACCTCATGCTCCTTGCATGTTACATTATATTCATGTTCATGCATTCAGCCACTCCATTTACCAATCTCATTTTCAACCAAGCATTTTCATTTCTTAAAAGTTTGAAATACCTCATATTTCTGTCTAAGGAAATAAACCCATACTTTTCTTATTGCATCATCAATAAATGTAACAAAGTAATGAGAGCCACCAAGGGAAGATAGCTGAGTTGGTCCCCACAGATCTATATTCACAAACTCTAATTTCTTCTTTTTGTTTTCCTTCCTAGTCTTCAAAAAACTCACTCTCTTTTATTTTCCATACACAACTTTCACAGAAATCCATATTAACACATTTCAGACCTGATAAAACTTTCTTTGAATGAAGTACTTTCATACCTTTCTCACTCATGTGCTCAAGTTTGTTGTGCCACTGCATTGTATCAAAATCTACAGCAAGTATTTATTCTCCCTACTCAACTGCAGTAATTGTTCCTAAACATTTTTTCTCTGCAACATTTAAAGTAGAAAGAACAATATGCCCTGTACAAAGATATAAGGTGCCTACTTTCACACCTTTTGCTACTACAAGGGAACCTTTTGAAACCTTCCCATTTTTATCATTAAAAGTAACTACACAACCCTCATCACCGAGATGTCTTGCTAAAATTAAATTCCTACTTAGCCTTAGAACATGTCTTACCTTATGTAGTAGCCAATGATTCCCATTATGCAACTTAATCTTAATTTTTTTCTTTCCAACGATCTAACAAGGTTCATTATCCCCCAAATAAACAAGTCCAAAATCTCCTTGGACATAATCAATGAAATAACCTCTATGAGGTGTAACATGAAATGAAGCACCAAAATCTAAAACCCATGAATCATCAACACTTTCTAAAGATAGAAGCAAAGAATCCTCTTCAGATTTGTTACTTACCACATTTGCTTCCTTGTCTCCATCTAGTTTATCTCCTTCATTTTTCTTTTGATTCCAACAATATTTCTTTTTATGACCTGATTTCTCATAGTATGAGCAGTCATTTGGTCCTCTTTATTGAGACCTCCTCCCCTTTGACTTTCCTCTTGATTTCTCATGATTTTTGGAATTACTTCCTCTTTTAGTCATTCTGCCCCTACTTTATGCATTCAAAGTACTTCCTGATGTAGATCCACCTAAGGATTTCTTATGAGTTTCCTCACTCAAAACAACATAGATCAGATCATCATATTTTAGGGTACTAGATCTAAGAACAGAATTACTCACAACCCTTACCAAGCCATTCCAACTTTCAGGAAAAGAACACAAAATCAAGAGAGCCCTAATTTTTTCATCAAAATTGACACCCACAGAAGATAACTGACTAGTAATATTATTAAACTCATTTAAATGATCTGTAACAGATCCACCTTTTGCCATTTTCATATTAAATAAACGCTTCATGAGAAATACCTTGTTTGAAGTAGAGGGTTTTTCATATAGTGTCGTTAGGGTTTTCATCAACTCTTATGTTGTCTTTACTTTTGTAACATTAAATACCACCGATAGTGCCAGGCATAATCAAATACTTCCAAGTGCCTTTCCATCTAAAAGATCACATTCATCATTTGACATAGATCCCTAATTCTTGGCTTTTCCTTCTTATGGCTTCCACAAATCCTTCTGATAATGATAGTCTTCCATTTGCATCTTCCATAACTAAAAGTTCTTCCCATTAAACCTATCAACCCTCAGCTTACCCTCATCTTCCATTGCTCCCACTCAACCGTGAGAGTTTCCTGCAGAGGATAACTGGAAAAAATAAAAAATAAAAAAAACTCGCTCTAATACCACTTGTTAGGATTAAACCATGGATAGAAAATAACAATTACATGCAAATATAACCAGTAATAGATCACATAGAAAAGAACACAAGGCACCAAGATTTAACATGGTTCACCCAATCCCTGGGCTACGTCCACCAAACAACAAGTTTGATATTATTACAATCCAGTGATTACAACCTTATTACAATCTATAATCCCTTATAGTTCAATATTGCAGCAAGAACCTATTTTGCATCACCACTATGAAACAACCCTAACCCTAAGCCCTTTTATACAAGTATTAAATTGATTTAGGGTTACTATATGTTGGGCACTATTAGCCATTACTTTAGTGGTGAATCTATGAATAGTACAAAAAAAAAATTGTGGTGGTGCCTCGAGCCCCAAAGAATTTATGAAGTATGTACAGTACTTTCTTGATCAGTCACCACAAACTAATAATCAAACTCAACATAGCTTAGGGCTAAGGCAATCTCCAACATTGCTTGCTTGTGATCTAACTTTTGCCTCAGTTCATCGGCAGTCAAAGGAGTATGTTACTTCTACATATTCATTTTCCAAAAACTTAGGAGCAACATCACTGGTACTGGATATGTGTAACTTCATCAGGGTCTACCATGCAGGAAAGTTCTCATTGTTCAGCTTGGGTACATCTCTCTTGTTCTCCTTGTTCTTTGGCTTTAAGTACCTTCAAAATGTTCTCTGTAAGCACTAAGCTCTAATACAAATTATTAAAAAAATTTAGAATAACAAGGGGGCTGAATCAGTTACTCAGGGTCTATATGTATCATTTGAACAATTAAACTTTAATCATTTCAGTGTTTTTCTTATCCTGATGTTGCTCAGTCCCTACTGTAAAAGTGTCATAAACATAACTTACATTGCATAATGAAAATATTATCAAATGTAAACATTCATCATAGTTTGACATTAGGATTTTACATGAAAACTCAATTTGGAAAAAACTGCTAGCAACATGTCACTCTTTTTCAGTCTTTCAAAGTGAGCATTGTTAGGAGCCAACCCTATTAAAGGTTACAGTACACACTTGTTAAATGTGACCTAGTTAGAAGATTTAATCACCCTATTAGGAGTGTTCTTGTAAGAAGGCTTTGATCATTCCATTTAGAATGTCACCTAGTTAAAGGATTTACATAGACTATTAAGTCTTCAAATGATTGCTAAGTCAACCTCTGTTAAAAAGATTTCAATACAAGTTGTCTACAATGATAAGAAAGAAAATAGTAGGCTTGATCTGTGAGATTATAGCTCACTTTTGTTGGTTCATATCTATGTTTGGTCCTTATGTTGGTTCACTAATAAGCCTTTTACTGTCATCTTCATTCTTGATTTTCTTGGTCACCCTTTAAGCAATCAATCCACTCTTCTCATCAACACTTAAGCCTTCTGCTCTAATTTTCTTATCAACAACAGCATCATATCTGCAAGCTTTCTCATTTAGCTTCACATTACACACTTGTGTGCTTCTAATCAACCTTGCTCTATACCTTGCTTTATATGTCTCACTTCATATACAAACTTGCTCATATACACATTGGTTGGGCTCGTCTTGGTTTGACTAGACACGGTTGGACATCCCACTTAATGATTGATTATGTATGTCTTTAAATAGGCGATTCGTGCTTTACCATTTTCTACATCCACCATAGATCTTAGGGTTTACAATTAGATTCAACTTGATTCAATGTGTCTATTTATCTTCTTAATCATCCTCTAGAAACTTCTCTAGAATTCGTATGTTGGGTCTTTACCTAATCACCTCCTTGAATTTAATGATCCAACTCATCAATTTTATCTTCAACATGTCTTACATCTCCCAAAAAATCAACTTAGTCGGCTTGATCTTATGATTTCATTGAATTTTGTTCTCTTACTATTGCTTGAAAATCTCTAAATACTAATACTCAGTCAACACTCAAATACTCAGTCTCTATAAAGCTTCTTTCTTAGCATCAACTAACTTTCTTGGTCGATGCAAATGCTTAGTTAACACTAGATTTTCTCATAACTAACTATAGCTCAGTTGACACTAGCATTACTCAGCACTCCTTAGTATTTTTCTCTTTTTCTCAGCTTAACCTAGCTTTCTTGACATAAAAAATTACTTTGCTTTATCAAAGTCTATCTAATTAAATATCCATTGTAAATTCATTTTCATAACTTCAACCTTTCCTCTAGGTGCTATAGTTATGAGTAACTTCTCAAATCCTCTTCATCAATAAAATAGATATGACATTTAGAGTAAAGAGCAATGCCTCATCCATAGATTTAACATTAATGATAAAACAACAATTGTTCCAATTATAAGTTTTCAACATAGCTGAGAGAGAAAATGGGTTTGTAACAAAAGTGGCAAGAGATATGATGTTTGAAAATGGTGTATCAAAGATATTCTAGAGAGAATGAATCAATACAATAGTGTATACAATGAACATGGTATAGATCAGAAAAGATACAAATAAGACTCCTTATGAATTGTGGTTTCCGGATTCACCATTAGTGAAGTATTTTAGAAGTTTATATCAAGAGAGATGATGATATTAGTGAGTTTGATTCAAGAAACGATGAAGGTATGTTCCTTGGTTATTCATTGAAAAGAAAATCTCATAGACATTTTAATCAGAGGACTAAGACTATTCTTGAGATCCCAAATGTGAAAGTGGATGAGAAGTTTGGAGTTCAAGAAAGAATACTTGATTCTAAATCTAATGAAGAAGCTAATCCTAAGGCTAACCAAGAAAATATTGAACTATTTTATAAAACTAACAATGATTTGCATAATGAGATTCAAGTTGTGGAACAAAGAGAAACCAAGATCTGAACCTAGAGCAGAAGTAAGAGTTGAGACAATGTCATCAAATAAGAATTTGACAAAGAATCACCATGTTGATCAAATTATTGGAAGCAAAGATAGAGTACATGAAAAGTTATGTTTTATCTCTCAAGTGGAGCCTGAAAGTACAGATGAAGAGCAAAGATGACTTTTGGATTCAAGCAATGCGAGAGGAGTTAGATCAGATTGAGAAAAATGATACATAGGAATTAGTTCCTAGACCTAAGGACAAGAACATTATAGGAACTATTTGGGTTTTCATGAATAAAATGAATGAACAAGGTGAGGTTGTGAGAAACAAAGTTAGACTTGTATGCGAAGGATATTCATAGCAAGAAAAGATATAGATTATGAAGAGACATTTGCATTTGTTGCTAGAATTGAGGCAATAAGAATGTTTTTGGCTTATGTGGCTAACAAGGAATTCAAAGTGTATTAGATGGATGTTAATTAGGCATTTCTAAATGGAGAACTTGAAGAATAAGTCTATATTGAGAAGCTTAAAGGATTTCCTTTGTGTCATGCCCAAAATATAGGGGCAAACACACATAGAATTTTCTATTTTAAGTTAATTAATCCACTATGTTAATACATGTTTGACTAAGACACAAAGACACATTAGGTTTTCTAAGGTTCCATATTTCATTTTATGCATCGATTCAATCTCCTAGGTTGAACTAGGTTTCATCACTTCAAAACGTTCATCATATTATCTTAATACTTGTTACCATTATTTAAATGAACTTTTAAACTAGTTAAAATCATTAAATATTGACTATTAAATTATTCAAGACATTCATCTCATAAGTTAATTCAACGTGTTAAAGCAATTCATCTCTGAGACATAATCACCTAGCAAAACTTTCGAGTTATATCACTAGCTTGATTTAACTCTAATATTAACCCTAAGAACTAAAGTTTGTAATCCCTTAATTAATAGAAATAAGTCTATCCTAATTATGAATGTAAATTTCATTCCCAACACATTAAAAATATTTTGAATCAAATAATAAAACTTAACTTACAATATTGCCTTCCTAGCCATTCACCTTTCAATATTAATCTAACCATTTTTAAAAGACAAGACATAAACACAAATTATCAAATTAAATTTAACTAAAACAATAATAATAATAAATACTAAATCCTACTTTAAATATTTAATAAACTAATCTTAAATCAACTCCTAACCTAAACACTTTATTACTAACCTAAACTAACTATCTAACCACATATTAACTCTATCCCTAACTCTACACCAACCTATCCTCAGATCCAACCACCTACATATCACCTCAACCAAGTGGGGGCACGCTATCCTAACCATCTTCCACGCTACCCAAAGAAAATGTAGGGGATTGTGTGGTTGGTGAATTGGGGAGGGGAGAAGGTCAAAGGTAAAGGACTGCCCCATGTATATTCCCCACTTTTTGAAAAAGGAAACCCATTAAATTAAATGTGTGCGCCCCCCCCCCCCCCCCCCCCCCCCCCCAAAAAAAAATTTATTAAATCATCAACCTTCCCTTGAAGCACTCAGCCCACTAGCAGCTGACATGAGGGCATGCATGGATATGTAACTGTAGCCCAAGGCCTTTTATACATGGGTAGAGTGAGGGGTAAAGTTTAAAAGTTATAGATTAAAGTTTAGTGGGTGAATGAAGGGGAAATAAATATAGTTTTAAACAAAAAAATCATCCCTTACAATCAAATGCCAAGTCAACCAATTGGTATGTATGGGGAAGAGGGAGAAGATAGGTGACATCATCATATCAACCACACACATCACATGGGTTGGAAGGAGTGGAAAATGTAGAGCCATTTAATTGAAGGAAGGAGTTATGAATTAAAGTTTGTTTGATGATAATGAAGATAAGATAAATATTTTTCATTGATTTTGATTTCAAAAGTTTATATATTTATTATTTTAAATGATGTCAAAATATTTTTAAAGGGAATCTTTTAAGAATATTCTTTGTTCTTAAAGAGAATTAAAACCTTTTGCATACAAATTTCAAAGAGCATTTTTGCTCTAAAATGGATGAATTTTTTTTGAATTTATTTTCTCAGCAAGTGTTAGGTTTTTTTATAGAATTTTTAACATGGCATAAGATACTATTGTTAGATTCATTTTCTTGGATGGAATATAGGAATAGTTTTTTATGTTATATTTTGCATTCAAATTGGAGTATTTTCAAAAGTTACTAACAATGCAATATAAAGTAACATTCATTTGAATCGAATTTCTTCTAACACAATCATAATTAAATCAAACAACTTTGTATAACATCACTATATATAATTATAATTGATCATTTGCATATGGAATGAATTATTAGGAGTATAAGGAATGTCATAAGAAATGAATTTTTAATTTTTTTTTCTAAACATAAGTGGGCCAGCCACTTCATATATATTTTATTAAAAACCTGATTGAAATACTCAATCAAGAAATAATCAGGGAAGAAAACCCTATATCATTGTCTTTACAATATAAAGTTAGCAATGAATTGTGAACCACTACATTTCTGCATTCATCCTAGCCAATCTATTTTCAAGGAATTTACCATGAAATCCATTTAATAGGTTCTCATTTATACTATCAAATTTTATACATTAGGATCATATTTCCCGAGGAGAAGTCTCGATAACAATGGACTCAAAAATACCAAAAAAAAAATCAGAATCCAGTTTTGCTCTATGTCAAGGTATCAACTAAGAAATCTGCAAATTTACATAACGATAACCAAGGAGAGTCGAACTTGACCAAGTGACAATCAGATTCAATCACATTGACACACTTAACAACTAATCTCATCTAAGGCTTGTACAACAAGTTCCATATTGAACCAAGACTAGGGAGAATGTAGATTTTTCCAATGTAGGAGATGTCAATCACAAACACCAAACATATGCCTCTTCAGAGGCTAATAATCACAACAAACTTGCATTTTTTCTCTCCTCATCTCCCGAAACAAAAAAAAATTGGTTTGTATTGACAAGGGCCCATTACACCTTACTTTCTCCCTCTCCTCATCATAAAGAGAGACTCTACACTAACCCAGAGTCCAACTAAGACCCTCCTCTTGTAAATGACCACTTCTACCCTATCTGAGGGTGAGTAATGTCAACACACCCTTAACAGTTTTTCCCACAAAGAATAAAGAAAAAACATGAAGGGAAAAAAATAGAAAATCCACAAATACGCATCCCTCACAAGTTTCATCACAAACACAAAATAGATACACATGCAAAAGATTTACATAAGCAAACAAAGAGAAATGCATAAAGAACAAGGCCATCAAGAATGCTATCTTCATAAAGGTTATGGCAATGTAGTTTTTGAAAAGAGCTAATCTTTCTTCCTCTTCAATTCCAAGTTTGACTCTCTCTAAATGTAGAGAATTGGTGAACACCATTCAAGCCTCAAAATGGCAACTAAATAGGCTTCTAAACTTGCCCACCTAAAATGACAATAACTCTAGAATTGACTTAAGCCTTTTAGGGTCTTCTCACTTGATCTTACCATTAAGACAACCTTTTAGGAGAAGTGTAAACTTGGCAAACCTCAAGGAGATGTTTATTTTCACACTAAAGGGAAAATGAGACATTTAGGGGGTAATAAAAGTCAACAGATGGATCTAGAAGGGTGATGAAAGGTGCTCCCATTAATATCATAAACCATAGTAGAAACAAAAATAATAACAACAAATGCAAGAACAAAATATGGACTTCTTATTTGTGTCACAAATGCACAAATACAGAATTACAGAATTCACAAGTACAATATGTTAACCCACATGGGCATCGTCATTATAGAAATCTATAAGACTAAGTTGTGTACTACCACCCAGAGCTATCCTAGACAATGTTCAGATCTTTCTTAAATAAGCAATTTTATGTCAGGCGGGAAGGTTCTAGACATTGAAACTTAATACCTAGGGTTGGAAAACCTTAATAATACATAGAGTCAACAATTTTAACCACTTTTTGAAAACACCATCTCTTGATCTAGAGGCTTGAAACTGCGCAAGCACCCTTCTGTCAAGTTTTCAGACCTCATTCGAGCACTCTAAGTCCTACAATGGTGAGCCTGAAGATTTTTCTACAAATTTTTCCACTGAAAATCCGTAATATTGGAGCAATGAGATTTTTACAGTAGGCTTACAACTCTAAAATGAACCTTCGTGTAAAAAAATGAGAACATTCCAAGCTCGTTTGATAAACTTACTAAAAATAGTAGGGTCCCATAAATAGTAACCACCCTATTTACTAGCCCTTATTAAAATAGAAAATATTGAAAAGAAAACATTTTTTGGGTGATGCAAGATTGCTCTTACACCTAGGATGCTCTTACATCAAAGGGTGGAAATGCCCCCAACCAATACACATTTCCCCCTAAGCAATTGGATTGCATTAATTTTCAAAACCCTAGGAATGCAAACTTTCCACTAAACTCTAATTAGGGTAATTAATCTAGGTTACCAACTAATTAGTGTTAGGTTACTAACTAAATCAATCTTAGATTATTGAGTTACTCTGTTAACCCTAATTAACATATTGATAAACATATATGAATTACGAATGTCAAGTGACACCATAAGATTCACTATTAAATAACATTAAGCACCTTACAATTACAGAATGATACATACATTCAAATTATGATACAAATAAAATATGAAACAACGAGGTCTGCATCTCTTCATTAGACTCAACCTTGGGTTTCACAAATTGTATATAGGGTTGCTCTGATAAATCTCATAGTTAATAATCATGTACACTCAATTCAAACATCAGTAGTTCGAGAAAAATCACATATATATAGTTAAAACTCATTTGGGTAATCATATTAATCAAAACATCAAACTTTCATTTAAATAACCTTAATCTCATTTATGCACACATATGTAATCCTTTCAAATTGCATAATTAAAGTATTTAACATATTCATAATTCTAAATCATTTACTGTATTACATCATCATAATGCATGTTTATATATAAACATCAAATAACATGATTAAGCATTTTTAAAGTAAAACATCACATGACATAAAATAATATAATAATGTCTAGTCCATCAGATAATGTCTCAACATATCGAGTCATAATGTGTCAAAATAAAATGTATTGGATTTGGTATGATGGATTGAGGTGAGGCCTCACAATTTGATAAAAAAGAGATATGGTATGTAAGTTGAAAAAAGCATTGTATGGTTTGAAGCAACCACCTAGAGCTTGATATGCAAGGTTGGATAAATATTTGGAAAAATTGGGATTTGTTAAACGTACTGCAAATAATAACTTATATTTGAAAGTAATTAAGAATATTTTACTGATTATTGAACTATTTTTGGATGATATAATCTTTGGAGTTAATGATGAAGCAAGTGAAACATTTTCTAATGAAATGAAGAAGGAATTTGAGATGAGCATGATTGTTGAAATAATCAAGTAGTTTTTGGGTTTACAGATTATGCAAAATAGTGAAGATATTTTCATCTCTCGAAATAAGTATCTAAAAGACATATTGAAGAGATTTGATTTAGAGATTCTTAAGCTTGTTGTTACACCTATGGTAATTGGGCATAATTTATCTAACAAAGATGAAATATCTACTATTGAGAAAAAGTACATAGTAGAGAGAAAAGATGAAGAAGTACATATCCATGATTGAAGGTTTGTAATATTTGACTCATACAAGACCAGACATAGCTGATGCAATTGGCATTGTTGCAAGATTTCAAGATGATCCTAAGGAAGCACATTATGTGGTAGTAAAGAGGATTTTCAGATATTTGAAGGGTACACATGATTTTGGGTTGTGGTATGACAGATCAAATGACTTTAATCTATGTGCATATATTAATGCAGACTTGAAAGGCATTATGGATGAAAGAAAGAGTACAAGTGGTTGAGCATTCTGCTTAGGAGGAAGATTGGTTTCTTGGATAACTGAAAAATATGATTATATCTCATAGAGCACAACAGAAGAAGAATGTGTAGTAGAAGTGAACAATTGCAATCAGACCATGTAGATGAAACAAATGTTGAAGGATATTGGAGTTGAGTTTACTAAACTTCTTGTCATACATTGTGATAACACGAGTACAATATGTCTAAGAATCTTTTATTACAATCAAAGACAAACCACATATCTATTAAGTATCATGTTTTGAGAGAGAACATTGTAGAGAAAGAGATCAGACTAGAATATGTCAGTACAAAGGAGAAGATTATAGATATATTTATAAAGTCTTTACCTAAAGATACATTTGAGTATTTATGAGGTATGCTTGGGGTTATTCCCCTACCTACTTGAGAGTAGATGATGCAAAGATTGCATCAGTCCAATGGTACAGAGCATTATTGTTCATCTAGACCAAATGTTGATGCTTCATCTATGAGGAAGTATCTATGATTGAGTTGAGTCATGAAAGACTCTGGGTAATTTGTATTTCAATAGTGTCTTTGGACACTTGAGCCAATTAAAGATATTGAGTAGCATATTGACATAATGATGCCAATGGGGGGGAGAATACATTAAAAACATTTCCTGTGAATGGGCAAGAGAAGTATCTCCTGAGAATGGAGGAGAGTTGTTCATGAGATGGAGAATATATTAAGTCTAGCCTTGCATCTTTGTCTTCAGCACAATGAGGGAAGTATATCAATGGGGGAGTAATAGCACTAATGAAGAGTTGTTCCTGAGAGATTTAGATTTGATTGATGAAGAGGATTTGAAAAGATGAGAGCAGTAACAATAGTAGAGTTCTATTTGGTATTCATGGAACTTAGATCTTTTTCATTATGTTTTCATCAATACCAAAGGGGGAGATTGTTAGCATGAATCATGATGATATTCGTATGGTGGAGTATCCTAGCATTGTTGGAACATTGAAAAAATTGATAGCATAATTGTGTGTTGCATTCATGACTATGTTTTCATTGATTTCAACATACTAAGAAGATTGGCATAGTAGTAAATAGAGATAGAAACCATACGATTTGAGGATTAAAGATGAGATAAAGTGGGATTGGGGACATGTTCTATGGAGTGTCCTAATAACATGGCTAAGAGCGCATGTAGAAAATCAAAGACTAGTGGCAGCTATTCAAGATTTAAAGAAGAAAGCTTACAAACAGAGTTCTAGAGAAGTGGTTTCTAGTAATTGGATTATATCTCCTAACAAGGACAAAATCTAGTTAAGCACAGTTACATAGAGGTAGAAGACATCATGATGATGACATTAGTCAATCCATAAAGTTAGTAGACACACATGTGAAAGATTTGTAAAGACTGTGAGCCGACGGTGTTATGTAATTATGAAAAGATGTAATGTAGCGTTAATGACGTCCTATTGTAATTGTAATTGGGAAAGCCTCAAGGCTGACTCAATGAATTATTTTGAGGACTTGGTATAAAGGAAAGGTATTTTCCTTATGATGAAGTTTGTAAGTGTGAGTAAGATGCTTTTGAGATAGAAAGTGAATTGTAAGTGTGAGGTACATGCGAGTAAGCGATCAAAGGGATTATTGTGATGCAAGCTTGCAGATCTGGTATTGGGATCTAAGAAGTATATTGTGTAGTAGAGGCATAGTGAATGAGCGTAGTGATTATGTTTAGCAAAGAGTGATAGTGGACAGATGATTAATTTCTATTATTCTAAAAAGAATAATATAGAGGCCAATTGGATAGTGAGTTCAGTGGTCTTTCAGTGGACTTTCCCCTAAAGTTGTTTGGACAGTGGATCATTCTGCCTTCTACAACTCTTAACAGGGTTGGCACAACTCCTAACAAGGTTGGAATCTCCTCACAAGGATTCAAAGTCTACTAACAAGGACTGATATGTATTAAATGTGTTTTATTGGCTCCTCATAGAGTTCATCCTCTTACAACTAACTTATATGTTAGTACATCATTTTGTGGCATCCCCGTTGGGCTTTTCCCTCTGATGAAGGTTTTCCCTACTTAACATATCTGGTGTTATTGTGTATGTGTATGTTCTTATGGTTGATGTTTATATTGATCTCATTTTTGAGAATTAATAAAGTTAATAAATGTTGTATTGATCAGATAACTGATTCACTCTCCCCCCCTCCATCTCATTTATCTTAGTGGACTTTACTTTCTAACAGTTGAAACATCCTAAAGGAGTGGAGTACATCTTGATAATGTTAGTGATAATGAAACAGTGGTAGAACCTAATTCTAGACCTAAGATAGAAGAGGATGAAGAGAGGCTTTTAAGGGTTTTTTTTAGCACAAATTCTAAGCCTATTGTTGAAGTTTCTAGCTATGATGGGAAATTGGAAACCAAACTTTGTTTCGATTGGATCTCTAAGATGGAGAAGTTTTTGAGTATGAAGAAAGCCCTAATAATAGAAAAGTGAATATAGTAGCCACCAATTTGAAGGTCCATGCTTCACTTCACTAGGTACATTCGCAAATAGATAGACAAAGGAAAGGAAAAGAGAAGATTATAACTTGGGTGAAGATGATAGGTAAACTGAAGAAGTTTCTCCCTACATATTACCATGTTAATTTGTTAAGGAGAATGCAAACATGAGGCAAAAAGATATGACTTTGAAGGCTTTTACTAAGGATTTCTACAAGTTAGATATAAAATATGGACATGTGAATGATGATGTTGAGAAAGTTGCTAGATACTTGAATCGATTGAGGACTATGATTTAGGATGAGATCAATTATGCAAAGATGAATAGTGAGGAAGAAGTATATCAGTATGTCTTGCAAATTGAAGAGGTTTTGACAAAGATGAAGAGGAGGAATATTTTAGAGAGGTGGAGGTAGATCTTATGGTGAAAATAAGAGATATGATGGTACAATGCAAGATAAAGGGAAAAAATGAATGGTAAGATGAAGATAAATGAAAAACTAAGTAGAAAGGTGGTAGTTCACACTAAGAAAGAGGAAGTTCTTACTAAGGTGGTTATGGTAGAGAAGGATTTTGTGGAACTCATTTTATGTGTGGAGAAGGTGGTCACTAAGCCTTTGAATGTACTCACTTTGAAAAGAAGATTGGCAGTAGTAGAAGAACTAGTTCGACTCAAGAAGAATATTTGAGTCCACCAAATGAACCTAAAAATGGAAGGAACTTAATAACGAGGATAACCTTGTGGAATGAGAGGGGTGATGAGGAACTTTTTTTAAGAAGTATGTTCAAGATCAGATGCAAGATTGCAGATAGATATTGCAAGGTAATCATTGATAGTGTCAATTCATATAACTTGGCATTAGAAGAATTGGTTAACAAGTTGCAGCTACAGAGGTTGCAACATCCTAAACCATGTCATATTGCTTGGATCAACAATGAGCATAATGTATTGGTAAGTGAACAATATCTTGTGAGATTTAAGATTGAGGGATATTATGATGAGGTTCTATGTGTTGGAAATGCAATGAGTAACTAAGAGGGGAGGGGTAAATCAATTACCATAAAAACAATTCTAAGTCCCTTAGATGTGTAAGTGAATAGATTGTCCTTCAAGAAAATACATGTAGATATAACTCTAAACGCCGAAGTAAGAAGGTTAGTCAGCACTAATAGTTGGGTCACTTCACTATTGAAAGAGTGTAAGTGCCCTATGAATTTGTCTGGGTACAGCTCCACGTATATGATTTACAATGAATTTCAATATAGATGCTTTTAACCTAAAAGCACAAAAGGATTACAAACCTCTACCTGTATACACAAAATAGATGCAGAAACTAAGAAACTGAAAAGAAAGCACAACAAAGAGAATCAAATGACACAAAGTTCACATGCCCAAATGTTGCATTACAAAGCAAATGAGATCAAATAAGTATTTTTCATCCTCTTGAGAAAACGAGGAAACAGAGCTTTAGGAGATATCTTAAAATGATAGCATAATCTAAAAATAGCAACAATGAAATGTATTTCAGAGAAAATTGAAAACAACACAAAGATTGTGATCAGTGGAAGGAAAATGCATCATAATCAAAGTTCTAATACGATTATCCTCCAATCTCCCTTCACTAAATGTAAAAGACACAAAAGTCCCTTACACATTTACAATCCAAAAATCACTATCTAAAAGGAAAATTGAAACTCTTTTCTTTAACATTACATTACCAAATCAAAATTTCTCCTATCTCTAACACACGGTTTAGAAAATAACTCTGCCCTCTCTCTCTCTCTCACAAGAAATGGAACAAATCTTGAAAATTTCCTCCCCCTACTATAGCACACAGTCTGTAGTCTCTGGGAAAGAGTAGAAGTGGAACCCCTTTCTTTGTCTTCTGCTGGCCTCTTTATTATCTTCTCATTTCCCATGAAAACTTTTCAGTTTCCCTAACTGAATTTTAAAAAACCTTATGACTTCCCCTTTTCCATGTTTTTATATCATTATAAACCTTGTCTTATATCTTTGAAAATATGAGGCCCCTATGATATATGCATGCTGACAAGTGGCATCTGCTGGTTGTAAAGTGTTGTCGTTGTTTCATGATAGTCATATGCAATTTTGACAGCACTGTACTTATCTAAGCATAACTTTTGATCTACAAGGCATCTTGCAACGCCGTTTAGAGAGGATTTGTAAAACTAGCATTTACAACACATAGCCAAAATTCAGGTCAATCCAACGGTCGGATTGTGAGATACAACCCCTACAACATGACTATTTTACTGTGCTTTGCATTTTGTCACTGTCATTACTGATCCGATAGTGTTGCACTCAAAAACCTGCAACTTTTGATCCATAAATAATCTAACAAAAAACTTTAGAGAGGATTTAGAGAACTAGATTTCGTCATACATATCTGAAATTCAGCACAATCCAAAAGTTTTATTGTTAGATATGACACCCAAAATAGGATCTATTTTTCTTGGCATCATTTGCTGGGTGTTGTGGATCATTTTTACAGTGCTGCATTAAAACATGTGTAACTTTCTATCCATCACGAATATTTTCAAACCGCTTGGAGGAGAGTCAGATTACTAGGTTTCTTCAAACATATCTGAAAATGGGATTGATCCAACGGTTAGATTGGGATTTATACCCCCCACACTGAGACTAATATTCTAGCTTCCTGCAAATTCGTGGTCATAGAAATTACAGCAGCTTCTTCCAACAATATTTGGAAATGCATGGCTTCCACCTCCAAAGCCTTAGTCAATCCATCAAAAAACATGCATATGGACTTCCAAATCCCCAAGTAACTGAGCATGTTTTGGATCCAACAAAGATTCATGAAGTTGCTATCATTGTCAGCCTCGCATGAAATCTTGTCTTAAATGTAGAAATCTCCATGTTTAAAAACCCTCATTTAAGGATATTATGCACAATTCATATTGATTACATTCCATCATAGGATTGACTGATTGTGAATACAATTTTGACTTGGAGTGATATGTATCCTGAGAGGTAGCCTCGACATTTCAAATTTTGAACTCTTCACTAAAACTTGCAATTCAATTGATGAGTTGAGTTCTGAACTGGATTGGACTTTTCAAACATTTTGAACTATGAATATCTGAGAATCTAGGCCATGTGGTTGCACCTCTTAATAACGAACATTGAATTGGTGTACATTGAAAATATTGAGCCTGAACCTTGATTTTAAATCTACATGTCAAACCACTTCAAACCTCTACACCACTTTGAACTGAGTTTGAAGTCGTTCAAAGAGGTTCAAAACCTAAAACTAAAAGGTTCAAGACTTGAAACTGAAAGTTTAAAATCTTGGTCCATATGTGTACCAACAGGGGCTCTATCTGTGGGACTATTTTTTATGCAAAAACAAAGAACTACAAGAACTCCAGCAATCTCTGGCAAAGACAAGTGCCTTATCCATTGGGAAAATAGAGTCAACAAGAAGGAAAAATTGGGAGTTGCTTGCAGAGAGGGTGGAGGGGAGCAGGGCAAAGCAAACCAACAAAACCCAAAAACACCAAAGCTACTAGCAAGTCCAAAGCTTGCACATTATTCAAACTAACACTATGTATACCAAAACATATTTACAATATTTAGAAAAGTAGGAAAAGAACCTACCATGAGAATCGGAAGAAAGGAGAATTTATGTAAATCCATTTACTGGCTAGGAGAAGTAGGAGCCTTTCCACATTAGCAGACTATGCCTCAATAAAGCAGCTCCATACCACTGCTTAATGGCGACTTCTTCAATGTTGAAACTCAAGCTCATAGTATGCAAAATTTTGGCAATCCAATATTTGGTTCCAAATAGCCACATCTCATCATAGCATTCTCCTTCATTCGAGAAATGATACTCAACATGCATCCGGCTAGGTTTCACTTCAAACCAAAAATTTTGAAAAGAAGAAACCCTTTCAAGAAAAGATGCACAATATCTGGAAATGTTGTCATAAAGACTCACCATTTGTATATGGTATTTGATATCACAGTCAACTTGTAAGCAAAGAGATGCCTCATCCAGCATAGGATTACTTTTAATCAACTCATTTCCATCATCAAACATAAATATTTCAAAACTATCAGAGTGAGTGTATGATACTTGCATAGGAACTTTTATCCTATACTTCTCATAGAATGCAGGAAGCTTAGTTTCTGACTTATCAATCAGCATATTATGACCAACTTTAGGATCAGCAAAGTAGACATCTACATCATTAGTTGCAGAAATCAAAGGTAATAAACTAGAACTATGTTTTACCTCGGCCACGCTGGTATGATTTTCATCATGTATCTTTGTAGTCTCTTGGAAACCACTAACCATCCTCTCTTCAATCTCCTTGAATAGCCAAGAGTCATTTATGAGGAAAGATTTTAATGGACTATCATTCTTTGAACATAGTTCCTTGCTGAAATCTTCCATGATATCTACCGGTGAGCATAATATACTCCCGTTGTCTCGTATACTTTCATCATTTAAATCCTCTAATTGATTCCCTACCACTGCAATGTTGTCCACATCTTCATTTTGGCACATAAGAGGGAAATTAGACCTTTTACTCACTTCTTGGGCATCAAAAGATGAGCTATCTTCATGGCATGAAATCATAGGCAAAGACTTGATACTAGTCTCCATAGTCATAGAAGCCAAATGAAAAGATGTATCATCCTCTTTCTGAATACACTCAAATTTTTCATTAGATGAAAATAATGATGCACAATCTAAAGTCTTTACCTCAACTTCAAGACTTACTAGAGGTGATGTGGAGATGGGAATCAAGTGTGGCTAAAAAGCGTCTAGATCTTCATCATCTTGTCGGCTTCCTGTTCCTTCTTCACCAAGATCTTTCTCCTACTTTTCTTCTACTTTAGTTGTTTCTTCTTTTTCACATGCATGTCCTTTTTCTAGATCTTTCCCTTGGGGTTTCTTCTTTATGAGGATGGCATCATAAAAAGATTTCAGCCACCTTACTTGTGTTGCAACTTCTTTGGTAACCTCTCTGATAGAACTGTCTTTGAATGATGGGACAGAGATAAAGATTTCGGAGGTATCTTCATCCGTTGCTGGAATCCAATCTTTTCAAATTTATTTATGTATAATGAAGGCTAGTGGGTATCCTTCTACAACAGAGCTATCAACCCTAATTCTTTGGGAGGTACCTCAAATTCTAAAAATGAAAATACTTGACTCTTTAGCCAAAAACTTTGAAATCTTATAATAGATTCATCAATCTCTTGTATACAGAGATAATCACAAATCTGAGGAAACAAATGTTAGGCAATGATCTTCGTTTCCATCCTTACTGGAGTTGCCAAAAAGTTGTTAGTGAACAGATTGTCCTTGAAGAAAATACATGCAGATATAACTCTAAACACCCACGTAAGAAGGCTAATCAGCACTAATAGTTGGGTCACTTCACTACTGAAAGAGTGTAAGCACCCTCTGAATTTTTTTGGGTACAGCTCCCTATATATGATTTACAATGAATTTAAATACATATTCTTTTAACCTGAAAGCACAAAAGGATTACAAACATCTACATGTATACACAAAATAGATGCGGAAACTAAGAAATTGAAAAGAAAGAATAGCAAAGAGCATCAGATGACACAAAGTTCACATGCCCAAATGTTGCATTACAAAGCAAATGAGATCAAAGAACTATTTTCCATCCTCTTGAGAAAACGAGGAATGAAAGTTTTAGGAGATATCTTAAAATTATAGCATAATCCGAAAACAATGAGAATGAAATGTATTTCAGAGAAAACTGAAAACAACGCAAAGATTATGATCAGTGAAAGGAAAATGCATCATAATCAATGTTCTGATACGATTATCCTCCAGTCTCCCTTCACTAAATTTAAAAGACACAAAAGTCCCCTTACACATTTACAATCCAAAAATCACTATCTAAAAGGAAAACTGAAACTCTTTTCTTTAACATTACATTAACAAATCAAAATTTATCCTATCTCTAACACACAGTGCAAAAAATAACTCTACCCTCTCTCTATCACAAGAAATGGAAGAAATCTAGAAAATTTCCTCCCCCTACTGTAGCACATAGTCTGCAGTCTCTGGGAAAGAGTAGAAGTGGAACCCCTTTCTTTGTCTTCTGCTAGCCTCTTTATTATCTTCTCATTTCCCGTGAAAACTTTTTAGTTTCCCTAACTGAATCTTGAAAAACTTTATGACTTCCCCTTTTCCATGTGTTCATATCATTATAAACCTTGTCTTATATCTTTGCAAATATGAGGCCCCTATGATATATGCATGCTGACAGGTGGCATCTGTTGGTTGTAAAGTGTTGTCATTGTTTCATGACAGTCATATGCAATTTCGATAGCACTACACTCATTTGAGCATAACTTTTGATCTAGAAGGAATCTTGCAACGCCGTTTAGAGACGATTTGTAAAACTAGCATTTACAATACATATCCAAAATTCGGGTCAATCCAATGGTTAGATTGTGAGATACAACCCCCACAGCATGATTTTTTTACTATGCTCTGCATTTTGTCACTGTCATTGCTGATCTGATAATGATACACTCAAAAACCTGTAAATTTTTATCCATAAATAATTTGAAAAAACGCTTTAGAGAGGATTTAGAGAACTAGGTTTGGCCATACATATCTGAAATTCAGCCCAATCCAAGGTTGGATTGTTAGATATGACCCCCGAAATAGGAACTTTTTTTTTTGGCATCATTTTTTGGGTGTCGTGGATCATTTTGACAATGTTGCATTAAAACATGTGTAACTTTCTATCCATCAATAATATTTTCAAACTGCTTGGAGGAGGTTCAGATAACAAGTTTTCTTCAAACATATCAGAAAATGGGATTGATCCAATGGTTAGATTGGGATTTATACCCCCCACACTAAGACTAATATTCTGGCTTCCTGCAAATTCATGGTCATAGAAATTACAGCAGCTTCTTCCAACAATATTTGGAAATGCATGGCTTCCACCTCCAAAGCCTTAGTCAATCCATTAAAAAACATGCAGATGAACTTCCACGTCTCCAAGTAACTAAGCATGTTTTGGATCCAACGAAGATTCATGGAGCTACTATCATTGTCAGCCTCGCATGACATCTTGTCTCAAATGTAGAAATCTCCATGTTTCAAAACCCTCATTTAAGGTTATTATGCACAATTCATATTGATTATATTCCATCATAGGATTGACTAATTGTGAATGCAATTTTGACTTGGAGTGATATGCATCCTGAGAGGTAGCCCCGACATTTTAGATTTTGAACTCTTCACTGAAACTTGCAATTCAATTGATGAGTTGAGTTCTGAACTAGATTGGACTTTATAAACATTTTGAACTATGAATATATGAGAATCTGGGCCATGTGGTTGCACCTCTGAATAATGAACATTGAATTGGTGTACGTTGAAAATATTGAGCCTAAACCTTGATTTTAACTCTGCATGTCAAACCATTTCGAACCTCTGAACCACTTCAAACCACTTTGAACCGAGTTTGAAGTAGTTCAAAAAGGTTCAAAACCTTAAACTAAAAGGTTCAAGACTTGATATTGAAAGTTTAAAATTTGGGTCCATATGTGTACCAACAAGATGTCAAAACAAACTTCTCACTTAGTAAACCAAATCCTTTCTCTACTCAGTTAGAACTAAATATTCATTGTAACTCGGCTAACAAAGAAGATTTAAGATATTAATGTGTATTAACCTTGAGTAACTTAGTTGTGGGAACATAAAGCATTAAGAAAACAAAATGAACACATGAGACACTAAGATTTAACATGGAAATCCAATTTGGAGAAACCACCAATGCAACTAGTTGCAACTTTTCACTCTTTTGAAGTGAGCCTTGTTAGGAGTCAACCTTGTTAAAGATTACAAAATACATGGTTAAGTGTGACATCGTTAGAGGATTTGAATCACCCTATTAGGAGTGGCCTTGTAAGAGGTCTTCAGACACTTCAATACAGAAATGTCACCTTGTTAAAAGATTTACAAAATGACTGCTAAGCCAACTCTGTTAAGAGATTTCTTCACTACTACAATTGTTAGAGAGTAACAATGATTGACCTGATTATTGAAGAAACTGACTTTGCAGATTTAGATTGATGTTCTGGTTTATCCTCTTGATCCTTCCTAATCAAAATATTCTTTGCAGCTCTTTAGATGATCTTTTTATAATCAAATATCCTTCTTATTTTGCATCTTTCTCATTCTTCTCATTGTTCCAATTTTTTGTTTTCTTATTCAATCCACAACTTGGCCTTTCATATATATGAAACTCAATGTCAAGTCATCTTGAATACCCTTTCAAACAAACATTTAACATTCATTCAGCCAGCTTGTATTAACCATTTAATTGACAAAAGTAATCTGTTGATAGTCAGCTAACACTAGACTGATCACTCATTTAATAGAGAACTTTCTTTGATAACTAACCAAACTCGGTTAATACTAACTCTCTTCATTGACTGACCTAACTCGATTTACACTAACTTCCTTTGATGAACAACCAAACTCGATTCCTCTAAAATCCTGCTCGATTGATACTGGATTATTCTATAGTGCCCAACTAAGCTCGGTTAACACTAGTTGTGCTTGGTTAGAGTGTGATATTTGTGTAACATCAATGACAATATACAATTGAATAATTATTTTCAACAATCTCCCTCTTTGGCATTGATGGAAACACAACATGTCATTATGCAAAGAAAACTTAGAGCAACAGAATGATTTATACATTTTTTATAATATCCTTAGTTTGATTTTGATTCTTCATCCATGAGAACTCCCTCTGAGATTCTCCCTTTGTCATCTTATCTTCAAACTTTGTCCTATCGAACTCTCCCTCTTGCTCTTATACAAATCTTTTCCTTTGATTCTTTTCTTTGGCATGACATCAATCTCCCCCTCTTTGACATCAAATGCCAAAGATTTTATACAATGAATTTGCAATATACCTGATGTACTGACTCATATGCAATGTGCTTTGAAATCCTTGCATCAACTTGATAGTTTGTCAATGAAGCTATGTTGATGCATCACTAATTTGTACTCTAGTGAGCATCAGATAAGGGAATGACCCCTAGCTTACCTCTTAGATAGAAAAATGCATCCTTGGGTAATGGCTTGGTGAATTTGTCTACAACCTTCTCCTTGGTGTTAACATATTCTAATCTTACCTATTTTTCTTGAACTAATACCCTCAGAAGATGATACTTGATTGCAATGTATTTTATCTTAGCGTGCATCACTAGATTTTTGGATATATTGATTATACTAGTGTTATCACAATAGATAACTATTGGTTCCTTGATTTCTTCCTTCATTCTTGACAATAGTTGCTTGATCCAGATTATGTTGGAATAGTTAACTGCTGCAGCAACATATTATGCCTTTGTTGTAGATTGAGAGATGTAATTCTTCTTTTTGTGTGTCTATGGTACTAACCTCTTTCCAAGAAAGAATGCTCCTCTACTAGTGTTTTTCTTATCATCAATGCTTCTGGCCCAATTTGTATTAGTAAAGGATTTCAACTCAAAAGTTTCCTCCTTTCTTGTACCATAAACCATAGTCTTTAGTGCCTTTAGATATCTCAGAATTCTTTTGACTGCCATCATATGATTTTCTCTACGATTTGCGAAAAACCTTGCAACTATATCAACTGCTAATGCAATATCATGCCTTGTGTGCACCACATACTGAATTTTCTCAATCATCGATCTGTAGATAGTATGGTTTACCTCCTTTGAATCATCATTTTTCGATAGCTTTTATCTAGTAGACATAGGTGTTCCAACTAGTTTGGAAACTTCCATTCCAAAGGTCTTCAATATTTCCTTGATGTATTTTGACTGAGTCATGTAAATTTCATCGTTCATTTGATGAACTTGTAAACCAATGAAGAATTTTATCTCTTCAAACATTGACATTTCAAATTATTTCCTCATACCAATTGTTAGAAATGAAATGAGTAACGAAGAGGGGAGGGGTGAATCAATTACCACAAAAATAGTTCCAAGTCCCTTAGATGTTAAAACAAACTTTTCACTTAGTAAACCAAATCCTTTCTCTGCTCAGTTACAACTAGATATTCGTTGTAACTCAATTAACAAAGAAGACTTAAGATATTAATGTGTATCAACCTTTAGTAACTTAGTTGCAGAAACATAAAGTATTAAGCAAATAACATGAACACATAAGACACCAAGATTTAACATGGAAACCCAATTTCGAAAAACCACCAATGCCACTAGTTACAACTTTTCACTCTTCTAACGAAAGCCATGTTAAGAGCCAACCCTGTTAAATATTACAAAACACATGGTTAAGTGTGACCATGTTAGAGGATTTGAATCACCAAGTTAGGAATAGCATTGTTAGAGGTCTTCAGACACTTCAATATAGAAATGCCACCTTGTTAGAGGATTTACAAAATAATTATTTTTTATTAAGTAAAATAGATTTTGAAGGGTGCCTGAAACCCTGTACAAGTCTAAAGATTTTCAATAAGCACAAATGCAAAAGTATAGCAAATGAAAGAGAAATTGATCACCCCCCAAACAAAGTGTAACCATGGTGATAGAAAAGCCTATCACCAACCAAAACCAAACACCTAGCTAGAAGGCTAAAAACCAAACTGAGAGATCAGCCTCCAAAAAATTAGTCGCTACAAGGGAGCTCATGATTTGCCCTTTCATTTAGAGCCTCTCTTGCACGACCAGAGGTTCATTTCTAAAGGAGGAGGAGAGGGCTTAGCTTTCTTTCTTTTTACCGTAGTCCAACCATCCTCCACCTTTGTTGCCTCAGCAATCTAATCCCTAGAAGAAACTAAACAGTGGAACCCAGGGGAATCAGAAGCAACAACAATCTCCCTAGGAGAGCCCATAGATGGCTGGCCCCCAACAAGACCAGGAGGAGCATTCGATATAGGGGTAGGGGCAGGAGAGGGAACAGGGTCCTGGCCAAAAGTCTAGACTTCCTCTGCTACCACTGGCATCGAATCATCATCAGCAAGGCGATCATCCGCAAGGGGAAAGTCATCCATAGGTTCCAAAGGTGCATCCATGGACTTAACCACCATATAGTGCTCAGACGAGGCCCCTAACCACCAAGAAGGTGGTTGCCTTGATTTGGTCTTCATAGCAGCACAATGAGTAGCAATGTGACCTGTCATATGACATTTTCTACAGCGAAAAGGGATACCTTTGTAATCCAACATTTGGGTCCAATAACCCCTCAAGGATTCCAAACAAATCTTATTTGGAAGGCCCTTTGAAATATACATCTCTATAAGAATTCATGCACATGTCGAATGGAGAATATTTGAAGTGTTTGAGTCCACATAAAATATCACCAATAGCATTCCCCATAGCTTCGTAAGCAGAATCTAGCCAGAGATGCATCGAGAGATTTGGAAGCTAGATCTTGATAGGAACCTTGTTAAAGGATTTTATAATCGGATCAAAATCCATATGCCACAGTTTGGCCATTAATGGATATTTTTCTTGCCATGAAAAACTGTTATCACACAAAATAGTCTTCTTGTCTTTAGCACTTTTAAACTTTACTATGAAAAATCCTTTACCATTCAAAAAGATGTGGACATCATGGTCTAAAATTGGTTCCCAATGCTTGGAGATCCAAGCTTGAAGATTAGCAAGAGAAGGCCAAAAACCCAGAAAGTTAAAAATAGAAGCAAGAGAAGCGAGCTCTTCTATCGTATTGAAAATATCATCAACTATTTCTAAGTCTAAAGAAACCCTTATAGGGTTTGATACACTTACAGGGGAAACTTCACGGGAACAAAAATGCCCAAAAAAAAGGTCAGCATGAGGGACAGCACGAGCAACACCATGAAGACCCACTTCAAAGGCAGCTACATTGGCATAAGGGGCAGCCCTACCCCCTAAAGGCACAGGAGAAGCCAACCCAGACCCAACAGAAATGGCAGCAAAAGGCATATTGGTCTGTCACTGTTACTGTTACTAAGGCGAAGTCTCTATCAGTAAACTCCCAACATACACACACTAGTCACAGGACGGCTAGGGCACCATGGCAGCGGACAACTAAGGCACCACTCCCAAAACTAGCAACCTATGACCCCTACAGTCAGCAACTAGAAGTAACCCACTTCGGATGAGTCATTACAAAATGATTGTTAAGCCAACTCTATTAAGAGATTTCTTCATAGCTACAATTGTTAGAGAGTAACAATGTTTGACCTGATTATTGAAGAAATTGTCTTTCCATATTCGGATCATTATTCTAGTTTATCTTCTTGATCCTTCTTGATCAGAATATTCTTTGTAGCTCCTCAAATGATCTGTCTATAATCAGATATCCTTCTTATTTCACATCTTTCTCATTCTTCTCATTGTTCCAATTTTTCCGTTGCTTATTCAATCCTTCACCTTTCATATATATGAAACTCAATGTCAAGTTGGCTTGAATACCCTTTCAAACAAATATTTAACATTCATTTAGTCATCTTGAATGAACCATTTAATCAACAAAAGTAATCTGCTAATAATCGGCTAACAATGGGCTGATCACTCGGTTAACATAGAACTTTCTTTGATAACCAACCAAACTCGGTAAATACTAACTCTCTTCATTGACTGACGTAACTGGGTTTATACTAACTTCCTTTGATGACCAACTAACCTATTGAAACAAATAAAATAGGTCCCTAGGGGTCCATTTGTTATCATGAAATCTGTTAAAAATGGTCATAGGTTATATTATGACTCCTTTCAACCCATATGAACAATTAAAATATGTCCCTAGCGGTCATAGGTTATCCTATGACCCCTTTTGATCCATTTGAACAAATTTAATAGATCCCTAGGGGGCCTAAGACCCCTAGGGACATATATTAGAATGAAATGCATCAAAATGTAGTGCCTGCCCCTAAGTCGCATTTCAGTCATCCTTGCCAAACTCTTTTAGGCCAATTTTATGTTTGATGATTAGTATTATTATTTTAGAGATTATCAGATGTTGTTTTACACTCAGTTTATTATATGATGAGATTACTTGGTACTCTATATTTCATGCATGTATGATGATTATTTAATGTTTTCAGTTATCAATGATGATTAGTTAGATGGTTTGTTATCACATGTGCTTTCTTATGGATACTTACCCCATACTGCATGTGTATGGTGTGCGTGTTTATTTTCTTTATGTATGGTATT
Organism: Cupressus sempervirens; assembly: GCA_028749045.1. Taxonomy (NCBI): domain Eukaryota; kingdom Viridiplantae; phylum Streptophyta; class Pinopsida; order Cupressales; family Cupressaceae; genus Cupressus; species Cupressus sempervirens. The sequence continues at coordinate 883,800,867 of CM053789.1, forward strand.
TCTGATGTGGTTAAGGAAGGGAGTCGTAGTCACCTGCTGGTCGGGATCTATACGATACGCCACTTCCTGCCATTGTTTGTTTAGCTTAGAATATTGTGTATGTACATGCGTGGATTTTATGCAGATTGCAGGTACCAAGCATCGACTTCCCTGAATTGCCAGGATGAGCATACCCTATCACATTATCTCAATGGTAAGAGAGGGGAGATAAACTCTTAAGGCCAAATCTTAAACCCTTTAGCCAATTCTCCTAATTGATAATTAGGACAAGTATCTGAGTTAAGTACCCTCTGAATGCATCAAATGATGTAATTTAGTGATTATAACCCTTTTGTTTGATTTAGTATGTGTTCTTCTATGATGGGTTTCTGTATGTTGCTTTATGAGTCCTTGATGTGTTTTCTATTAATTAAGTCTAATTAAAAAGATTAATTAATGATTTAATTTAATGGAGAATTAATATGATATCTTTAATATTTAATTAATTGAGAAATTAATTAAATAAAAGAATTAAAATTGGAGATAAAAGTTTAAGGATAATTTAGAACATGATAATATTTATTTAATTTAATAATAATATGTTTAGAGTTCATTTTTAAATAAATACTAAATATTATTGTTATTTAAATTAATTAAATATTTTATCAATTAAGTTTCTTAAATAAATTAAAAGTTGAAAGATATTAAATTATTAAAATTTCTAGATCGCATGATGTGAGCTTGAGTTGAAAATAAAAGAAATAAATTAAAAGATAAAATAAGTGAAAACAATAATGTTATTTCAATTTCATAAAGTGTGCATGAGTTTAAAAGTAATAAAGATTAAAATAAAAGTTAAGTGGAATATTAAATAAAGTTATTTAATAATTCATTTAAGGTGCATTAAAAGATAAAGCAAAGAATTAATACAAGTTAATTTTAGAGTTAACCCAGTTGAGCAAGGAGTCCTCTCGGGTGAACGCACAATTAGTGCCCCGATTTGAGGAGAAAACTCCTTAGCACAACTTTGGGGGTTCATTTTTGAGGGACACGAATTTGGACGATGAATTTTGGGGAGACAGAAATTTTGGGAGACAACTTTTGGAAGCGAATTTTAGAAGGCGAATTTTAAGAAAGATTTTCAAAAGAAGGTTATTGAAGAGGAGCGGATTCTCTTATAGTTTTTTTTTGGGAATTGCATAATAGCATCAGGCTCAGGTAGGGTCTTGTGTTTTGATCATCGATTAATTATGCAATTTTCCTACTTCTTGTTTTTTTCGTGCTTGTAGATTCTCTGTGATGAAAGTTTAAACATTCCAATATTAAAAATTAACAGATGCTTTTCAATTAATCTTCTGTACACGTAGGGATTAGAAAAGAGATCAGAAAATCCCTAGTTTCTAAATCAAAAGAACATAGAATTTAATCGGGAAAGGGTTGAATCTAAGAATGAAATTCTAAATTTGAATGGGTGATAATATTTTCTCCATCAGAGTATAGATGAAACCAATTTTTTTAAAAAATATAAATAAATAAATTATATATTTAAGAAAATAAATTGTTTGATTTAATTATAAATTTTGTAAAATGAATAAATTTTAAAAAGAAGAGTTTGTTTGATATAATTTTACATATTTATAAATGTTATAAAATAAATAACATTATATATATATATATTTTAAAAAGATATGTTTAATATTAATAAATTGTGATTAACATATAATAAATTTTTTTTTTTTAAATATTAATAATAACAATAAATGGGGGGGGGGGGGTGGTCATTGACCCACACCCCTACCAACTACCACCGCGTGTCGCAGTGTGTACTGTTGCGGCAGCAGTACCGTTGCGACAGCATGTACTGCTGACGTAGCAATACCCTGCGTAGCAATTCCTGCGTTGCAAGAAGCTGCAGGCAACGATTATTAAATTGCTTTATTATTTTTGTTTTATAAAAAAAAAAAACTTAAACATCTGACGCCGATCCATATTTTATTTTTTTGGCATTCGATTTTTATTAAATTGAAAGTAGTTTTTAATAAGTTTTAAATTAATTTCATATTAATGTTATTGATAGATTTAAATGTTAAATTTTATTAATATTTATATAATGATTATAAATGTAATTTTATTTAAATAAAACATTAGGTAATTTAATTAAGAATGATGTTTAATAATAATAGAAGTTATTATTATTAAAGGTTAAATAATGGATTTTAATAAAATAATAGTTATTTTATTTAAATCATTATTGATTATTATTATTATTATTATTATTGACTTTTAATCTTGAGATTAATCTTATATTTATAAATAAATAATTGGGTTTAAGCATAAGGTAATAATGAGAAACTTCTACACTAGAAACGTACATTGAAACGTGAATTGAACTTTAACTTAAACCCTTGTGTGTTTTCTGAAAATATATCCAACTATGAACTGTACTGTACTGTTCTGTTTTCTTTATGCTATTATGGTTGGGGTTTTGGGGCTGATTAAGTTGACCAGTTTAGGTTGTTACCAGAGGCTCGGTGATTATGTGATTGTGGTATTATGATAATTTGTTCTTAATCATTTAAACCCAACTATGATGATGTGATTAGAGTGCTCTTTGATGGATGTTTTTACTATCTGTTATTGTTTTCCAGCTTCCTTGTGTGAAGCTGAGGTGTTTTAAAGTGATTTTTTTTTATGATGTCATGATGTGACATGTTTTGACTTGACCATTTTGGAGTCTTCGATCAGTATTGTGTTTTATTTTGAGATAGTTTTTCTGGTTGCTTGCTAAGAACCGATGGATATTGTGACTTATCATTGATGCCTTCAGTTGTTGATAGAGAACTGTTGTGATCATTATGATTATTATTTGATGCTTTCCAGTTTCTCGTGGAGAACTGATGTGACTATTGTGGTTTATCTTTTGATGCTATCCAGTCACTTGTATAGGACTGAGGTGATTTTGTGTTTTGTGATTTCATGAGCCTAGGGTAGGTTATCTATGTGTAGTGTCGGGAAGTGGGCTTGCAATGAGGGAGGGGAGACCTGAAGTGGCTCTGGGGATGAGTCATTGTAAGTTGTTTGTTTTAATAAGTGAAAACATCTCACCTAAATACTGACTTAAATGAACCTAATAAGATAACTGTATGTTCTCTCCCATGCCTTGAGTGCTAGTATAGACTAGGATGGGGTAGAGAGAATGCTTGGTTGCGACCTTGCATTCCATAGTATGCCTCGTCAGTACGAGAGGATACTAATGGCCGCAAGATTACTGGAGACCCGAGATTCCTGAGGGATTGCTCGGGTAACTTCCAATGTGATTCATGTGATGACAATTTCCCGCTTGCATAAGTAGGTTCCCTACGTGTCTTGTGGTGCCTCTGGGTCTAGATGTCTATCTATGTTGGAACCTTTGAGTTAGTGTACTTTTAGGATTTCCCAGACTTAGAGAGTACTTGTGTTTTGTGTTTTGATATCCTGTTTGGGACTTGAGAATATCTCCTCAGCGTGGTGGGAGTGGACCATTTAGGTTCCACGTGGTCGGGTGGTAGTGCTTTTACTCTTACCATTGAGATCCGTCTGTGGTCACCGTGGCTGGAGCTTTCTTGAGTGGCATTTACCTTCATTCTATTCATGGATTATTATGATGGATGGTTAGATTTTATGATAGATGTTTTATCATTATGGATGTATGGATGTATCATGTATGGTGAATGGTTTCATTTATTTTTACTGTACTTTGTATCATGGATTCGTGGAGGTTGATGCATTTCTATTTTTACATATGTATATTCTTTTAAGCCTTTCATACCCTGTGACATGTACAGTGGATGATTGAGCATTCCGAATTAATTTTGCCAAGAGGCATTCGGAACAAATGTATATTATATGGAAATTGGACTTTCTTATTATTCTTTCATGCGGATGTGGTAGTTCTTAGACTTAGAATTAATTAAAATTTAAAAAGTGACTCAACGTCTTGGGATCCAAGGAATGTAACCTGTTATGTATATGTGTTGATGATTACATGTTATTGCTTCCGCTACTATGTGTTTGATGTGTATGTTACACATTCTTACTTTTTTTTAAAAAATGTTTAGCAAACTTAGTAATACTTTAGGTTAATTCTTTTGGATCCCTTGGCGGGATGTTACACAAAATTTTGACCCATTCAAACAAATGAAATAAGTCCCTAGGGGTCCTAGGTTCCCTAAGGACAGATATTGTCATGAAATGCGTTGAAAGGGGTCATAGGTTATCCTATCACCCCTTTCGACCCATTCAAACAAATAAAATAGGTTCCTAGGGGTCATGGGACCCCTAAAGACATATTGTCATGAAATATGTCGAAAGGGGTAATAGGGTAACCTATGATCCCTTTCAACTCATTCAAATACATGATATAGGTTCCTTGGGGTCCTAGGACCTTTAGGAACATATGCTATCATTTAATGGGTCAAAAGGGGTCATAGTGTATCAACCCATTTAAACACATGATTTATATCCCTGGGGGTCCTAAGACCCCTACGAACATATGTTGTCATATAATGCATTGAAAAGGGTCATGGGGTACTCTATGACCCCTTTCAACTCATATGAACACATGATATATTTTCCTACGGGTCCTAGGGACATGCATGTCGTGTTTGAATTGGTAGAAAGGGGTCATAGGGCAGGCCATGACACATTCTGACCCATTACATAACAAAATGTGTTCATAGGGTTCCTAGAACCCCTAGGAACATACATGTTGTGTTCCACTAGGTCGAATGGGGTTAATGGATATCTTATTACCCCTTTCGACCCATTACATGACAAAATATGTTCTTGTGGGTCCTAAGACACCTAGGGACAAACATGTTGTGTTGAAATGGGTTGAAAGGGGTCACAGGATAACCTATGACTTATTTCAATCAAATACGTGACAACTTATGTTCCTATGGGTCCTAAGGCCCCTAGGGACATACATGTCGTGTTCCAATAGGTAAAAAGGGGTAATAGGGTATCCTATGACCTCTTTGGACCCATTACATAGAAACATATGATCCTAGGGTTCTTAAGACCCCTAGGGACATACCTCTTATATTCTAATGGGTAAAAATGGGTCATAAGGTATCCTATGACCTCTTTCGATACATTACACGATAACATATGTTCCTAGGGGTCTTAGGACCCTTATCATCATGTGTGTTGTATTCTAATGGGTCAAAATCTTATGACCCCTTTCAACCCATTATATGATAACATATGTTCCCAGGGGTCCTAAGACCCTAGGGACATACATGTTGTGTTCCAATGGGTCAAAAGGGGTCATTAGATACCTTATGACCCCTTTCGGCCCATTACATGACAACATACATTCCTAGGGGTCAGGAACATATGTTGTCATGTAATGGTTCGAAAATATCATAGGATACTCTATGACCCCTTCAACCCATTGGAACACATGTATGTCTATAAGGGTCTTAAGACCCCTAAGAACATATGTTGTCATACAATAGGTCGAAAGGGGTCATAGGATACTCTATAACCCCTTTTCACCAATTGAAACACAAAATGTATGTCCCTAGGCATCCTATGACCCCTACATAGATATATTGTTGTATAATGGGTCAAAAGGGGTCATCAGGTATCCCATGACCCCTTTGGACTCATTGGAACACATGTATGTCCCTAGGGGGACCCCTAGGAACATACATCATCATATAGTTTATTAACTTAGGTTACTAATATATATAATATATAATAATAATATATATCACATATAATTATATAAAAATATATAATAAGTACTAACTATATATAAAATAATTATATAATAAATTTTAGTAACTATATATAATAATTGGTCTTGCCCCCCAAATTATGCTATAATTATATTATACTAGGACAATATAACTTAAAAATTGGTTCCCCTTTGGGTTTGGTAAATAAAAATCAATATTTATCTTAAAAAATTGTCCCCACTCCCTTTACATTTGAATTGGTGCCATGATTTGGGCGCATAGATCGGCTACCCATTTTGAATCTAATACACGTTCTCAAATCGGATACTCATTCTCAAATCGAGTACCCGATAAAGCAAGGTATTGCATTTTTTGTCTAGTATTAGGATGGATGGGAAAAAAGTCAAAGTGGATTTTGAAACACTTTTAGACGTTTCAAAACTACATATTTTTCACATCGCCACTTTTTGGCAAACTCTGATCCTACACATATCATGTGTGTGTGTGTGTGTGTGCACTCATGCGTGCACATGCTTTTTGAAAAGCTAGAGAGGAGATAGTTCTAAAAAGGAAAATTTGGGATGTGGCCATTTTTTCTAATGATATGTATCTAACTTTATGTCATTTTGTCTTAAGCATCTTTTAAATATATATCGAAATTGTGTATTTGTTATATTTTCTTTGTATGTGAACTAAACTTTAAGTTATGACAATTTTCTCATGGTGCTTAACTATTTAAATTGGTTACAAATGCTCTCACTTTGAAAACTTTGCATTCTAGAGTACTTATCTATTTGTGTTGAAATTGTCCAATCCCTTTTCTTTTCTATATGTTATGTAATAGAATTAACTTTGTGTCATTTTATCTTTCCTTTATCCTATCCATAAATCACATTTGTATCATAGTCATATGCAAATGTTAGTTTTCGTTTGTCTTTTTGGTTAAAAAGATACCCAAAAAAGTATGAAATATATCACAACAGGGAGATGTAGCTTTAATATTCAAAGAAATATTAATCATTCAATGTAGATCTCTCTAATCATGCGTTGCTAGTTTGCCATCCATTTTGAACACAATGAATAATTTTTAGGGTTATTTTGGACGTACACAATTTGCAACTAACACAGAAAAAGGACGGCTTTAGATTGATTTTGATGGTGCATTCAAAGGAGAAGTCAGGGTTGTCGAGAGGTGTTTGTGGCCAAAGATTGGAAAGGGAACACATTAGCATGAAGCATGCAAAAACTTGTATCATGCACTGCTACTTAAGAAAAAGCTAATGCACCTCTCCTTGCATTATGGTTAGCATGAAGTTAGCCAAGAGAATGTTAAGCCTTGAGTTGCAAGTACTAGGGGACTCACAAATAAGATTATAAAGATTCAAGAATCAAAAGCTTTGAAAAAATAGTGTATGATTACGTACCTTTTGTCAAAGTTCACAAATTTCCAAATTTCCAAATTTCATGTCAAAAGAGAGGGAGATAGGGAAGGATATAGTTATTCTAATCTAGCAAATGGAAGCATATAATTATTATAATTTCCAATACGCTTATCAGGAAAGGAGATAGTTACATTAGCTAAAGATAGTGATGGCCCGTGTGGAGAGAAGGTGATCCTTGAGGATGGTACGAAGACTAGGTTAGAAGTAGGGGAATGATAGGTCATTAATTCCCCATCCCAAGTATGTGTGGTGGCATGCATGTAAAGAGTTGACTTCTGTCACCAAGAGGGCATCATTTACTCCCCTTTTGAACTTTGTCCCTTAAGATAATTATGCCACGTTCGCATCTCAATGGCTCTAAGCACAAAAGGTTTGAGTGTTTTTCAACAAAGGTGTAAATGCAAGCAAATTTTTCCCTTCACTTGGTGGTGAAATTGTGTGTGGCATTTTGGGGAGAATTGCAAAGGATAGTTATGATAACATTTTCCTTTTCAATGATAATGAGTTTCTACTACACAAAGTAATAACACTCGTTCTAGGTGAAGAATTTGTGCACAATATCGATACTAAACTAAGGTAGGCATAGCCTCTTTGTTCATGATGCGGTGCCCAGAACTCGATACCAAGGCTGAAACTTTCTGTCTCATGCAACAATGTGTTTGGGAATAGTAGAGCAAGTGGTCGGAGATCAAGTCATTCATTGTCGTTGCGAGATCAAGTGATGGATTTGTGGTTCCCAATGGAGTATAGCTTCATGTTAGTGAATTCATTCCTCCTCTCAAACCCTTTTTCCTCTAATATGTCAATGAGGGAAAAGAAGATACGACGAGTCGTGATCCAAATTGGTTTTAGTGGCATCAAAGATTTTCTTCAAATAGCTTGATGAGAAGTCATCACCTCTACCCAGTTAAATCTAGATGGGAGGTAGGAGGAATTGCAACAAAGGCAAGGACAATTTTCTGGATCCAAGAATGTCAAAAAGCAACTGGTCATGACGAAACCTATCAATGGCACTAATTAGCTCTTGTGGAGGAAACTGACAACTAGTTTTTTTGAGCTCAAACCCTTGTTTCATCACAATTTTGTCAGGTCTTTAGTTGAGAATGGTGTTGTGGGTTTGTAATAATTTATCAACATAGAAAGCCACAAGCTTTTTTGTTGAGCATTTGTAATATATATGAGCATTCATGCGCACAGTTGCGGGGTGGGGGATGTTGACTATATTGTTTATCATGAACCCTACATAGTAGATTGTCAAAGGGCTTTCTATTTTATACAAGTATTTTGGGATTGGATAGAAGGGTTGGCATGGAACATTCTTTTTGAAAGCTATAAAATAGAAAAAAAGTATTGGCCAAGGATGAAAGATAGAGGGCTAACTCAAGGCTCAACTCTTTCTGTAGATAACCCAAAAATTATTTAGTCAACAAAATAAATGGTTAGAGTGAGTGAGGTAATTCAAAAGCTAGACACTTAACTATAGCGAGAATATTTATGTAACAGAACCCCTAATGGTTAACAGTCACAAAGCTCACTATCATTGAAACCCTTCAACTTAAAATCCTAATTGATCACTAAGTGCAATGTTATTTGTTCCTAAATTAAACTTGTTAAACAATAGGGATATGCTAGCAATGGCTTTAAGAATATATGGACAATGGAAATTCTAGATTAAGGAAGGTAAGGAATTCAATGGGATTTTTCTTTGTTAGGGTTTGTGTCTCTGTACGGCTTTCCTTCTAAGTCTTTTTGGTTTTGTCATACCACACTTACTACAAAATTTTTGTGGCCTTTATTATGGCTTCGGCCAACTTCATCCCAATAGTTGATGCCGGTGTTGGAGTTGTTGATGTGGATGCCAATGGATCCTCTGAGAAAATGACCTTGCAAGTTCATTCTGAAGGTGTTTTGCGAGGTGATTGCTCCCTTGACATTATTCTTAATTTTCAAGATTTTGATAAAACATGTGTGGCTAGAACAACATGGCCTAATAGGATATCTTGTGGGTTGTACTCCTTTTGAAAGCATGCTCAAAGAGTGGGTCGCCAAGGCCTAGACTCCGCATGGAGTACGGTTGGAAAGCATTCAAAGCCTTACCAAGGGCATTTTTCTGTTTTTTTCCCATGGTCCTTGGTTGGTTAGGCCTTCCCTCTTAATTTTCTAGACGTGGTCTAAAGATTTTGTAGTCTCGAATGATAAGAAACTTTCAAGTCACTGTTTGGGTTGAGTTTGCAGGTCTCATTGTGCCTTGTTGGACCTTCATGCAAGCTATTGCTCAAACCCTTGGCAAGGTGGTTTGCATGGAGTCACCTAAGTTTTATAATGCTCGTCCTTAAAGGAGGATTCATGTAGAAGTCAACCTTTCATGAGATCTCAAGGAAACTATTGAAATCCAAGTTGGTAGCACCACATTCTCTCATAAGGTGGTGTATTTAAATTTACCCCAACACCTGCTACATGTGCCAATATGTTGAGCACAAAATCAAGGATTGCATGTTGGTTGAGCGCAACAAATAGCCTCCCAAGGAGGTTTGGTTAGTTGCAGCTCAATAAAAAAATGGACAGTGGTTACCCACAAGGGTAAAACCTTAACGACTCCCAAGCAAACTCCGATTGTTGCAGCCCAAGCATCTTTTGACTTCGATTTGGCGATGTCCAGTGTGGTTCCCATTTTTATAACTGCTCCTTTGCCAATTCAAACCCTGCTCCATAAGGGAATGTCGAAGCTTCTACAAGTTCTCCTCGACCCGCTTGGGTCTGCACGCTGCAGGATGCTTCCATGATTGCGACTTGGTTTCTTTGTCGCAATTGTAGTCTAGATGGACAGTCCGAGGATACCAATGGTGGCGAGAAACGAAGATTCATCTCACCCTTACAAATCCACGATGACTTTCTTGCATAATAGTTTCTCCTCCCTTGGGGACGTGGATGACATGCAAGAGTTTTTGTCATGAATTTTCTTTCATGGAATGTTCGGGGTCTCACGAACCTCCCCAGGAAATACCTTGTTCATGACTCTAGATAATGGTTGGGTCACCTTGATATTCTATCTTCAAGAAGTTAAAATTTGTGGGTTTCTTCTTAATTCAGCATGTCATTTCTTCCCAACATAAAGTTGGTTGAGGTGGTGTAGTTACTCTTCTTTCCCCTCATTTCATTTCTTCTGTTATTTCGCATGGTTATGATCCCATGTAGAGAATAGTTTGGCTTTTTCTGTGGAAAGATCTTACCTTTGGCATTGGATGGCAAATCAACTGCCACCCGCCACTTGGGTCATGTGTGGGGATTTTAATGTGGTTGAGTCAGCTTCTGACAAAGATGGGATTTTTCCTTTTCACTAGAGAGTTGGGGAAAGAGAAGCTTGGTTCTATGTGTAATAAGTTGGGCCCTTTTTATCCCAATGCTTACCGCCATCATCCTGGTGGGGTTTGGCATACCTGGTCCAACTTTCACGCTGACTCTGACCAAATTCATAAGCGGCTTGATCGAGCCATGTTGTCAGCTCAATCTTTTTTCACTTTTTCTTGATATTGTGCATTGCATGTCATTCCCCTTTCGGATGTGACTTTGTCAAACTACTATCCCATTTTCTTTTCCATTATCTGGCAAATTGTTTAATTGCACCCTTCCAAAACGCAATTATTTTCTGAACAATCACTCCATCATGACCCCACAAAGCTCATATTATGTTTGGAATTTGAAGCCTCGACCCCACACTCAAGTTGGGTGGATTTAATGGTGGAATGATGTCATCACCTGTATGGTGAGGTTTCTTTGGATTTACGGCAAGCAACTTGCCATGTACTATCAAAGATCTTATGAAGCCACTACCAAAGAGCTTTGTACTACTTCTGAAGCCCTGGCCATGAATTTGTTTGATACTAGCCTTTAGCTTTGGCTTGCCAATGTTCGGCATCAGAAACAAATTGCTAAGAGTTATGTAGCACAGGGAGCTCAGATCAAGGCTTACCTGAACTGGCTCAAGGTGGGGGACCAGGTCTCCAAAGAGTTCTTTCTAGCTCTTTAGGTCTGTCATACCATTGTCTGACTCAAGACAATCAAGGAAGGTCAACAAACTCTATGAGCTTCCTGATATTCTCCAGGATTTTGTTCACCATTATGTCGGTGTTCACTATTCAGGACCCTTCCAAGGCTAGGGATCGACCTTTGCAAACTTGCATCTCTGTGGTGCCCAACAAGCTTCAAGAGGAATAGCATGCCTTTTGCGAGAGAATGCTCACCATCAATGAAATCAAGGAATTCATCTTTTCCATGGTGGATGGCAAAGCCCCTAGGTGTGATGGGTTCCACTATGTATTTTATAAGACCTTTTGGGAATCCATTGGTCTTGAACTGCATAAAGTATACCTTGAAGCTTTATATTCTAAAACATTGGGCAATCTTATCAACAAAAGGAAACATCAAATTCATACCTAAGGCTGGAGACCTTGAAAATATATGTTCCAATCTAGGTACAATTTGGATAACATGATTGCAGTTTGGGAAGGAATAGAATGGGCTCATCAAATTAAACAACAAGCTCTCTTCCTCAAAATTGATTTTGTCAAGGCCTACAATAGGATTGAATGGTCTTTCATCCTCGTCCTGCTTAAAGCCCTTGGGTTTGGTCATGTTTTCCTCCAAACAATTCAAATGCTTTTTGGGGATGCCTCAACTTCATCGCCATTAATAATAAAGAATCCTTTGTTTTTGGTTTGTTCAGATCCATTTGCCAAGGTTTTCCTCTTGCTCTAGCACTTTATGTTCTTGCATATGAAGGTTTTGGATGTTTGCTTGCCAATGTTATCTCCATTGGTTTGGTTCGTGGTATTTCTTTGTCAGATTCTTCATCCCAATTGATCAATGGGCACTTTGTCGATGATTCCTTCCTCACACTCATTGAGGAGGAAGAAAATGTTGCCAATGCCTTACAGTGTTTGGACACCTTTTTCCTGGCCTCTAGCTCGGTTATTCAAGAGCATAAAACTCTCTTCTACAGGCAATCTTTTTTTCCAGATCGTCCTTGGTTTGACCAATATAAGTGGAAGATCCAGCATGGAAAGATTTTCTACTTCTTTGGCATTCCTTTTGCTTTCCAAGCTTCCCTAGTTGAGCTTTTGAATTTTGTGATTACAAAAATTGAGAAGAAGTTGGAATACTAGATTACCAAGCCTCTTTCCCTGGCTGGTAAATTCCATATTTACTCCAAAGTGTTGGCAACTACCCATATCTATTACTCCTCTTGCTAGGTTCCCTCTAAGGTTTCTTACTTGAAGTTGGAATGTCTTCTAAAGGATTTTCTTTGGGCTTCGGATTTCAAGCACCAGGGCTTTCACAAAGTAGCATGGGAATATTGTTGTCTTTCCAAAGAGTCAGGAGGCCTCGGTCTCCTATCCAACCAAAAGCAGGGCATTGCCCTTTGTGCCAAATGTGTCATATGTGCCCTCACTAGCAATGAGGCTTGGAAGATTCTCCTCAGACATTGTATTTCTTTGGGGTATCTAGTCAATAGACTGGCTTGGAAGGGGATTGGCTTTCAAAACCCTCTTATTACTCCTAAACCTATGCAAATTATAGGCACTTTTGTGGTGAATAGTATTTGGAAATCCTAGGAAGCCCGTACACCTTGGCTTCACTGGGTAAGATATGGCTTCAGAGATGGTCTTTCTATGAACCAACACAACATTTGGTGGTCCCCCTTGTTTACTATTGAAGGAATCTCACTGGCTAAAGTTCAAGGGGCCAATGCTCTATGTTTTTTCAAATGTGCAATCTGGACTCCTAAAGATCTTTTTTTCCAGAGCCACCATGAGTATTCACTCATGGGAGGACATACAAGTCCAATTTTGGCTTGGTCGTGCAAATCGGTAGACATTTGATCTTCTATACGTTTTTGTGCCAGTTTGTCCTCATATGCTTCACATGCTAGAGATTCAAACAGTCAAACCATGGTGGAAGGATTGGAAGTGGTACCCTACCACTCTTATGACTAGCTACAAACTCAAATTGGGTTATTAGTGGCTAGTTCCTCAATTGCCTATGGTTGGTGTGCTTAATCAACAATGGCATTTGTAGTCTTCTCACAAGAACTAGAGCCTTAAATTTTGCACCGTTTGAAATTCTATCACTGAGTCAAAGATTGCACACTTTGCCTAGTGTGTTCTTTTCCAGAATTTGTCTTTGGGTCCCTAGCTCAAGCATTTGGGAGTTCCATACCCTAGGTGCCCATTCTGTAGGCAACCTGAAACTTTTCTTCACATTTTCTAATTTTGTACAAGGGCCTAGCAATATTGGTTTTGGATTCATGATTTTTTTAAACCCTTTCGGACAGAACCATTTTCTTGGCATATGATCTTGTTGGGAGATTCTCATAGAATGCCCTTCAAGTTTTCTCAAATTTGGCATGCCTTCAAACTAGAGATCCTATTTACTTTGTGGAAAGATAGAAATGTTGTAATCTTCACTCACAATTTTCTAGACATCAATGTCTCTATATACTAAGGCTTGTATATTTAATAATGTCATGTTGCAGATTCAAGTACACACTGACAAGGTCGCGCTGGAGGTGGCCCAGCTTTAGGAATTGCTTAATCACTAGGGTAACACACCATGCATAGTTGCCAAAGTGTCATCAGATTCTACATCTACAGAACACGCTCTGCCCCGTGGTCATCAGAGGGGTCGCAACTCTTCTGCTCACTATCTGCAGATGCCTCGCTCTCATGTTCCTCAATGCTCACCCAATGGTGGGATTGTTGATCAGCGTCGTCACTCAATTTCTCCACAACACAGCCCTGGTTGGTCCCCAGTTGCTCCTGCTGATTTTGGTTGGCCTTCCTCCAGTAGAGACCCAAAGTGGTCATTCCCCCACCTGGACCTAGCAATTTCACCTCCTAGGGTGGAGGGCGAAGAAAAAGAAAAAATTGTTGCTGGTGATGATATGTGGGCTCCTCTTGAGCCACCAACCCCGCTGATGCATGGAGTTTTGATGATAGACATGGATTCTCCTCCCTCAATTGGCACTGCTTTGGCCGCATGGGGGCAATTTACAAGTCCTTTTTGATGAATAGTTGATTTGCTTTCTGCCCTAGGCCGTGTGAACTCTTGTAGCGTGATCTTGTATCCCTCAGCCCTTTTTTTGTGAATATGTAACTTTAATATTTATATTAATAGAGAAGGGACTATTCATCAAAAAAAAAATCTGGATTACAAAAGCTTATCAATAATTTTATCATAAAACATAAACCATTGCATAAACATGATTTGCATATTGATAAATATATTCAAAAACTACAAATATTTCATGAACCTTACAAAAATGTATTTCACAATATCTAATATCCACAATAATCTTTACTTGAAAAAAGTTGTCAACTTAACATGGCTTTTCATGAAATCTAGAATTAGAATATCCTAACAAAATGGTTACTTCTATAAAATTATTTAGGTGTCAAGCCAATTGTAATCTACATTGGTCTTGTCTTGACTTCCAGACGGCGTAGATTAATACCAAAGATTTCATCTCCATCCTCAAGCGGGATCCGTTTTGGAAATTGTAATAAAGCTGCCATGCGAACTGTTGTATATTTCCCAATTTTCATCACATGTTCATCAAACTCTATGGCTGTAATTCCAACAAAATCAAAAGGATTGTGTTGTTTTTTTAGTAATTAAATGGAGGACCCTAAGATAAATGAAAATATAAATACCAGGACTGACATTTCCACATAGTTGACATTTCATTCCATCATTCGTTCACAAGGCTACTTTTAAATAATTTGAAACTAGGAATTCAAAAAATGAATTGCAAATTCATACAAACCTCCGGGTATAATATGATATCCTGTCCCAAGTTGACTGTAAAAATTCACCATCAATTGTCCTGGTGACTTCCAGGTTTCTTCTAGACTTCTTAGGGGAATCCTGTAAGGAAAAAGAATCAGTAATATCCTGAGAATGGATCACAAAGGGTGAGCTGAAACATTGACAATGTAAACAATCAGATGCATCTTTTCAACCTCAAATTAAGGTAGTGGCATTTAGTGGGGTGCAGGAATAGCTCTTAAAACAATAAGAATAAGGAAGGTGAGATCATTACAATTTGAGTTATAATGTTACATGAAAAACTGTTTAAATAATCCAAGACTTAGGCATCAGTTGATTAAAACACTAGCATGTCACATTAATCAGTGTTGACTTTGACTTTGTTAAGGAACCCAAGTGATTAATTCTTATAGTAAAATGTTTTTATGTACTGTAAGAAAAAAAAACTGTTACAGAATAATTCATGGTGTGACTTAACAGAAATCAGATTACTGTTCGCTCAGGATATATTTTATGCGAAATTGCAGAGAATAAATCTTATGATAGCCATGGTTGCAGAAATGGGTAAAAAATGCAACCAATCAGCACTCAGCTCCAACATTGATTTTCATTTAGCACATTTCTTCATCTTAAATGATCAAACCAATTTTGTGACCGAATCTTATCATTTTTTCTAATGTTTGTAAGTTATTTTCCTACTTTCTGCAGCAATATTTTATTTTTCCCCCTAAATGCAACCCTATCTCAATTTTCTCCTTTATTTTAATTTTAATTTTAATTTTCCCTATTAAATTGAAAATAAAAAATATTTTGGTTTGTCAATTTATTCCTGAGAAATTAAAAAATTTGCTAATATGAATTATTCTATTTTGATGATGATAAGCTCTATGTTTTGCAGTTATAATTTTCATTTTCTAGTACTGTTGTTAACCTTCCCTCCAAATGCAAAATAACTTTTATATAAATAAAGTTTTTACTTGCAAATAGCACTTTGAAGATTCACTATAAGAATAGAAGTCTTCAACTAGTTTTTACAACAAAGACATAATGAGATTACAACCGGATTCCACTTTTCCTAAACTCTGGTGGTGGTCTTTTAACTAAAAATAGCCCTCAAGCATGCTCACGACAGCTAGAAGGGGAAATTTTTGAAGGGTGCAAGTGAACCAAGTTTTCCAAACAAATCCGGCCTTCAAAATAGGGTTAGAGGAGTCATCAAATACTTGACTCCTATGTGATCCTAGACTGCCGAGACCTGAGGACTTGTCGCTAATGCTAGGAAATTTGTCCAAAATGGCTGAGGCTAGCAAATTCAGCTGGTAAAGTCACTTGAGAAAGTCTTTCTTTTAAAAGGAGGAAACATCTTTTAAGAAAGCAAGCAAATTGTGCAGTCATTATTGTGTAGATTTGGAGCATCCCATAGTGCATCTAAAGGTAGAGGAGCCTAACATCCATTTCAAGAATCAAGTATGAAGTGGTTAATTTCTTTAAATCTTCTAGTTTTTCATTGGCATATCTTTCACCGTTTTTTCCATTTTCAATTAATGGAACATGAAGAAAAATTATACTTTTCCTTTCTCCCTCTTCTTTCTTGTTCCATTATCATTTTTTTCTGATTTAATTTTTTATTTTTAATCTACAAACCAAAATGTAAAAATATTTTCCTTCGATTTTTCAAATGGAAAAAAGTGCTCCATATAAAATTTATAAGCAACAAAATGTATATCATTTGTGCATAATGTATAACAAGACTCTCAACCTATACAGGCAAGGAAAGAAAGCATTTAAGAGCGTGCCCAAATGGGCAAAGAGTTCACATCTTTTTTTAAAACGACTCATACTTAGCTTGTACAATAAAAGCTAGCGTTGTTTATAACACCTCAACTTCCCCAGAATAGAGAGGCAAGGTATCCTCTTGAAAGATGGCACAGTAACTTGCCTCCAAAGAAAACTAACAGTTTCCAGCTGAGTTGTATGCCGTGAATCCTTGTAGCTGTCCTAGATCATTCAAGAATCCCTTGAAAGAGGCTCTTCTCAAAAAAGAGGAGTAACATTAAGAGTGCAAGTGTTTATATTTCCTCTTGGGGTGTACAAAAACTGTAATTTCACATTATGAGTTTCCTTACAGTTTCATACTATTTTGAAGATGTCATGGACCTATAACAACACCTGCACTGGTGATAAAGGATCTACAGCATCTAAAGGAAAGAGAGACAGACTTCTAACACCGACTCTAGAAAGGGATTTGCTACTCCATATTTGCAACAAGCAGAGAAATGGTTGAGTTAACCCCACTAATTCAATATGAAACCTGCAATGTGCAATGACATCGAAAAGGTGAGTTTTATAACTTAAATATGCTATTGCATCTAAAATGTGAGCTTTCACTTAAAATATGGAGTCAACCCAAAAAGGTGAGTTTTCAAACCAAATGCATATTTTAAAACATGCCATGCCTCCCAAAAAGTGCATTTTGCACTATGGAGGGATTTTAAACATGTAATGGACACCAAAAGGTGCGATTTTCACCATGTGCATATTTTGAAACATGTTATGGACACCAAAAAGTGCATTTTGCACTAAAGTTCATGTTTCATCTCTTGAAGAACACATTTTGGAAGAACAAATGCAAATAGCCTCCAAGAACCCGATTTTGAAGATTGTGGGAGATTTCCTTCATTTTTTTTCATGAAATTTTCTCTAATAGGGTCATTTTTGCCTATCAATGGATTGTCCAACATCGAAAATAGATTTATCTTACTAAAAAATGTTATTTCAAGTTCCTTCTAAAAGGGCGCATTTTTGGAAAAATCTTCAAATAAATCCATTTTTGGCCCACATTGTTGCCCCAAGAGGAATTGTTTTGGCCTTTTTTGGTGTTTACATTGCATATTGATACACGTTTTGGCTTTTGGAAGCCAAAACGTTTTGATCTCACACCTTGAGAAAAACATTTTTGGCAAAAAACGTCCCATGTGCATGCAACCAAAAACGTTGCATTTTAGAGCAATGATAGGGTACATTTTGGCATCTACCATTAAAAATGCCTTATTTGCTGCCTTTTCCATTTAGAATTTGCAAGGTTTAAAAGAGTCCGAGTGTTTTTGAAGAAATTTTCAACTTTGGAGCATCTTTTTCCATCATTATTTGGCATCTAATCTTCATGTAAGTGGACTTATTCTTTCTTGTTATTTAATTTGTGCTGATCTTGCTGATTTTATGCACATTATTGCTTGATGATTGCCACTTGTTGAAAATGATACCATGGAAAGTGCATTTTTCCTTTAAAAATGAAGAAATTGTTCATTTTCATATTTTTGGTTTTTCCCCAAACTCCAAATTCGAATTTGCATATTGAAGTGTTTTGCTTGTTGACATGTTTGAGTCATTTGCCAAAGGTACGTTTCTTTTGAAGTTTTTGTGTTTTGTGTGCTTGCTTTCCAGTTTTTTCCACTTTGGAGAAGTTATAAGTTCTTTCCAAGAACTTGTTCTTGTTTCATTTCATGTTAAAGCATCATCACATTCCACTTCCATCTTCCATGCCACAACACTTCACATCTCATCCAACAAATGCAATTACATGTTTTCCATCTCATTCACCATCCGCACATGTATGTAATCTCATTTTTCGCTTCCATTTTCATTCATCTCACTTTCTATATTCACTTGCACGACACGATTACACGAAAAGTCTTAGTGTAATTGCATCTCAAAACCCATTTTTGACTAAAAGTCATTTTTTAAAAGGTCAAAAATGTCATGTGCCTGTTTTCCCATGTACTTTGACTTTTCCTCAGAGGCATCTATAAAGTTCACTTTGTGTTAAGGCACATTGCAATTTGTTCCTTCCATATGTACTTACACTTTATGAGCAAAATACATGTCATTCCACTTCCCTTGTCATAACACATTTCATATGCACTTACATGTAAGCTCATTCTCCATCCACATTTGCATGTCATCTCACTTTTCATTCTTCATTACATGTTGCATATACATGTAATCCACTTTCTGTCATAGTAACACGGGGACGCGTCCCCCCCCTTTTTGCCCGATGTCTCGGAGACTTCAACGCACCGGAGACTTGGGGACTCCGTCTCCCCGTCCCCAGCGGTGCCACTAGATTCCACCACCTCCACCGAGGATGGGGGACATCCTGCTATTCACTATTTGCAAATTCAACTATTTATGTTTAATGTTCGATGTTCCAATTCAATGCAATGTTTCAAGTATTCACTCTTTTACATCTTTACATCCTATATTGCAATACATATTTTCATAACTAACATTTTTAAATACCATATGCATAGATATATACACCCCTCTTGTCCCCTGCCGCCGTCCCCCCACCGTCCCCCCGCCGTCCCCAAATTAAGGCCCCTCTGTCCCCCCGTCCCGAAAACTTGTCCCCCCGTTTCGCCGTCCCCCCGTCCCCCAGGGTGGTGTAACTATGCTTTCTGTGCAATGACATATTGAAAGCCCAAATCACTTTTTAAAAGTCAAAAATTTTCATTTGCACGCATTCCCATGCATTCCACTTTCATGTTTCAAAGCACATCCATCCTTCCAACTCTGACTTTGGTCCTTTCCATCCAAATACATATGCTTTCCAATTCATTTCCAGCTATCATATGTGTTCCATAAGTATCTAGTCCATACTTCAAATACCCACTCCTCATCAATTCGTCATTGTAATTCAAATCTCAAAGCTTTCGTGAATTCAATCCCATTGAAACTTTCATGTTGCAGCAAGTCAAGATATGTCAGAATTTCTATAAAGAACGAAGACATTAGGAAAGAAGGCGTGCTTCGAATCAAAAAAAGCAATAATTCATTTGATATTCATTTTCCTAATGGTTGTTTGAGATCATGAGTTGGTGTGGAAATGCGCCGAGCACTTTGTTTCAAAAAAAAAAACTCCAAAAAGAAGTAAAAAAAGTAAAAGGTGCTAATGGAAAGTTATTCCGAGTATACATCTGGACATCGTCAAGAAGGTTTTCAAAGTGTCAAAGAATCTAGAATGTGTCAATCTACAAAGGAGAGTTCACAACAACTTGAACAAGAAAAGCTTGATCACATCAAGATTTTAAATGACAACGAACAATTCATCAAAGAGAGTTTGAGGTTATCAAAAGACACAAGACCAAGGTTATCAAGGCGAATGTAGTGACACAAAATACATGAACTCCCGATCCTGTGATCATCTAGGATAGCATCGCCAAGTGCAAGGCCTTTCAGGACAATCCTTAGGATTGTTTCAATTCTCTTCCATCTTTCTTCTTCTTCTTTCATGTTTGTAATTGAAGAAGATGCATTGCATGAAAAGATGTTATTACATGTAATGCAAGTTACATGTGCATGTAAAGATGTAATGCGAGTTGCATGTGTAGTTGCATGTAACCCTATAATTTCTCTTCTAGTTAGACCAGGTCAAAGTTGGTTGAGTTGCTCCCACTTTTTCCTCCCTCTTTTTCTCAACTCCTATGCCTATATAAAGGAGTGCCCCCCTCATTGTAAAATAATCTTTTATCTTTTATTGTATGCAAGAGACATCTAGAGAAATTGTGCTAGCAAAACTTTGTTTCTGTAGCACTATTTTGAGAGAAAAGTGAATACAAAGGAGCAATTTAGACTTAGCTTTGATTGAGTTAGATTGTTATTTGTGTGAATTAGAAGCTTTGTCTGTAATTCACATATGTTATCTTTGATTCGTATTATCTTGCATTCTTGGTAATTGGATATAAAAGAGTTAAGAAGCAACTAGAGCCGAAGCTTTTAATATGAACAATCGTAGAAGTATATAGCTAGAAGCTTTGTCTATAGCTTATATTTCTTTCTTAATTCGCAAAATAATTAAGATATCTTTACCTTTGGAAGTCTTTGTGCCCCATTAGTAAAGCTTTTTCCATATAGAAGTACGACCAAACTTAGAGCCAAACTGGTACACTTTCAGTTAGCCTTTGAGTTAGTGTTAATATATTGGTATCACCATTTCCAGCTTTAGATAGAAGTGTAGTTAGAGATTCACTCTACCCATTACTCGCTCCACGAGTAAGTGGATTCTTTCTTAAAAGTTAAGAAGAAAGAATATTGGTAACACCCTTTTTACAAAATCTCTTGACTTCTTGCTTACCTTGAGTTGATCCAAGGAACGGTGAGAAAGGGGAGCCTTCCCTTTAAGGTAGGAGAGATTCTGTCTCACACACTGTGGCTAGTCATCCTATTTTGTGACTGGATTTTTACTCAAAACTATCGGTTGCAAAATATCCACCCAACACTATCAACAAGAGGCTAGTGGCCCAGATTTGTTTGAATCAAACAAGTAAATAGCTACAACAACTTCCATTTAGCTAGAATAATTCAACATGAAAATAAATCTACTCCAAGTGAAAGATTGAGGAAACCATGTAGCAATCGAAAGCAATAACAAGTAATTCACCATGAAGAACCAACAATGAACTATCTAATAGTTTGAAAGTATCATAGCAACAAGTTGATCAAGTCTCTGCCTTAGCTATCCTACTATACTCTAGCTCTCTAATCTCACCTCCTAAAACTGATTAATTACAAATGAGGTGGTCTTGGCCTTTTATATTAGTTCTATTACAATGAAGGGCCAAGACTGATTCCAGATCAAGGACCGAGATTTCTTCCCATAAACCCTAATTAGGGTTGCCAAATTTACAACCAATTACACAAAGGCACCAATTCATGGGCCAATAAGAAAATTGCAATGATTTTCCCAACCAATGTGAAAATGGGACACTTGGCACGATTTGATCGATTATGCCTAAAACTGAAATCTTCTAATTGGAGGAGACAAATGATTGCCACCGCACCATCCTTATCATGTGCTTAGAGTCTTGGCTTGTAGAAGATGTTTGTTATACTTGTAATAGTATCTCTCAACATTTCTGATTTTCTCCATGCTTTGAAATCTCCTCATGGAATTGATTTGAATCATTTGCATCTTCGTGAACTTGTGAACTTGATCTTTCTTGATTCTCCTTGAATATGTCCTCATGTAGTCGGATTTTTTGTGCTATTGTGAATTTCCTTTTGATTTCAATTTGGATTCGCGAGTTGATAGCTTAAACATGAATCCTTTCGTCTCACTTGAGTCCTCGAGCTTGAGCCATTTTCTTGTAGCATCTACTTGAAGTTTTGAGGCCTTGATCACCACCTTGCCCTCTAGCTTCTCCTTCTTGAATTCACCTTGCAAAACGAAGGAGAAAATCATTAAGTTTGTGGAAAAATTCTTAAAATAAAATCACATCAATGATAACAAAATCCATCCCACTTAGCGTTAAAATTCATCTCTCACACAACTCTCCAATCTGCCCTTTTGATTTGTCTTTCATTTTTCATGAGGAAAATAAGGCTAAAGGGAAATGGGGAAATTCCATGTTGGGAGGATTATTGTAGTGGAAATCCTTGACTTTAAGGATTTCCACCAAATTCACTTGGCACTTCATTTCCTTCCATTCTTCCATCCCTCCAAAACTTCATCGTTTCTCATCAATTCCGCTTTTGCTCACCTTCCTTTACCTCTAACAATGGAAATCCTTAGCTCTAGAGGAAACCTTAAACTTTAAGGATTTCCACCAAATTCACTTTTGCCACTTAGACTCCCAAAGCTTGCCATTTCGCACCTTTATGCTACTTCTTTCACTAATTTTTGATTTGCTATGCCTTAGCATGTTCTTGCATCAATTTTGAGTTGATTAGGAGAAGGTAAGGATTTCTACTAAGCATGACTACGACAGTTATCTTGAAGAAAATTATTGCTTTTCCTTATCTTCATCATTCTAGCATTGCATTGACTAGTTTGCCACCATAATAAGAATCCTTCACAACGCTTGTACATCACCTCATCCCAAGGGGAAATCTTGAGATTTTGGGGAGAAATGATAGCTGGTGGGAATCCTAAGCTTTAAGGATTTCCACTAATGGAAATCCTCAACTTTAAGGATTTCTACCAAATACACTTTGCTCATGATCCTTCTTCCATCTCCCAAGCATGTAAACCTTTGTCACTTGAACTAAAATTCTACCTTCCACTTGAACTTAGGTTAAGAAAACACCACAAAAGGACACCAAAACCTCAGACAGACATAACTTCCCAATGAGCCAAAATTACTCAAAATCACCCCCAAACTCGAAAATTGAGAATGTTGCCAACTCAAGCCACGTAAGACAACGAATCCTACTTGCTAGAGAAAAAAGGAGGTCCTCATATGCAATGGGGCGATGATGTGAAAACCACACGAGAAGGTTGTGTTGGGAGCACATGAAGGATAAAGATCACGAGTTAATGATTTGATCAATTTGAGATCAAGGCAACAACTTCTAACCTTTAAATTGCCCAACAAGGTGGAAATGAAATACAAGAAAGTAGGAAAGGTTGAAGCAAGTATTGGTTTGTAGAAATAAAGGAGGATGATCATTCAAAAGATAGCGCATAAGAACATTACTTTGTGGAGGGCAGATTATGCCCTCTTGCAAGGATAAAATCCTCATCAACCCAAGGTTTATGTCCCTTAAGAATTCACTCCATTCAACCTCTCTTGACTATCCTCTCTTGACTATCAATTAAAAATAAGCTATCTACATAATCACGTGCAAGGGAAATAATGGTCATAACAATTTAATTGTATTCACATTAAATGCCCTAACGACTAACTGAATATTTACTTCCTTTATTTAATTACAAATAAACAAAATAAATTACACGGGAAGAGTGATCATTAAAAAACTGAAACATTTGACCATCCCTTCATATAACTAAAAGTAAAGGAACTACATATATATATGAAATACCAGCTAACTTTGAATCACATCAGGCTAAGAGATGCAAACCCCTTTTCTATCTTGAGCAAGTCTTGGCATTGGAGGAGAGCAGAAGCATTGTCAGAGGCTTAACCACCCAACCATGGACCTAGTGTATCCCCCACTCATTCTCGACTAAGTATGGCCCTACCCTGCAAGGGATAAGGCATGTGTACACCATCTCATCCTGCCACTAGAGCATTTTGATGTTTGTCAACTACAGAGTCGGTTAGACTGTGGAACCCTCCTAACAAACTATCTATCTGACAGCAAGTTATCCTAACCTCTAGTGATCATAGCAGCATCATTTGCCACTAAACCTACCATGACCAAGGATTTACATGGAAACTGTGTGTCCGATCACCCACTACTCGACTTGACGAACAAGACATCACCCAAACTCCCCACCATGAGCTCACTAGATTACCATTTTCAATTCACAAATTTTCAATCTGATTCGGATCTAAATTTCTGTTTTATGTTGAGATTTTTTCTACCCATCTTACATAGATTTCACCACACATCTCTACCTATGGCCATCCTTGATGATTCTTGGTGTAATTTTCCAGCGTTCATTAGGCTGGTTGAATGATGCAAGAGAATATTAACAATTCTTTCAAGAACTTTCTTAAGTAATGCAAGTGAACAAATTTCAAGCCTTTCTTAGCCGCTAAATACCCAACGGGTATACTTCCATGCTCTCAGCAGCATGTGGGAGGATGTCACTATAACATGAAGTGTGTGTGATTCCACACGATTGTCCACTCATTATCATACTAAAGAAACGAATGGAAGAAAGGGATTGCAAAACAATTTGAGCCACATCCCATGATTGTTATGTCTGTACACAATAAGTTCCAATCTCTACTATATGATCTTATATGTCCGATCAAACAATTTAGAAATGAAAGAAAGGAAAGATGCATACATTCAGACTAGTATTGAATAGTAGTAATGGCATGGAAAGATTAAAATTTATGAACTCACAGAGCTATGATGCAATATGAATGAGATGTTTCTACTGGTCCAAGCCGCAAGCTTCAATGTCTAAATTTGAAGGCCACTGTTCGGCACAACTAGTAGGATTTAACCTCCGTATGAACTATAGCAAAAAGGCAAGAATTGCAAGCAAGAGTGGAAAGCAAGCCCCTGAGTGGCTGCGACTTTCCTCTTTATAGAATAGTGCTTAGTTACACAAGTCTTGAACCTGATCAAGGAGTTACATGCATCAAAGATATGCAAGGTGGCAAGCATGAGCTTGAAGTTCTTGACAAAATATAAATAGCAAAGGTGATTGAATTATTAAAAAATTACAAAAGGCCGCTTGAATATGAGATAAATTAATTCTTTAGCACTTGGCCTACACCCAACCTATTTAGATAATAATCATTATATCTAAGTATAGTTGTGTGTGGTGTTACACATGCACACATATATATATACATTTGCGTTATATAAAAAAAATTCGTACACATGTATGTACAAGCGTATTAAAGTATGTGTATGCAAATACATGTTACTCTAAGATATCCACATGTATAATGAAATACAAACAATTATACCTAGGTACCATGGACATTATCTATAACAGGGCATAATTCACCATCAGATGGAGTGGACTTTCCAAGTGGTATACAAAGGTAACAATTTACTTCTCTTTTATTTACTTAAGTGTAATATAAATATGTATATGCATTTGCTGACCTGGTTAGCTCATGGTCGACACTTGGCTTTGTCTAGTTTGTCCCAACCTGCTTTCCCCTGACCATGGTGGTTTAGACTAATACTAGATAGTTTGGTGGTAGGTTAGTGTGCATGTGCCCTATTCCATCTCTATTGATACCCCCCGCCCCCCCCCCTGTTGCGCTCCTATAAGAGGAAAATAACATGGTGAAAACATATTTTCATATCATTCAAATACAATTTAGTTGACATAGCTAATAACCATATTAACTAACCATTTCTAATTCATGTATTAGCACAACAATTAACCAATATCTTCAATTTCACATGAAATATAATGAATAACCAATATTTCCATTTCACATGAAATCAAAATGAGTAACTAATTTAACCAACCATTTTTTACTTGCTTGAAGTCTCAATGGCTAAATAGAATATTTAAAAATTAACAAAATAGGGGATGTAACACTCAACACCCATTGCACTTCACCAATTTCCAACCAGTTCACCTTCTATCCAATGTATCCAAGTGCCCAAACCTGTTGCAAAGGTGAATTGACAGCCATCTAGATTCGATTTGTGTGGATTTGAATCGCGTTCCATATTATGATTCTTTTGTTTTCCACTCTAATCCCATCCCCATTCTTCAGCACTATTTCCCTTCAAGGCTATCAAAGTCATATTTAAACATCTGAGGAGCTAACCCATGAGCCAAAACGGGGAGAAGAACAAGATGGTAATATCCTCACACTCCAGTTTACCACTTGTTAAGGCTTGAAGATTTGAAATTGCTTAGCAAAGAATCCTAAAACCATCTACAGCCAAAGCGAAAAAATAGGGGGTACCCATCTGCAATGGAGCGATGATGTGAAAACCTCAAGAGACTACCCAAGGCAATTGGTTTTGTCCTCCCATTGCACTTGCAATTCCTAGTTCAAGCACTTGCAATTCATAGTTCAAGCATTATTTGGGTGAAATGTTGCAACAAGAAAATTATGAGCTTTGAACTTGATACTTGAATGTGCTAGCTTTGCATTGTGACGAATTACAATGCCATTATATGTACCACTTGAATTCACTGACTACTACATTCGTTGCCTTGAAGAAGTGTTATTGTGATCATAGCTGATGTAGTCTTAACTGAAGATATCTTTTACAGTACACATCTCAATGGATAAGACCAACTATTTACAAGCTGGAGCTTCCAAGTCTAATCAATCCAGATGTCGATTTCAGAATTTTTGCTATTTATAACTAATTGGTCATAATTTGCTAATGTGTTGAGTTTTATACAGCTAGCAACAGAGTTGTATAGGTCTGTGTAGAGGAACCTCTAGAAACTAATATCCCACCTAATCTCTTTTTGTGGGGAACAAGAAAATGTGGATACACCTAAAGAACCCCCTAACATCCTAGATTAAAGGGGACTAGCAAGTGAACAGGTATATAAGAAAAACCAGAGATAACAAAGTGAGTTAAAAATGCAAATAAATTAAAATTAAAATAAAGGCATGCTTGATGTAATCATGATTTTCTTGTTAATTGTCATGCACTCACCAAGCTGGGGATATTCATACCTTATTATAACAATCAGTAAACACTATTCAAGAACTGTGGCTGAGCGATAATATAACAGTGATTGGATTAATAAAAGAGAGCAGTTAGAATGTAGCAATGGAGCGATCTTTGACTAAGCAGTCATCTTAACTAAGCAGCTATCTCAACTAAGCAGAGCACTAATTGTTTGGTTAAAGACATGAAATCCTTCAAGAGGTGCGATAGCAAGAAATCCATTATGATAACTCGCAATTAACAAAAGGGCATCAATGAAGAGACTCAAGTCTTCATAGAAGGGCAGCCACTCCAAAAGTCACATATCTTGAGAAGGATGATAAGAGATGAAGCCAAAATGGATAAGGAAGCAAAGGGCATCAAAGGAAAGAAATAAGAGATTCCATCAAGGAAGAAACTTGAGTTTCATAATTAATAAAGCTACTGCAGACTTATAACTGTTCAATTCATTGGTATCCGTATGATGCATAGTGTATTCTCATCTGGCTCATTATTATCTTGTCTTCCTTTTGATAGGTAGAAGGAATCGTAGCAAATAACATATTCCAACTGATATATATTTGTATGTTGCTATTCTTGTCACTATGATGTCTATGCATAACTGAATGGATGTGTAAGATTCTTTCATACTTTAATCTACACGCCATCTCATTATGGAGGATAGGATGGAACACATAATAAGGGATGTAAATAGCACATAAGTTCCATTCAAGTAAGGCAACCACTAGTGAGGCCAAAAGCCGAATGGCCGGTGTCATTCCATGCTCTTGGCATTGATGGAAAGGAGTAAGCTCAAGGCGGCTTATATGTAATTCCAAGGGACTCACAATGAGGATAGGTTGTTAAGGAAAGTATTATTGAATCTCACCTGCATATTATTTAATTACAATGATGATTACAACTCTCTTTATAACACTGCAGGTTATACGTTTCTTAATTTCACATAATGATAACTAACTTGGTTGCAAGTTCTAAATCAAGATATAAATCTGGCAATTTACATTCCTAAATATACTTCAGACCTTATTTGGTAATTCTAGGGCAAAATAGAGTAAAGTCCCTCTTGACGTTGATGAAAGATCAACCCCACAGCACCCAAAAATCACTTGCATGCAAACACCTATCATAGAAAGAAAGAAGCAAAAGCTATGGAGGCTGGAATTCCCAGATCCATAGACATTTTTTATGAGCAACAAGAGATATTGCTGTTAACAAAAATGAATGAATCTATTACAAAGAGATCAATCCTTATAAAAGGAGATCAAAACCCCAACAGGTAACTAACCTAGATTGCATAATAATAATTAATAAAAAAATTAATTATTATATGCCTAAAGTTTAGCTTGAGTAAACTAGAGATAATAAGTGACTTAAAAAATAATTTAATTAATAAGACAATATCTTATTACTCTAACACCCCCTCATAAGATAATCTTAGGAAGTAACTAAAAACCTAGAAACTACTACTGAAATTAAATTTGGGTCTCAGCAACAAAGGCCTGATGAGGTGCCCAAGCACAATCAAATCTCTGAAAAGAGGAGAAATAGAGAAAACCACATGGGAAAAACCCTACTCCAAAAAGAGATGGAAATAATGTTGAAAAGAACTAGTGAAGGACTGAAGAAGCCTCCAAACTAGGGAATGTCCCAGAAGATAAGAACAAAAGATGATCATGAAGAACACCATTCAAGCATGAAGCTGCAAACATTGTCAAACTGGTGATCTGAAGAATCTCCACTGTATAGAATATGACCAAGCAGAGAAGACTAAGTCTGAACAATTGATCAACCGAAGATGAAAGATATCTTCATGGCCTCCAAAAAAAAGAATGAAAGAATGTCTATATGGTAAATTATCCACCTCACCGAAATGTTAGAGTAATTATTTGTTTACACTTATTAATTAAATCACTTTGATTTAATTAAATAAGTTTCCTATTACTCTAGTTTTCTTAAGCTATCTCTTACGTGCATATAATTAATATTTTATTTTAATTATAATGTGCAACCTAGCTTTTTTAGGCTTTAGGTTACCCTTTTTGGGTTTTGATCTTCTTTTATAAGGATTGATCTCTTTGTTATTAATTAAATCCGTTGAATAATCTTTTCTTCATCTGAATACAATTTGCATGTTTTTCAAATCAAACCCTTGCCTCTTCTTGTCTTTTTCTTCTCTGTGACAGGTTTGGTACATGCAGGTATTCTTGGGCATCATGGATTTGATTGGCATATTTGTTCAAATCTTACATGGTATCAAAGCTAGATCCTGCTGTAGCTTGTTTGGTATTTGGAGAAAAACGGAGAACAAGGGTTTGGCGGATCAAATCTGATTTTTTTCGGATATTTTCTGAGAAAACAGGAGGGTTACTAATTTTCGAAGCTGCTTGAGGCCAAACAGATATCACAGATGGATTCAAAAAGCTTCAAAACCCCCATTTCTATACAAAGTTTGTCCGTTTTGGACAACATTGACCCGGGAGGCAAAAAAAAATTGCCCAACAGAGCTGTACGGCCTCTAGCACACAGTTCGAGGCGAAAAAATTTAAAAAAAAGCAAAAAAAATTTATTTTCAACGTTTTTATGCCTCTGCGGTTAGAAAACTACTAGCAACTTCGCCGCGGTTATCGCAGCAGTCACTGCTAGCGGCTCCGCCTACGATTCCGCAGTGGCACCACGACGGCTCCACTGCAGCAGACCGCCTCCCTCTGCCACCACGGCCGCCTCCTGCCACCCGATCGCTACTCAGCCAGTGGTGGTTTTTAAGTTTTTTATTTATTTTTTATTTAAAAAATAATTTTTTGGCATTCTAGGGGCCCTGTAGATTTTTTCTGTAACTTGAACATACGGACGTATTTTTTCGATCAGAAAAATGCATTGGAAAGTTGGTTCTAAGAAAAAGACATTGGTGCAGATGTTTTTGGGTTTTGATGCAATTTGGTTGCCCGTTTTGGCAATCAAAGCTGGATGTTCTATTTTGCACTCTTGGAGGCATATCTTGAGCATCCGATCTCTGATTTGGGACTTCTTTATATCGTTGGAAAGCTATTTCCGTGCTCTTTCCAGTAATGCTGATTGTTTTTCCAGATTCTGCTCCAGGCACATTCTATTCAGTCTTCTGTGTCTTTGCATTTTGGTGGATATCTTGGTTGTTTCAAGTTCGGGGATCGATTTTGTTGCTTCAGATGATTCGTTTTGGGCTGTATTATCTTTTGTATCAGCTTTTTTCCCTTTCTGAACATTGTTGATATCATTTGTAAGCATCTTTATGCAAATGCACTGAGATAAAGTGTCACTCTTGCATTTCGGGTTCATGAACGTTGTTTTGAGACAATTGTACTCGCACTATTTCATAGTGTCATTGGGGGGGGGATAGTTGTTTGCTGCTTTTGTGCCCTCGCCCTTTTTTGCCCCATGATGTGTCAATGACACGTGCCTTTATAGGTGTTTGTACTTCTTATTCTCTCTTGTTGTTCTTGGTTCTTTCTATAGAGGATTTTTGCCCACCTTTTCAGTTGCATGTCACCTCACCCCGTCTGCATTAAGGGGGGTTATTTTGTTGTTTATAATGCTTCCTTGGTTCGATGGTTCATTGGATAAGCTATGTATTTAGTTTTTGATCCTATACACTAGGCGATTGCAGTAGCTGGCTACCTATGCATTTTGGTGAGATGGATCATCTACCATATAGACACTCTCGGTTCGTGCCTTCTATTTCCGTGGAGGTTCTTCAGATCAGCACTTTCTTTTTGACAAAGTTTGCAGCTTCTTCATGCTTCAATGGTTCTCTTCATGATCACTCTTTGTTCCTATCTTCTGGAACATTCTTTGCTATCTTTTTTTGGAATAGGGTTTTTCCCATGTGGTTTTCTATATTTATCCGTTTCATAGAGATTTTGTTGTGATTGAGTACTTCATCAGGCCTTGTCGTCGGGACCCATTTTTCTGCTTTCATAGTTGGGCTAGGTTAGCTTACCTCCTGAGCTTCACTTAAGGGGAGTGTTAGAGTAATTATTTGTTTACACTTATTAATTAAATCACTTTGATTTAATTAAGTTGCCTATTACTCTAGTCTTCTTTAGCTATCTCTTAGGTGCATATAATTAATATTTTATATTAATTATAATGTGCAACCTAGCGTTTTTTGGCTTTAGGTTACCCTTTTTGGGTTTCAATCTCCTTTTATAAGGATTGATCTCTTTGTAATTAATTAAATCCGTTAAATAATTTTTTCTTCATCTGAATACAATTTGCATGTTTTTGAGATCAAACCCTTGCCTCTTCTTGTCTTTTTCTTCTCCGTGACAAGTTTGGTACATGCAGGTATTCTTGGGCTTCGTGGATTTGATTTGCATATTTGCTCAAATCCTACACGAAATGCATAAGTATTCAGCCGCTGCAATCGCCTAATACATAAGATCAAATACTAAATACATAGCTCACTCCATCAAACCAAGAAAGCAATAGAACCAACATACCCCCCTTATAATACTGAGAGGTAAGACATGAACAGTAAAACTGAATGCAATAACTCCTATAGAAAGAAGAACCAAAAACATCTAGAGTGCAAAAGAAGTACAAACACCTATAATGACACGTGTCATCGACACATCATGAGGCTAATGTCATGGAAGAAACACTCACTTGACAAAAGAAGATCGTGAATATGGCCAACATGAAACCCCCCAAGGCACTTTATAATGTAGTGCGAGTACAACAAAACAAAAAGATGTGCAAGATCCTAAAATGCAATAGAGTGGCACTTTATCTCAGTGCATTTGCAAAAATACTACAAAAGGATATCAACAAAGATCAAAAGAGACATAAGGCTAATATAAGAGATTGTACAACCCATGACAAATCATCTAAAGCAACAAAATTGATCCCCGGACTTGAAACAACCAAGATATCCACCATAATGCAAAAAAACAAAAAACTGAATGGAATGTGCCTAGAGCAAAATCTGGAAAATGGAATGTCTCGAGATATTTCTCTTAAAGTGCAAAATAGAACCTCTGACTTTGACTGCATAAACTGGCAACCAAACAACATCAAAAGTCCAAATAAACTACACCATCACGACAGGCTCAAAATCAACTTTCTAACGATATCTCGTTTGCGAACAACGAAGTCCAAATGAACAAGTTATGGCCAACTAACCACAGGTAGGTCAAAAAAAGCTGGAAGGGCAAAATAAAAAATCACTGCCTCGAGACCTGTGCCAAAATGACTCGGGAAGTGTGTCCACCAGTACCAGAAATTACCTCAAGAAGTGTGCCAATTCATACCGGAAAATGTTTTGGGAAATGTGCAAAATCGGTACCAAAATCGCATCGGGAAGTGTGCTAGTTATGTACCAAAATTACATTGGGAAGCGTGTCAATTCTATACCAAAATTGCCTTGAGAAGCATGGCAGTTTCGTACTAGAAACCATCTTGATTTAGTGCCAAAAATTCTTGATTTTTGTATCAGAAAACCTTGATTTCCATACCGAAAAATCTCGATTTCTATGCCAAAAAACCACAATTTTCATGCCAAAACTTTTGATTTTTCGTGTCAAAAAATCATAAAATTGCTACCTCAGGATACCTGCCCATTTTGGGAGCAAATCTTTTTGCCTCAGTTTCCAACTATGTCCAAATTGGACAAATTTTATATGAAAATAGGGGTTTTTGGGTGCTTTGACAGATCCAATACAAGAAACTCTAAAAAATGAAACCCTCTGAAAGAAAAAACACAAATCTAAAAGCCAAGCCAAACCTCTCATAAATAGAACAGGGGCATAAAAATTTAAAGCTCTGATACCATGTTGAAGTTGATCAAAGATCAACCCCACAGCTCCCAAGAATCACCTGCATGCAAACACCTGTCATAGAAAGAGAGAAGCAAAAGCTATGGAGATTGGAATTCCAAGATCCATAGATGAGACATTCTTGATGAGCAAAAAGAGAAATTGCTATTAACAAAAGTGAATGAATGTATTACAAAGAGATCAATCCTTATATAAGGAGATCAAAACCCTAACAGATAACTAACCTTTTATATGCCTAAAGTTTAGCTTAAATAAACTAGAGATAATAAGTGACTTAATAATTAAATCAAAATGATTTAATTAATAAGACAATATCTTATTACTCTAACAATCCCAATAGGGAGCATTACATTAATGGAGCATTAACAAAAACTATCAAATTGAAAATACAGTGATATTACATTCAAGGGAACCCTTATTACAATTATTTTCATCATCTTCAATTTATCTTTCCAAATACGACAAAACATCTTTAAAACACTCACTGTTCCATGATAAATGCATGCAAGTCTGCTGCAAATCTTATCTATCAGAACGGTTTAGCTTCATCATTTAGCTACATATGTCAGCAGTTGTAATAGAGCTTTCTTCATGATCATGAGTAACCACAGCTCCTCCAAATACAAAATAAATATAATTGAGTATGTTTGCAACTTTAAAAGGTTTCAATGATATCTACATTCTGCTGAACTAATGCAGTTCTTCAGGTGTCAAACATGAGAAATTGGGCTTTAGGAAGTGCCCATCTCATCCCCCATTCTCATACCATCAAATATAAGAAATTGGGCGTCAGGATGTGAATGAATTTAAAGACTAACTATGAAGAGGGGTCCACATTTATTAGGAACCTCATGATGTGAGCTTCACGTACTCATAAAACCCTCCCTCCTTTTGAAAGAAATAATATAGCTCTTGAAATATTCATAAATACACATAAAAATCCCATAGAATAAACTTGTTTGGAGACACATCAGACATGAAGTGTATACATTAGAAAGGCACTAGTAAAGTAACCATGCTGAAAACACAATAGACATGAATCAAATACATAAAGCATGAAGTAATCACCTAAAGGCATGAGTCTTATACATACTTGAAGGCATGAGTCTTATACATGAATATTGTTACATCCCAAATTTTGCCTAATTTTAAAATGTTCATATAGCCATTGGGATTTCATGTGAAGTCAATTGACTAGTAAAATTAGTTAATCAATATGATCATGTGAAATGGTAATATGGTTGCTCATTATAATTTCATGTGAAGATGACATGTTAGTTAATCGTTATGATGTTATCATAGTTATTGTTATTTTGAAATCATGGGAAAGTCGGTTACTTGTTCTAAGTTCATGGAACGTGAAATGGTGGTTAGCCATATGATGTTTTATTAAAAAAAGATAACTTGTTATAGTAATTTTGATTTATTTTGAGGAACATATTATCGTGGAAAATTCCGTTTTGCAGGAGCACATCGAAGGGGTCGAGCATTGCAAAGAGGAATTGGGTGAGGGACCTATGGGTCAACAGCTATGAATTGTAACAACCAAGGCAAAGGGGTAAACAGTTAGGCAAGCAAGAGTATATTATGGATTACCATGAGCTACCCAGTCAATAAATATGCATAATTAAAGAGAAGATCACTAAGGATTAAATTAAAATGTGTTACCTTATAAAATTGGATGATCTCGGAGCTTCCTGTGATGTTATGTCTTAATAATAACTACAGATGCTTGCATATGTATATACACATATATGTATGTATACATAAAATCCGAATGAGACGTACATATACGCCCACTTAATATATGATGTATATCTTTGACTTTGATATGGCATTGAATTATCACCCATATGTATATACGCATGTACGTACATACACAAGTATAGGTGGGTATACTATGATAACATTATATTGAGACATTAATTGAGTTATTTTTACTCCTTGGCTTGGCATAGTTTCATTATTTTATCTTGGGCAGCCAAATTTCTATAATATTTTTCATCAACCCTTATGATGATCGGTGGCCAATTTAATTATATTACCACATACTTGTGCCGATGGCTTTTAGTATTGTAAATCCTCGCCACCTTCACATTTCCTGCTTGTAACTGAGCATGTGGCCGAGAGGAATTCCGAATCAGGCATTCTACATTTTCTGATCTGTAACAGCAACAGGTGTTTGTAAACAGCAATACATTTCTATATCACAAGAATACCCATTGGCTAACTTTGAATCTCTGTATTTCATCAAATTACTTTCCTTGAAAATCTATATTGTTTATTTTAAATGTTCAATGTGCATGCTTGCTTGTTGCAATAATACATTATGATGAAGCAAAACATAAACAAAAATCACATTAAAATTAGATTCGATGAATTTCAGAGTCTGGGATATCTCAGACTAAAAACACTAGTTCAGTTTTCCAATAATTCTGAAACAGATATCTGCTACTGAAATTTAAAAAACTTTTGTCGCAATTTGTACCCCCTCTTTTAGTTAGAGATCTTAGAAGGGTGTATATATGAGTTATCAACAATAAAACTCATTTTCAAACAGATTTGGATGAAAAGATGCATTGGGCCCCTTCAAGGGACGGTTCACCTTTTCTTGGACTCTACACCCTAACTATAATCAAACTAAAACAAAAGAAAATTGAAGTAAAAAAATGCTTTGATAAAATGCCGTGCTTAGACTAGAACTGAGAGAACCTTTTCCTAAAGCTGCATCCTAAGTTTAGGCTTGAGCCTAGTCATAGTTAACTGCAGCTTCCGAAGAAGAATGACTGTTGTGCTTTAAGAAGACTGTTATGCTACGTATTCTGACACTCCCACTTACAATCTCCATCACTGCATAGTGTTCCTTAGATCTTGAGAGAGACATAGTCAAGATATTAGCTACTCATTGATCTGCGGTAATGTATTCCAAAAGCAAAGATTTATGGTGCAATGGCTCATATTGAACAACATTCTTATCATCGGCAAAGAGTGAATACAATATCTTATGGCCTGCAATACTTTCTTTTCATTTTGCTTCACATTCTTTTCTCTGTGAATCCTACATATATTTCAGCAGACACATACTAGCTGCTATCTCCACATTGCAGTAGATAGTTCTCTAATCGTAATCAGGCGTCATTTTGTTCATATCTGCTATTCGGTGCCGAGCTTCCTGCACCAGGCGTCAGTAATTGATTGCAACTTTTTCTGCATTGCGTATAGCAACCATAGACCTGAGTACCAGCGTTGCTCAAGAACCAATCAAGCATTTCAAGAGGTGACTCACAGTCAGGTTATGAAAATACCTCTGCTGAATTATATTCTTTTAATTTGATACAGTGAGGCTGTAGTTGGATTTGGAAAGTAATATTAATGCCCCAGCTCGCCTCTTCTGGGCCCCAACTTGGCAGTTTGTAAGACCAATGTTAAAGCCGGTTGGGCGCTGAGCTGGGTCGTGGGGATACCTCTGTAGTTTTAAAAAATATATATATATATATGTTATTAGAACCTTGATCGGCTATGATCGAATGTTTCTTTCATTATATAAGAATAGTAAATTTACTCCAGATCGAGCAAGACTGTGGCATTTTACATATATACAATTTCTTTTCAGAATGATAGTTAACTGAAGTAATGTCCAAAGTGCGAGCTTATACAGACTTGTCTGCAATATATTCTCTAAGATAAGAGACCGCACCATTATGAAATCAAGAATAAATTTCAAGATTTATTTATCTTTTGTGATGTCATAGCCCAGGTCGGGCAGATGCAATGGCAGTGATTGAAAGTGTGCCATGATAACAATTGGTAATATTGATGCATAAAGTATAAATATACTTTAGGAAGTATACATGTACATGCACATAAAGCATGCATTCCTTTTACTCATGAAGCATACATGTGAATGCATGTAGCACATAAAGCATACATGAATACGCTTAAGTGATAGAGCACACATGTGAACATGCATATCATATAAAGCATGAATCCATTTAAGTCATTAAGCATACATGTGAACAAACATAGCACATGAAGCAAACACATGAATTCACTTAAGTCAGGAAGCACATATGTGAATACACATAGCACATGAAGCATGAAGCATATGCATAGGCCATGAAGCCATATAAATGCACAGAAGTCATGAAGATTACATATTAGACATAAAGCAATAAATACACGTCAAACACTTGGTGCATGAAACAATACACTTAATTACATACCAAATATGTAAGACATGAAGCAGTACATAAATACTCATCAGACAGTAAGGCATGAAGCAAGTAATAAATCATGCATGAAGCAATACATAAAGCATACATGAGTTATGTTTTCATAGAATAAGCATGCACGAAACAAACGCGGTATTAACATGTAGAGTACGTATATAAAATAGACTTAGAGTAAGCACTTTTTCAAGGCACATACATGTAGAAACATATTGCTGACCTAATTGATTATATTCTTAGCTTATTCAAGAAAATGGCTGAATAGTTAGTCCCTATTTAGATTGCACTTATGGTAGGTTGTCCCTCAAGATGGCAGGATTATGCTTTGATACCATCTTTGGTGTCCCCTATTGGAACCCTCTTGGTTTACGGGTTACCCTAAAATTCCCAATCATGGTTTGGATCGCACTTGGAAATGGCAATTTACATACTCCTTGTAATGTTCCCTACTACGAGGCTGCCAGTTGCCAATGATTAACACACATTACTATGCATTTATTCAGATTAATTTAAGAAACAATTGATGATCATAATACATTTGACAGATACCACGCTTAAGCCCCAATCCTTACTTCTCTCATAAACATCAACCCCAACCCTAAGGAGGGTGGGGAGTTACTTGTCATAGGTCGCCTGAAAACCAATCTACAGGCAGGCTCCTGTAAGGCCTCAGGACCTTGTCCCTATCCCATCTTGGGATTCACCTGCATCGTGAGGAATTACTCTGCCTCTCCCTAACAAAACCAACCTATCCTCAATAGTGAGTGATTAAGCAATAGGCTATAAATATACTAATATCACATGAATTATGAATATGTGTGTGTATACATTAGATATAAGCTATAACCAATATATAATTCTGAATTTCACTATTATTAACAGATATAACTGCTACAGCATATATTTAGGACCATATATTGGCCCCTTATGCCTAATAGAATTCAGATATAACATTCTGTAAATTAGTGTTTAATTCACAGATAAGTTACAGCATAACCAGATCACCGGTCTGAGCTATAGTCTGCTCTTTCTTATTATTGTCTTGTTCTCTATTTCTGAAGATGCTGAGGGAATAGGTTTGTCCTTCCTTTATATCTTGCAAAGCTAAGAATTTTCATATATGATGGGAAACCTTCTTCATAACAACCGTACCATGTAATTTACTTGTGCAACCACTGCCACTTATTAATAACTATCGTTTAAACAATCTACTTGTGCTTGATGCAGAGGTATGTCCACTCCAAGACTAAAACCCAAAATACAGTTGGTCTTCTCAATCAAAGGTTTCAAACTACCAAAGTTATCACACCTAACCCTCTACAAGGCTTCTCCCAGATGCACAAACTCAAACACCAACCTCAAATGTCTGATCCAACACCCCCACAGGTCTCCTACAAACACATTCAAAATGTCCTAAGGACATTCATTCGTTGATTTGATATCAAACCCCTACAAGGGCTTAAACTAGGCTTTCCTTGTAGCCTTTCCAAACCTGTTTTTCAAGGTCATCTCCAGAACTTGCCAAAATACCTGACAAACAAACTATAGTTTTAGATACCCTTTACTGAGATACTAAACATATCTAAAAACCAAATATTACTCATTTGGATGAACTGTGTGAACAATACCCTGCCAACATCACAATATGCCTAATTAGCCCTATTTTCCACAGCAACTACTAGCAAAACACTTCATAAAGACTCCGACCCAAGTGGCAGTCTCCTATTTTGATCCCAAACTAAGGACTCTTGCACTCATTTGCATATTAAAAAGCCTCACCAATAGGCTTTAAATCTAGGATAGGACTGATTTTCTAGACAAACTAGTCAATCCAAAAAGTCAATAAAGAAAAATCATAAAAGTATAAAAAATGGAAGGCGCCCAATATACCGTGAAGCATACCCCAAAAAATCTGGATGCAGTTTACAGCACCCAGTCCGCACTCCCAGAACTAGTACTGGACAATGTACAAAGTAGACCTGAATCCAAGCTTACAACCCAGCAAACTGGTAACATGATTTTTTTGCACCAGCAAGATTTAAGAGTATAACATCAAGTCATGTTACCTCTTTGTTTTGTTGGATCCATTTTTTGAATTCTTATGTAAGTTTTATTTTATACTGGATCTGGACCCTTACATGATCTACATTAATCCATCAAAAGAAGTGTCAGACCTTAAACATCTTCTACTCTTACTGATTGCTAAAATAAAAATTAAGGATCACAAATTGAAATTAGATAACTAAAAAAACAAGAAGAAATAAAGGGATTATACTAATACTCACCAACAAACAAAGTAAATCAATGAGACTCAAAAGCGCGACAAGTTTCAATAACTAATCAGGAGCAAAAGTAAACATCAACTACTCAGAAGTAGAAAGAGTTCTAGTGCACAAAATGACTCAAATTGAAGTTCATTGACTACCTGTATCTGATGTCAACAAGAAACAATGTTGGGCCTAAAAGTAATCATAGGTAACAGAAAATATCAGAGCACAAAATGAACTCCGACTGCAATTCATTTACTACCTGTATCTGATATCAACCAGAAATGATGTTGAGCCTAACGGCACCTTGCTTCGCAGTTCAAAACATGGTGAGGGCAGAATATGAAGAACTGCGTGCTTGGTCTGCAACCTTGCCTTAGGAATAACACGCCCACCTCTATCAATTTCCGCACTAGCTCCCAACCCAATGTTCAAACCCCATGGAAGACTCGGTTCCCCAGTTTCCTCATGAGGAAAATCCCATATCTGAAATCAAATGTCAACATGCAAACATTTCAGTGATGCTATGTACTCATTGACACTTAATAAACTTCTCAGTTTCTTAAGTATAATCCCTCATTTATTTTATATTTGATCACTTTTTACATAAACCAGGAAAAAAAACTAACAATAGCAAAATGGTGTTATCTTCTTTCTCTTTAATATATCAAAAAATAATCCTCAAAAATGTGTTATTTTCCAAAAATATGTTTAGTTTGTCTGTAGAATCATAAACTATTTCCGTAAGCTATATAAAATTGATAATTCTTATTAGAAAACATTTGTCAGTGTTACAAAACTTCTGGGAATAAATGATTCCAAAACCATATCGCTTGAAAGAGGTAAAAAAATTCAACGGTTCTAAAATACATGGTGCTTTAACCTTCTCCATAGAAAACAAAAACCATATAAAGATAATTTTGGTCACAGAAACATTCCCCCCGAACCAATTTGAAAACCACGAGAGGATTTCTTTCTACTTACCTTATATATTGTTTAAATTTTGCATATTTAGGTTCGGAACTCATGCCCAGCTTGAAAGAAAACCAATCTTTAACAATCCACATCCACCAGAGTCAAGCTAAAAACAAATTCCATTTTTCTATTGATAAAGCATTCTCTACCTGCTTTCCTTATTATATTATCATACTTTAAGCGTGTATAGCTCTTGAAAAACTACTGGCCACAGTTTGCAAGGAAAAACAATGCACATAAAATTAGAGACTGCATCTAACAAACCCAGTTAAATCTTACAGCTTTGTTAGCTATGAATTCTACATCTAAAAATACTGACCTGCATGA
Organism: Cupressus sempervirens; assembly: GCA_028749045.1. NCBI lineage: Eukaryota > Viridiplantae > Streptophyta > Pinopsida > Cupressales > Cupressaceae > Cupressus > Cupressus sempervirens. Next base: position 883,841,527 of record CM053789.1, read on the forward strand.
ATTTTATCCGAGCACCAACGTCCTGAATTCCCTGGACCCATTTACCGGAAGACTTTGCTGATTCTGGTTCCACCCTCGCAGTTTTAATTGGATTACTATCTGTCCCAGAGGAAGTGAGAAACTGATTTTCTAATTCTTTTTGTTTAACACCCCAAGTTGGACCTTTCAATAAAATTGGCCCACTGATATCAAAACGAAGAACAGAATGGGAATATCTAGTGATTGCCTGGCCCACTCGATTCAGCAAGTAACTTCCTAAACTTTCGCTCTGTGGAGCATTGTCAGCTGACCTCCACGGCTCGCTTCCTGAATGAAAATCTTCATCAGCAGGAATGTTGTAATGAGGAGGAATACCACCATTACTGCTCTGTCCCCACCCGGATGTTGCTTCCGAGTGTAGATGGCTGCCTGGTTGAGAACTGCCAATGGATGCAGTGGAGGTGTTTGTATCTGTCGATTGGTAAGTTTCAGTTCCACCGTCTCCCCTAAGAGTTCTAAGCATCCTGTCCTCCAAACTCATACTGAGTGAATAGCACGGATTTTGTATTCAGGAGAGGTTTTTGTGGCATGAATTCTGCAATTAATTTAAGGATGATTGGGTTCATATTATGGGGACTAATTTGAAAGAATATAAAACCTCTGTCCTCCAAAAAAAATTAAAAATTAAAATGGGATCTACGTGGTCTCAATATACATGGAAGAAGATAATATTTATTGGTTACATCTACCCAACTTAGTGGCACAATAATGTGAGGGGTGATTCGTCTAATTAATTTTTTAAGAAGATAATATTTGTTGGTTGCATCAATCCAATTCAGTGGCACAATAATGTGAGGGGTGAGTCGTCTAATTAATTTTCGAATAACATAGTAGAAAGTTTATGATATAAAGTAATGGGGGTATACTAAGTTTTTCAAAACTAGCACTTGTACCTATGAGAGGTTCAAAGGAAAAGTCGATAGTATAATTTTAGAAAATTATCATTGTATGAAATTGCATAGTAAAGGGTTAAACATAATTTTCATGATGATATATTATATTAATTATCAAAAAAGTATGATGTTTAGTGCGGTCCAATAGTGCATAACAACAATGGTATTTTAGAAGGAGAAGAGTAGTATACAATAAAATTGAAAATTGTTATTTGAAGCATGCATAATGATTGATACAAATATATATCAAGAAATGTATGTGTGGACCTAAATAGTAGTTAATAAAATATTTGTAAACTGACATTTGAAACATGCATGATATTTGATAGAAGCATTGTTTGTAAGTAAAAGTAAGTTTGCCAAATTTGACAGTACAATGTATTTGTATGGGTATTACTTGTACGATATCCCTTGAATTTGTGCAATGCATTTATTTGGATTACATTTATATCATCAATATGACAAGTCAATCTGAGTTTTCTCATGTCTTTCCTGCATATAGTGAACCTGTAAAAAAGTAGTAGACAAAAATGTCAACAAATAAATGGAATACTTAGATAAGGTATTTGAAAAAAAAGAAATGTGTATAGAAGGGAGGGAGTGTATACAAATAAGTACCTTATCAAAGTGAGAGAAAGGACAATCGAGCTTCTTTTTTCTTTCTAATAATATTGTAGGGGTTTTTGTTCATTTTGGAAAAGCGCTCAAATGAGAAGGTAGGTTCAATTCGAAGGCCTTGTAGGGATTTGACCCTTGATATGGATGTAAAGGTGAGGCCTTGTCTTTCAGTTTCACCTATATCAATTGTGGCCCATTCTAAAGTTAGGCCTTGTGATTTGTGTATAGTGATAACCCAGGTAGTGGTTAGTGGTAGTTAGGTAGAGTTGCCTTGGGTAATTGGATGGATTGGTATGGTTTTTGGTTTGATGGCATCCCATGGAGACCCATTGTAGCTATCAAATGTGACAGTAACATATGTTGGCAACTGAGGAGGCTTAGAGGATGGGGCATATACAATGTCCTTAACTTCACCAAGGGATCCATTGACAAGACCACCTTGTGTCCATAAGTTTGCAGTAAGCATGACACGTTGGAATTTACATGAGTACTTCTTGTGAGAGTTGGTCATCTGTATATGTTTCAGCATTATTATGTTGAGTATTTACAGCTACACAGAGTGCAATAGGTGCATTTAGTTGTTTGACTTTTTGTTTATTATATATAGCAACTAGTTCATATGTGGCAAACAAATGTATTGCTTGGTTGAAGTTTGCTTGCTCAGTTGGTGGAAGGTGTGTGTTCGTGCGTGTCATTAGTAATTTCTAGCCATCCTCGGATGGTTCAGCATTGCGCATGTTTTGTAGTGCATGACAAAACTTTATTTGTGTTGGATCACCACCGTCTTGTCTAAATATTGTTTGTAATGTTACAATGATATTAAACTTGAGCCAAAGATTTTCAACTATTGTCTATGCTACATAAATAGATTTTTCCATAACAGGAGGATGTTATGCAAAATCACCACTTAGAATTATAGATAGACCCCCAAAAGGAATGTGTTGTCGATGGGCGAATGCCTCACGTAACCTCAAGTCAATTTTAAGTAACAATTTTGGACCTATGAAACTCATCTCATCGATCAAAATATATTTGATGTTTTTCATTTCTTCCTGGTAAATTGTTAGTGTCTGTCCTTGTAGTGGTTTCATTTCTCTAATTGGTATCTTAAGGGTTGCATGTATATTAAATGTGGCTATTCCAGTTGGTGCAAGAACAAAGATAGGAGAGAAGCCATGCGGGGATTTATTTTGAAGAGATGTGCATATGCAATTGATTAGATATGACTTTCATGTTCCTATTGTTCCTTGCAAGAGCATGTACAAAGGTTCAGTATGATTATTCGCAATGGAATGGTCTAAAATTAGTTGAAGGGCCAATTTTTGTTTAGGTGACAACTCATAGTGGCAATTGTACTCATGTTTTGGTGGTTGATTAGCTTGTTCAGATATCTTAGTTCTATGAATAAATTGGTTTGCATCTTCGTGCAATTGTGAAGGAACATCGTGACCATCCCAATTGTGATTCTTCTCAAAATCACATTTACCCAACAAGTTAAGTTCATTAAAGTTGAAATTATTGGAATGAGACATATTTGAAATAAGTTCCCACTGATGCAACTGGGGTGGGTCTTGTAGAGATGGCTCATCCTCACTTTCGATATCTTCTCCCAAGTCATTTTCAATTTGTTCTTTGCGATCAATATGCCAAACATTGTATTGTTGCAATGACATGGCCTTCCAATGAGAAATGATTTCTTCTTTCGAATGACCTATATCTATTGTGAGTGAATGAAAATGTTTGTACAAAAGAAGCTTACTCCAACAAAATAGTTCAAAATTGTCAAATTCTTCAGGTGGAACCATATAAAATTTTGGGTAGACTTGAACAATTGCTATGTCATCTCTATGATGCCATTTGTACCCTTTATGATTGGTTGAATATGTATATGATCTAGCAAACTCAATGAGTGAAATTTTCTCTAAGTGTGTTGGGCGTTGCATCTAGGTAGATTGTATCTCATGTCCATCTATAGTTGGTTTAATGTGATGAAATATTTTTTTTCCAACATTAAGTGATATGAAATGTCAATTGTAGATGACAAGAGGAAGTTTTTGTAGCATGTGGCATGTTTCTTGTGCACTGATATCGCTCTCTGAAACAATTTCGGCCATGAATTTTTGGTATGCTTTGACAACATTATCTTGTTCATTATAATTTAAACATATCCTTGACAACATATTTACACAACTCTCAGATTTCTTCTATGCTTTAGAAGCATATTTGGTGATGTATTTGAGAACAAGAAGTCGCGACGTGACTAGTTGGCAATCAATGTTTGCCCTCCAAATAGAGAGCATTTGTGGATTATGTATGTTAACCCTATCATCATTGTGTGTGGGCACATATGACTTGTGACCTAAATCATCACATATCAATTCTAACTCATCACATTCTTTCCAAGGCGCTTTATACCTACACTCTAGTTTGTGGCCTTTTTTTCGTAGGCAAGTCCATTCAATGCATTTGGTGTGTCGTTGTACACAATTAACCAATTCCTCATAGTCAATGTGTGAATTAGTCACTTTTATTGCATGTGTGTTGCGCAAGCACGGATCATCAATTGGGACCCTATGAATAACATTTTCAAGATCACATTTGCCTCAAGGGTTCCAAGCAGTGACATATTGGTCAAAAAAATCTTTGGCCTTTTTTACTTTATTTGGATTACCCCAATCCAATGTATCCATATTGGGTGCATTTTTTGGCCAAATGAACCCATGAATGTGGGCAGACCGACGATTTTGCCACTCATATCAATACCAATAATTGACTGCCCTCATTAGTTTCTCGATGACCTCTTCACGAAAGATTGCAAATCATTGATGTAGGTATAATGTTGTTGAATGGGGGTTCCTAATGACATTATGTATGCGATGTTTGTTGTTTAGGTTGGTAAATTCTATGTCTAGAGATAAGACTGCATGTAGATCAAGCCATTTGGTGTCAGTTGCACTTAAAGTGAAGAACAATGTGGGAGTACTTATTTGGGTAATAAGATCTGCTAGATTTGTGTAGTGTTTATTCCGGTATGAGCGTGTACCTCGCAAGGTGGATCCAAAATGCATTAATGCTTCAGCTAATTGACAATCGAGAAGGTTTGTTAAGTGGGACCAAAGATTTTCTATAGTGGTAGGTATATTAACATTGATTTTGTGTTTAATAAACATCGATGCTAGAGCTTGGCTACGATGGCACATCATAAGGTTAAGGAGGAAGTATGTAAACCGTGGGTGTTGACCAAACCTGTTGTCATGATATCACATAAGGGGGTCAGTGCAAGAAGTTGGGTCTCACTTTTGGCCAAAAAGTGGAAGTGTTTTTCCTGTTTTTGAAATATTTTGTCAATTGATGCCAAAATTTGAGCCATTTAGAGATTAAATATAAAAAAACTTCACAAATAAAAATTGTAGTGCTTGGAATCTTTTTTTTGAATATGTAATTTATTTGTATACCCATATGATGGATTTTTTTTTGATATGGATCTTCAAAAACCACTTTTTCAAAATGTTTGTTTCAGGACCATACCACGCTCGTGTACAGATACCATAATTTGACACAAATGAATGATTTTTTATGAATCCTTTTAAATGGAGTTACCTGACACACCAAAGATTGATGAGAATATTTTTCTTGAATTTTTTAATGAATTTTTTTTATTATTAATTTTTAATTGGTTATAAAGGAAAATTTTTTAACCTCTCGTGTACGGACACCATAATTTGATCAAAATTTCACTTTTTTCAAATTTTTTTTTTATAACTTCAAAAGAATTGAATGTAGATTGATACATATAAATTAATTTAAGAAAAATTATAAAATAAAAAAGTTATTAAAGTTTTAGTGAACGTTGCTATTTTACATTTAAGTACCACCTTTGATTAAAAAAATAATACAAAAATAGTAAATAAAATCATAACACTATAAAATTTATATTTCTAAAATCAGGACAGTAAGAGCTTTAATGAGTTTTTGTTTTGTAAAAAAATTTGATCGGGAAGACCCTCTAAAAATTATGGCAAGGCATGAATTTGTGAATTCAATGCCTTAACCAAATCTTGAGAGGCCAAGGCATAGGCTTGGCCTCACCAAGCCTGTCCCAAACCAAAATCCGAGGTAAGAAAAAAAATCCTACCTCGTGTTGTAAGAAATGGGCACCCGTTATTTGAATTTCAAAAAATGGGTACCCGTTTTGAAAAGCTAAAAGCGTCATGCAAAATCTACCGAAAACTTAAAAATTTGAATTTTTAAGAAACGGGTACCTATTTTTTATTTTTTTTAAATGGGTACTAGTTTCTTAAAAATTGAAATTTTTAATTTTTTAGAAACGGGTACCCTTTTTTTGAAAATAAAAAACAGGTACCCAATTTTTAAAAATAACGGGTGCCCATTTTTTAAATTTAGGGTCGGGCACACGAGCCAAAAACAAGTGCCCATTTTTTAAAATCGGGTACCCATTTCTAAGAGGTCTCATTCTGCAAATTTGACTTCCATGGAATTGCGACCCAACTTTGTGTATTCACCCAAGGTGTAGAGCATATTCATGCAATTAAACATCTCTTGTTCATGGTTGCATGGGTTGTGTTGTTCCATTTGGGAATAGAGTTGGAAATTCCATGTCAAACAATCCCTCAATGGTATACTCATTAATTGGCATTGAACTAAAGTGGGGCCAATCGAGTTTGGTGTTATGTTCAGGGTCGAGGTGTAATGATTTATTAATGATTTGCAGCTCGCGTTGTTTGTTTGGTAGACTGACCATAAATGAAGTAGAATTTAGTATGTTTTGTTCATGGTCAATTGGTACACTTTCAAGGTCATTGTTGGTTGAATGTGGCTCTTCATGTTCACTATGTAATGAGCGAAGCATTTCAGAGACATCAGTAGTAGTATCTAGTAGTAGCAATAGTGCACTCTCATTGATTATCACATCATTGTAATAAGGGTCATATTTAATTTTGTATTGGAGTGCATTGTGGACATGACTTTTATTGACATAACAATCATAAGATGTCCCATGTGAATTCAACTTACGTACTATTAAAACATCCAATTTATGAAGCCTATGTGGCAATGATTTTGCAATGAATTTTATATAGTGGGGGAAGCTAATTGTATGACCACTATATTTGTATTGTCTTCCATGGGCATGTGTTACTTGTAAGATTGGATTAACACATGAAATGAGCATTTCTTCTACTTGTGTGAGAACTTTAAGAACATTTGGTTGTTCAAGCGGGTCCATATTGTTTGCAAGCAAGAAGCAATAAAGACCTTTCTCAGCAATGTATCTTCTACAAGCTATGTCTTTGTGTCAGGAGCGCACAAGCATACCCGAGTAGTGCTCATTACATATATGACACAAATGTAAGTTGGACAATGCATCTAGCCTAGTTCTAAATGACTTGGTCATGTCTAAGAAGGAAGATGACACATTGTAATCCATATTGTTAAGTGGGAGTGGATGGGGAGGCCTATGTTGTGAAGGGTTTGTCTGAAAGGGGGTACACAAAGAGATGGCATGGTTGGTTGGAAGAGCTTTTGTAGACAAATAAAGTGGCTAATTTGATGTATGGTGGAGTCATTGTATGAGTTGGAGTTTTCGGCAAGCACTAATTTCCTCTCTATGACGAGCATAATACAAATGGCTTCTCTTACGTGTATGTAGTTGAATGGGGCTATTGAAGTGTGAAAGGCTTATAGAAGTTTGCATATTTGAAAGTGAAGGTGTCAAGGTTTGTGATGGAAGTAGTGTTGGAATGGCTAATTGATGTGGTGTGGTAGTAGAAGGATGGGAGTAGGATTGGAGTGTATGAACAATTGAGGCAATGAAGGAAGATGCATGATGGATCCTACGTTGTGCACTAATCTCAGCTCTATGGCTAGCATAATACAACCGACTTCTTTCACATGATCGAAGATCAATAGGGCTAGTTAAGTTTGGAAATCCATTGAATCATGTACATTTGAGTCCATTTTCTGCACTCCATAAAAGATATAATACATGTAATCAGTAACTCTGATCCTCAATACAATATACATGTGTAGGGGCATGTATGGTAGAAATAAAATTAGTTGTAAATCTCATTGCGAGGTATAATGTGTTACAATTAATCATGTGTAGTTATCCATCAAAATGATAAAATATTCTACTAAGAATTGTAAAATAAAGGTTGTAGTAGTAATCTATTTGTTTGTAAATTGAATTGGTTTGTATACAACATTTATAATTGTAGCAGCCAAAAAAAAAAAATCATAAAGTTAAACATAACAAGTATGAATATTAAGTATTTCAAAGTGTGTGGATAAGAAAGATGATATAATTTATAAATAGGGCTCACACATATGTATACAAAGTAAGTAGTAGCTACATTTAATGCTTTAATATAACCATAAATAAAGTGTTATCTCTATATCAAGTGTATGTAACAAGTTTTGAAGGGGCCTTGAAACCTTGTACATAGATAGTCTAGAAAGAAGTAAACAAAATAAAGAGAATATGGAAGAAGAAATAAGTAAAGAGGTACATATATAGGTATGTAAGATTGAGGTGTTAGGCATCACTCGAAAGACAAAATGAAGAAATACTTTGTAACGAAAAGTTGATTTCATTAGTGAAACCAAATTTTTTCACATCATCAAAAAATTTGTCACATCATCAATAGTTGATTTCAAACGTGTTTCATTATTGTACATTTCCATGTGGTTTGATAGGGTAAAATAGTATTGGCGATACTATAGATTTTTAATGACCAACTCAATAGAATGTTCATTGTTGTGATCAAATTGTAGCATATATAGTTCCTTTGCAGGCATACCAACGAGTTTAGTTGCAATGTCATCAAATGTTGTTGCCCAAAGACCACTTGTGGGGTCTTCAATCTTGACTTGAAGAATATACCTATAGTTACATTCTAGAAAAGTAAGTAGGCACTTTGAACAAGACCAATGTCCATCAACATTTTGTTCTACTCTTTTTTTGCATTGTTTACCCCCAATCTCATTGGGACAAGTTGGATAGCAAGTAGTTTTGGTCTTAATAAAAACCAAGGTTTCTCTAACAATGAAATGTAGAGGTTGTAATGTGCATGACAAATCTTTTGTGATAGATGAGATAGTACTTTGTTTTCCTATAAAGTCACTTTGGGGAGGGAGGATATCTAGGCCATTTGATGTGAACCAAGATTGTTGTTGCTTTGTCTCTTTGATATTAGGATTGATAAACAGTTGCGATGTTACTAATGTATTCACCATCTTACCATTGTATTTAGTGATGCATCCATTTTTTATGGCAAGCACAGTAACCTTTTGTAGATGATACATTTCTTGCAGTTGACTACCTTCAATTTGGGTTGTTTTACCCCACAAAGTAATAGTTATTGTGGATGAAGACATATTTATAAGTTTGACACTTCGCCTAAGGACGTCAGTTGTATCATTTTTTTATTTTATTGGAGCAAAATGATCAACACATATAACTATTCCAATAATATCTAGAGAAGTATTAACATTATGAGATAGGATATCTATAATGTTTGTAAATGAGAAAAGTAGTGTTGGAAGTAAGTGGTCATCTTCACAATGGTTGACCCTGAAATCATCATTCAATGTGATTTCTATATCACTATTAAGCTTATTATAAATTTTTTTTGCTGACTTGATAGTACCACGAGACAAGGTATACACACTTCTATGTTAAAATTGTTGGAAATGGAGGTTTGCTAGCTCATTGAAGCAAGTGACACAAACTTTAAAATTCTTTCTTTATCTATCATATCAAAACTAAACATGTGGCCATTTCCTTTGCTGTTTTTGAAGTGGTGGATCTCCTTCTTTGCAGTAACACAACCATGCATCATCCATTGTGGTTGGAATGGATACAAGCTTCAGATAGGCGAAATAGTAGTGAGGGAGATTTTTTAATTAGGGATGCATGCAATCCAAACATCACTTTTGGAGGAGTACATGGAATAGATGCTAGAAATTATTTTGCATTTGTGAATTTAACTGAAGAAGGTTGTTCATTTTCTACAAGTTTCTTAGGTTCTTTGAAGTAAAAGGTGGGTTCACCAATTATTGCATGTGTTGTCGAGGATACCAATAATGTTGTAACTACAATCCACCTATAGCAAGGAGAAGAAATGTATATTAAGAATAGATTGTGCTTGGATGGAACAACAAAAAATGGGTTATTGTAAGAATATTTAGACAATAGGTGGTTTACCTTGATGAACAAATGGTAGGAATAGTATATGCAGTAAGTTGGATAATAGTGCCCTTTTGAATTTTTCCTATTGTGATAAGGCTAGTATATTTGCTTGGCAAGGTTACTTTTTGTAAGTGGATCCCATCAAAGAGCTCCAACTTGTATCTAGTTGTTGATTGAGTTGTATGACCAATTGGTGCAAGCAAAAACACTTGAAGAAATGGATGCGCATCTAAATTGCCACTATTGACAAGTTTAATAACATCTTTTGTGAGAGATGTAGCCATAACTAAATGGTTTCATAAATAACATAGTATTAGTTGAGAGGTGTTAAGCATTGTTTATAATAGATAGTTAAAAAAAATCTATACTAAAGAGCATGGAAGAAAAAATGTAAAGCAAGGAATAGATGTTTGTTTGAACATAGAAACACAAGTAATACTATTGTATAAGTAGAAGACTATGAAGGGAAAGACAATAGAAAAATTGTAGGGTGTAATATATTTAATAACATGTTTGAAAATTGTTGGAAAATTATTCCTAATGTAGACATGTATAACAAAAATAAGTAATAAGTTGAGCTAACATAATTTGTAAGGAAAAACATAGCAAAAGATATAAAGAGGCACCTTCAAGCAACAAGTAGATTAAAGTATGATGTAGAGCTTGTAAATGAAAGGCACGGAAAATCCTACAATACAACAAGAGTGAAAACAAAGTTAGATAATAATAATAAATGGAAAAACATTTGCGAAACATGGGCTATGATAGTATAGCTTAATAGAATTTGTTTGTAAAAAAATATTTTAAAAGCAAACAAATTGTCATACCATCAATAAAAATGTTTAATAAATATCAAAGTTTGTCGTGGAATAAATTAACTTAAACTTATAACTAATGTAGCAATGTAATTAATTTTTAAAAAAAAGTGAACACTTCAATTAAACAAATTATAAAACAACCACAACGAACAAAGAATTAAGACAAAATAAAAGGATAGACCAATTAATTTGATTAGTCCAAAGAAATTAGGTGTACATAGTATTATTTTGAAAGATCTAGTAAGTAATAGTAATGCTTGTATTTTTTTGAGTAGACCAAATTTATTATGGAGTATATACAATGAGGGATAGAGATAAATTTAACTACATGCAAATATGACAATGCTATTTAAAAAATAAATAAAAATTAGCAAATATAATTTTGTAATAGATTATAACTATAGTATTAAATGAAGAGTTTCATTTACTTTATAGTTTTCAAAATTTAGAAATGCAAAATAATAAAATATATTTTACAATCTATTTAAATACAATAAGTAGCAACCACTGGCCATATTAATCTATATTGATAGGGCATACTCATGTAGGTTATTTAGGTAATGAAAATGTGCTAAAATTATCGTAATGTTAGAAAAACAATGTATAAATATAAAGAAAGCATTTGACAGAGTAGGTTTTTTTTTTAATATATTGAAAATAAATTATTTATGTCACACTTGACGAAGAGTCTCTAATAATAAAAATACATTTTTATGTAGTGCGTACATATTGATTGTATAGAAGATGTAAGAAGAGAAATAGGACCATATAGTAGGCCAACAAAATTACAACATTTAAGTGAATATCCAAAATATGTCTTGAGTTCTACAATGCCCAACATCTATTTCAAAGTTGCAAAGGGTATAAAATCCATAACAAATAACTAAGAGTGGTTGAGGTAGCCCTGGAATGCACGACGAATGAATGGAGCATTGCCTTGTTGATACAATTCATCAGCGTGCATTTCTCTCATGAAATTATAGAACCCAGTAAATATATCATAATGGGCACGAATTTTTTCTAGCATCTCGTTTATAGCCCAAATTTCACTTTCTTTTACATCACATGTATGTCGACATATAACTTTCAGTTGTTGAATATTGATTTCAGAAGACAAATTAATTGAACTTGCGTAGTGCTCAATCTCTATTTCTGGAGACCCTTCATAGTTGATGGATGAGTTTGAAGCAGATGATGATTGTGGTATACTTATATCAGACATGCTACTTGATATATCAATAATCTGGTCTTGAAATGGATTATTTGCCATGACCTATAAAATAGTTGATATGTTAAATATATGATGGAAAACATATTGTACAATATTTCAAGTTAATGGAGTGCCTTATATACATAATTATAATTTTAAAAAATATTTAAACTATATATATATATATATGTATGTATGTATGTATGTATGTATGTATGTATGTATGTATGTATGTATGTGAAAAAAATTGAACAATGAAATAATAGCATTTTTGAGATACCTAAATTTAATCCACATAATCAAATGTTGTAATTTAAAAAACTTAGTGAACTTAGGATATGAAGATAAACATGCCTAACAAACCTTGCTTCCTATAAAAACATCATTTACCCATATCTAAATTATATATATTTCTAAGCACACCCCAACAATGCCAAGAATGTGTGTGTGTGTGTGTGTGTTTTTACCAAATGTAAGTATTGAATTAAAATGTGTACTTTTAGATAAGTGTCCCATTAGCTATAAATTTTTAAAAATATAAGTTAAAAATTTAGTGTTTATAATTATAATCCATTTAATTTACAAGGAAAAAATAATCTTATATTTGATAAAAGAAAAACAATTCTACTAATAATAAAGTTAATTTATATTTGATAAAATAAAAACAATTATACCTATCAAAAATAAAAATAAATGTATAAATAAATACAACTATGAATTGTGTGTTTGAGGACATAATTACAATTAAACATAGCATACAAAAAATAATTAATAATCTAGAATTCAAACCCATTAAGCATTAAATAAATAAATATAGAAACATTGTATTATATTTAATGTCATAATTATAATTATTTAGTAAATACCAATTGTTTAAAAACATATTATAATATAAATGTATTCCAAAGACAATAAATAATGTGGTGGTCACACTGATTTTCTCCATGTCCTCATTTCCAAAGCTAAATTCTGGCACATTTAATTCAAAAACATCAACATCATTTTTCAAGCTTCCATAGTGATCCGCTTCTTTCTTTTCATTGTAGTACCAGGAAAGTGATGCATTAGATTTCAGAGAAAGTAATCTCTTCGTAGGTGACTTTCTAGACCATGGCTTGTTTAACAAAGTGAGATTAAACTCATCAGACATTTCAGTGGAACCCTTTGCCGAAATAGGGGATTCTCGATTAACTGTAATGTCCCCTTTTTAGCATTCATAGCATGATGTTGTCGTTAGCCTATTTCCCCACGGTCCCGTAGGCTAACCAGGACATCAAAAGGGCTTAGAGGCCATTTGGCCTAGATAGTTTCAGTTGCAGGTCTTTCTGAGGGGTTTTGAGGCAACTTTGGGCATACTTACTATTTATAGTAAGTCATCTTGGGCATGGGTGGACATCCAGTGGCAGCGGTATGTCGATGGTAATTGTTTAAAATCGGCAAGAAGACTTGTTTATTATTGATAAGATTTGTTTTGCATTGATAAAGCTATTTTATAAAGTTAAATTTAAATATTTAACTTTATTAATACATAGACTATAGTTTGTGGAAAATATTTAAATTAAAAGAGTCCCTTTTATTTTATAACACATTGGAGACATAAGTTACATAAAGGGAGTTATGTTTTATCCCACATTGAGAAAATGAAGGATGAAGCTCTTGTGAGAACACTATAAAAGAAATGGAAGAGCTTCTTTTAAGCATGGTTGGAAATATCAAAGAAATTGGAGAATTTTCTGGAGGTTATGTCTTAATAGTTTGAAAGACGAAATACCTTCAAGCTGAAAATCTTGATGCCATTGAAAGATATGGTCTTGAGATTCAACAGGGTAGCAATCTGAAAAAGTAGAAACGAAAAAGCAGTCCGAAAAAGCAGAATCGAAAAAGCAGGCAGAAAAAGCGAAATCGAAAAAGCAAGCGAAAAAACTGAAACTAAAAAGAAGGTGGAAAAAGCGGAATCGAAAAAGCAAGCGGAAAAAGCGAAATCGAAAAAGCAAGCCGAAAAAGCAGTTCGAAAAAGTAAAGCAGAAGGGGTAGCATTGAAGGAAAATTATTATAGCCATCTACAACTAGGTTCCCTTGTTAGTATTGTTTTTTTTAGGGTATTACAAGTTTCAGCTATAAGTGTGCATTATACCAGCATTGTCATTTTGGTAATCCATGTAAATGCCAAAGTCTTGGCCATATTTCATGAGCATTGTATTAGAAATTTGATTGCAATCAAAAAGATAATAGTTGCTGGTGTCATTTAAGCAATTCAATCTCATTATTTATCAGCTAGATAGTTTGCATACCAACTGTTTGCAAAAATGCCAGTTGGCTGTAGGTGTTCTTTTCTCATGCTTAGATCATAATATATACACTGAATATTGTCAAAATTAGGAGCACGCTCATGTTAGGTCATTGTGTAGTTCATTGTAATCTTCTATCACTAGATTCTGATTGATGCAAATTGGAAAAAAGTCATTTAAAGCAAGCTGAAATACTATATCAGTCACATGTCTCTTGCATGTGAATTGTTTGACAAAATTCTTTGAGCCTTCAATCAACATCTTTGAGAGAAGATTTGAGGAGGGTTATTATAGTGGTATCAGAGCTTACTTGCAAAGTGTTTGATGAAATGTCAAACAATTGAAGTATAAAGATTTTTGGTGTTTAAAGAAGTTATAACCTATTGGGGTTATTACAGTGGTATCAGAGCTATAAGTCCTGCCATCTTGTGGAGGTCTTATTTGGAATAGCCAAATAGAGAGAAAAAAATGTTTGACAACATGTATATCAGTTTGGATCAGGGAAAGGAAAGATTCTTACAGATATTAGACACCTTGGCACAGGGACAGCGATTAGCAGAGTAGAAAGCACAGGAACAGAGTCAGAGATTGGAGCTTATGATGCAGATGATGGCTTGTCAAATGGGGTTGAATGCTAACATGGGTGGAGGAAATAATCAGAATGGTAATAATCAAAATGGTAACAATCAGAATGGGAATAATCAGGATGGGACACATAATGGAGGTGAACAAGTTGGGAACAATTTCGGTCATGCACCCCAACAAACTAGGACAGTGAGTTCACGGCCCATGATTCCCATATTTCCTCCTAGAGCTCCAAAGCAACCCGTACCAGAGCCCCAGATCACTGATATACAGGACCAGCTGAGGAGAGATTGGGAAGCCGAAGGTCCAAATTTTATTGCTGCAATTACCTTTAGGGAGTATATAGATGTGCGGATGAAGCATATGCCACGTGGACATGATAGGAACCAGAGCTATGAGCTACAGAAAAAAGTAGAGAAACTTCAGTTACCATATTATGATGGCTCGGGGAAGTCTACAGCAAGAGCTTGGGTTCAAAAACTTGACACATACTTTCAAATGAACCCTATGCCTAAGAAAGAAGCTATTAAGTATGCAGCAATTCACCTGGATGGGTTAGCGCACAAGTGGTGGCATCATGGTATGGTCACTATGGGTCATGCACACATTACCTCATATGTGGAGTTTTTGGAGAGACTAATTGAACGCTTTGATAGGCCTAAGGATCATACCTTCCCTATGATAGGCGAAAACTTGTATGAGGAGTTTAACAGACATGCAAATTCGATACACGGAGACTTCATCACATCTTCAGGTAATGGTTTATCTACATCATCTTCATAGGCAGAAGGGGTTTCAGAAATTGTGCAGGTTGAGCCAGTTGCATCAGAAGGTGATATCATAGGCACACCGGATTACATGATTGACACAGATAGTGATTCCAGTATAGTTGGGCTGGATGAAGTTACAACAGTTGAGGATATTGTCATGTTTGAGGATAGTATAGTTGATCAGAAAGTGAGCATTCAGGACTTTGCAAAAAATGAGTATCAAGCACAGTTGGATGCTTCTTCACATGAGATAGAGGCTAGTAGCTCTTCACTTGGTTTGGCAAGCCAGCTGAAGACAAGGGACAAGGATATTGTCACGGCTTTATGTCATCATGACAGGATACATGGATTGATTGAGAATCACATTTGGATGATTCAACTGCAAGAGAGATAGAAAGGAGTCACAATAGGGTCTTCTTGTGACAGCTTACAACAGATCAAGGAAGATGCAGTGAAGAAGGAGGAGAAGGAGGTTGACCAGCTTTTTCATGAGCTAGAGGATACTCAAAATTCCTTGGTGTGTACTTGGTTGGCTCTCCAGGATTCTGAGAGACACGTGGACGAGCTTTGTCTTGAGGTGAGTTCAGTTTGAAAGTTAGCGCGTATAGCAGGGACTCAGTTTTCTTTTATAGTCGGGTCACATGATGATGATATGAGTATGTCTAGCATTCACACTCTGGATTCAAAGATTGTAGACAAGTGCGTGAAGTCAGTTGGTATTGTTCACATTACTCAGGTGAGAAATTTACTTGAATTGCCAGCTGGTTTCCGTTCATGGATTAGATGTTGGGATCCTTATCTTAGTACTTGGGATCGTTTTGACCAGAGATATCTATCATTCCTTGGTAGTAGTATCTATTGCACCATCATGGACTTGATTAGTAGTTTGCCAGGTGTAGTTCTCATCCATGCGAGTAACTTGTTTGACGTTGGAATTAGTTTTTACACACCTGTGTTAGGCATTGTTCATATATCCAATCGACCATTCTTGTTGGAATGGGTTGATGATCTCTTAGATATGACATAGTTTACAAAAGAGTCCCAGGATCCGAGTATTATAGATGATAGATATTTTGAGGTTACTCCTTTGGACAGTGTACCAGGAAAATGAGTATAGGAGTTCAACTAGTCGGCACAATCATGTGTCTAGTCAGCTAAGAGTTGGCGAGCGAGACATTTCTATCACTTGCGAGCATTTCGATGCTGCTCGTCAGTTGTTAGCAGTTTATGGATGGGGTTCTCCTACTAGTGATGAGTAGGGAGGTAATTATCTTTCCTTGACAGAGATCCACTCTTTATGGGAGGCTATCCAGATTCTGAGACAAAATTATGTGCAGTTGGTAGCCGACAAAGATTATCTTATGGAGTGGGGGAGTACAGCATACGATGCATTATTGGCCAAGGAAGATGAGGTGAGTGAGCTTACTTAGCAGCTCGAGGTGACTTCTGAGATTCTTGAGAGTACACAGTTGGCTTTCGAGGAGTCACAGTTTCATTTGGCTAAGGTGACCATGGAGTTAGAGCGACTTTAGTCTTTACCAGATTCTGTACAGTCACAGACCGTGGTGTCTGGTGATCCGCAGATGTCCATGGTCGAGGTAGATAGAGGTAGTGGAGATGAGGATATATCTGTCCACGACACTACTATTGGCATATTTGGTCCATTTCCACTGGAGGTAGGTTCAACTGAGTTGGGCACTGCAGCTGAGCATTATGATATGTTTGACTTGGAGGGCACAAAGACTAGTGATGTTGTTGTTGATTCTACACTCTTGGCTATATCATCCTCTGACTTAGCTGATGATCAATCACAGTTGGTCATATCACATCTGCAAGATGAGTCTTTGACTGAGATTGGTTCTTTTTACTGGCATTATACTAAAGGATATGTTCATTGATTTGCTTTTGATCCATGTGTTGAGGAGTTGATGGCAGACAGGTTTGGACTGGGCTCTCATTTTTGCTATCTACCGTATAATGACTATTCACCATCAACAGTGCATGGGTGTTATGGTTATGAGATAGTGGCCGGTAATCTACAAAGTTGTGTTAACTGTAGCAGATGTACAGTGTGTGGATTCTCTGTATTTGGTGCAGTTTCATGTGGGAGTGGTCACTATTGTAGCAGAGTTGGAGTGTGCATTCCACATAACATAATGGGTTGTGTGGATGGTGTTTATTATGTTGACAGTTTGGGTGATCTACTCTACTTGGGGTCTAATATTTTGAGAGTTTGTGCCTCATGGGTTCCTGACTGTGGCAGTAGTGGATTTGGAGTTCAGTTGCACCATGATTCACGATTCATTTATGGATTCCTCTTGGTTAATTTTCACAGGTTGTTGCAGGAGCCTATGTTGACTGACAACACTATAGTTCATGACTACATTTGGGATCTAGGTGGATTGATTGGGTTGTTGTTCGACCATTGCTTGGGGACAAGCAATTTTGGGAAGGGCGGACTGTAATGTCCCCTTTTTAGCATTCATAGCATGATGTTGTCGTTAGCCTATTTCCCCACGGTCCCGTAGGCTAACCAGGACATCAAAAGGGCTTAGAGGCCATTTGGCCTAGATAGTTTCAGTTGCAGGTCTTTCTGAGGGGTTTTGAGGCAACTTTGGGCATACTTACTATTTATAGTAAGTCATCTTGGGCATGGGTGGACATCCAGTGGCAGCGGTATGTCGATGGTAATTGTTTAAAATCAGCAAGAAGACTTGTTTATCATTGATAAGATTTGTTTTGCATTGATAAAGCTATTTTATAAAGTTAAATTTAAATATTTAACTTTATTAATACATAGACTATAGTTTGTGGAAAATATTTAAATTAAAAGAGTCCCTTTTATTTTATAACACATTGGAGACATAAGTTACATAAAGGGAGTTATGTTTTATCCCACATTGAGAAAATGAAGGATGAAGCTCTTGTGAGAACACTATAAAAGAAATGGAAGAGCTTCTTTTAAGCATGGTTGGAAATATCAAAGAAATTGGAGAATTTTCTAGAGGTTATGTCTCAATAGTTTGAAGGACGAAATCCCTTCAAGCTGAAAATCTTGACGGCATTGAAAGATATGCTCTTGAGATTCAACAGGGTAGCAATCTAAAAAAGCAGGAACAAAAAAGCAGTCTGAAAAAGTGGAACCGAAAAAGCAGGCGAAAAAAGCGGAATCGAAAAAGCAGAATTGAAAAAGCAGGTGGAAAAAGCAGAATTGAAAAAGCAAGCGAAAAAAGCGGAACTGAAAAAGTAGGCCGAAAAAGTAGTTCGAAAAAGTAAAGCAGAAGGGGCAGCATTGAAGGAAAATTATTATAGTCATCTACAACCAGGTTCCCTTGTTAGTATTGTTTTTTTTAGGGTATTACAAGTTTCAACTATAAGTGTGCATTATACCAGCATTGTCATTTTGGTAATCCATGTAAATGCCAAAGTCTTGGCCATATTTCATGAGCATTGCATTAGAAATTTGATTGCAATCAAAAAGATAATAGTTGCTGGTGTCATTTAAGCAATTCAATCTCATTATTTATCAGCTAGATAGTTTGCATACCAACTGTTTGCAAAAATGCCAGTTGGCTGTAGGTGTTCTTTTCTCATGCTTAGATCATAATATATACACTAAATATTGTCAAAATTAAGAGCACACTCATGTTAGGTCATTGTGTAGTTCATTGTAATCTTCTATCACTAGATTCTCATTGATGCAAATTGGGAAAAAGTCATTTAAAGCAAGCTGAAATACTATATCAGTCATATGTCTCTTGCATGTGAATTGTTTGACAAAATTCTTTGAGCCTTCAATCAACATCTTTGAGAGAAGATTTGAGGAGGGTTATTACAGTGGTATCAGAGCTTGCTTGCAAAGTGTTTGATGAAATGTCAAACAACTGAAGTATAAAGATTTTTGGTGTTTGAAGAAGTTATAACCTATTGGGGTTATTAAATTAACCAAACTCTCTAGGTTGCCTTCTGAATGAACTCATTTGATATTGGAAAATGAGTTCACTTCTTTCTCATTGTCAGCAAAACAAGTGTTATAGCTAGAATGCAAGCAAGAGTGAGTAGTGTGGTAACAAAATCGAATTTAGGAGTTGATAAAAAATGGTGAAAATCAGAGGATAGTGTATAACCCTATAAAGATCTAGATTTATGGGAGAATTTTCCTAGCTAGAGAAAGGAAATGAAGGTTTTTAGGTCACTATATGATTAACTTAGCTAAACAAACGAGCATTACTACCACTTTCTTACAATAAAACACAATCAAAGCCAAACAAAAAAGGCCTACGAGTACCTGAATCCACCGCCACTGATAGTGAGTCCACTATCGTTGATAGTACCGAAATGGTGCCTATTGGAGGGACCATTATTATTAGCTGCTATTAAAATAAATGGCAAAGAAAATGATGAAATAAAGTAAAGTATTAGATCTGAGTGCAATACCTACAAAGCATAAGTTTTTGGGAATGACTATAAGCAAGTATTGAGTTATACTGCTATACTAAGTAAAATAGGTCACTTCTTTTTGTATTTATACTATTTAGCTTAAGATGACAGATCAAACATTCTAGCTTATGTGCATGAAGACTGCAATCGGAAAGCCTAACGTGGGCTAGTTATCTATAGTTACAGCATGTTTAATATTGAATAGCGCTATAATAACACATGATAATTGGACCATATTCAAATTGAACTCCTTGGCCACAGTGGCAATAGAAATTGAGTTCAATTTGAATACTAAAGACTTCGGTTGTGAGGGATGGATATAGCGACTACGTATCCATTTGATTGTAATAGTGGCAGTTGAAACAGGCTGTTGGTAGCACGGTTTTTGCTTATGCATAAGGAACAGATACAATGCCCTCAAAGAAATATCACTGAACTTCTACCCATAAACATATCTATTCAAGATTTGGTTATAGATAAGGTGACACAAGAAATAGGTAGTATGCTTCTAGAAAACATGGAATTTGTACCTAAAAATTTGAGCTTTGCTAAGATTGTGACGAACTCAATGAAAAGTAAAGAAGGAAAAGAAGAAAAAATTATTAACTACACATTCTTTGCTTTAATAATGTTAAAGACTTGGTCTTGCAAGCTACAAAATAGACTGACTGAATAATTCAAGGCATGTAATCTTAACTACAGTTAAGTGTCATGCATGCAAGAGATAATTGCAGCTAGACATAATTATTAAGTACTATTGATATTTGTAGTGGAGATATCCTTCGGGCATGTTCATGTCCTTACAGGGCTCTTGTTGCTTGATTTTTTTTTTCCCTTAGTTTTCTTGGGTATTTGTTTGGTGTTTCTCTTCTGTTATTTGGGGTTACTCATTACCTTGTTTTCCTTGTTTCAAGTTGAGGTTGGCTTTCCCGTGTGTGCCTAGTCTTTCAATTATATTGTGTCATTAGTATTGCATGTTAGGACTTCTATGAGATTCTTGACTGGCCAAGATTAATAATGGAAAAGATAGTTCTTGTAATGGAGATATTAATACTACTCATAAGGAAGTTGGAGTCATCTTGGATGAATCTCTGAATAAGGGCTCGCAGACGATTAAAGTATCTTACGAAGTTGTGGAGGAAGCAAAGTTTGGAGTGGAATACCTATCTGCTATTGTATTCAGTAGGGAGTTCTGTTGGGACTCAAAATCCAAGCCCTGATTTTGACTACCATTGAGAAAATTAAGCCCAATAAACACTTTTAAATGCATATGTACCCAGTTGTACTTTTGAGCCCCAAGAGGTGTTTAATGCTTCTAGCACCTTGAATTTAGTATGCCTACGTGTTCCATGAAGATAAATTGTCATTCTGAGTCATTTTGTGAAGTCTCGTTTTGAGCAATTGTCAAATCTGCATTTTCACCTAAGTGTCAAATAGTGACAGGAGGCCATGTTTGCATATGAATATCTCGCACCCAGTTATGTTTCATGACTCAGCACTTTGGGAGTGTTTAGTGTCCATACTAGAGAGCCTATGTTTCAGATTTTGAGTTGTTCTGAATCTATTTGACTAGGTTTTGAATCCCTCAAAGTTGGTCTTTAATGTTGTCATACTAATGCAATTAATTCTGAATTCTATGAAGCCCTGTTTGACTTTTTATAACTTTGACCTAGTTGACTAGAATAAGAAAATTCCTTTTGCATCATGTTCTAAGGGTCAGATAATTTCTATGTTCCTAATTTGAGCTTATGAAGAATTCGTTTAATCAGTTTTCAAACATGATTTCAAATGTAATTTCTAACTTTTCACTGGTGTCAAGAAGTGCAAATTTGTTAGTACCCCTGTTCGTGATGTCATAAATTTGTTCCTGTGATTGATAAGACTGAATGGATTGTACCACTATGTTGTACTTTGAAAATACTTTAAGTTTGTCAATTTTCAGATCATGACGAATCCATCTGCACACTTTCCCAGGGCAATTCCATTTGCAAAAATCACCTTTTTGTTAGTACTTCCAATCTGCAAATTCTGAGTAGCCCACTTTGATTGCTTGCCAAATGCGTCCTATTATTTTTCATGAGCCCAAATATTAGATTTATAGTCTTCTCATGACAATGAACCAATGCCCTAGTTTTTGTTCTCCCAAGTGTCAGTTTGCTTTATTTTCAGAGCCAAATTTGAATGCAATTTGTTGTTTTCTGACATGTTTATTTGTAGGCAATTTAGAGAGGGCAACTTTAGCAGTCAATATCTTTTGACTGAGAATTCTTCATGAGATGAGATTCAATAGGGTGCAAGTTTGCATAACAAAGAATCAGTGTGCAAGTTTTCAGAGCCCGGTCAGGTATTTGGGTCAGTTTTTAAGGCTAGTCAAAGGACCTCCTGATGCAAAAGTGACAATTTGCAGATCAATGGTAAAATGAGTTTCAATTGATTGATTAGTGGTCAAAATTGGTTCTAATCAGTATTGGAGGTTCATTGGATCAGTTTGAGAACTCAGTTGTTTGGAAACACATTTTTTTTAGTCAAACCCACTTTGGGGGTTCAGGCTAATCCGTATTAGATTGATAGAATTTGAGGGCATTAAAAATGTTTTAAAAAAAGGGTATTATTATAATGTTTTAAGTCATTGTAAATTTCAAAATATAGATATAGCATTGTGAATTCCCTCAAAGTAAAGGATTGTTCATGCATTGGGATGCAAAGAAGAAGAGCACAAGTAAATGTGGCATAGACAAATCCAAGGTTGGGAGTCGTCTTGGAGAATGTAGGCAAGGGAAGCCATAGTTGAAGTGGGAACTGATAGAAAAGGGGTTGGAAATCCAGAGTCTTTTGGAGAAATTGGGAAAGATTTGGGGAAATATCAACAAATGGAAGTTGAGATTGAATTTGCAAAAGGGCTTCTGAGGGATAAAGAAAAAGAACTCCTGGGCACTTAGAGAGCTCTGGTTGTGAAAGATGAGGAACTCAAATCTTTCATCAATAGATGGGAATGCAGAAAAAAGGAAATTATGAAAATGAAGGAGGATGTGATTCAAGAGGCAAATGATCTAAAAAGGGTTGTATGCAAGTGTCCGGAATAAAATTGGGGATAAAACAATGGGTGAATTGGCATTGGAGAAGCTTGAGCTTGATGTTGTTAAGTTAGAAGCTGAGGCTACCATGATTGCATTGGAAAATCTTGTGGATCTTAGTAGTAAATTTCTTAAAGAAACTAATGGATTGTCTCTAATTGAAAAATAAATATTTGAGAATACTAATCAGTTGGAAAACACTTTGCCAAAATCATCAATGGCAGACATTGTTGATATAAATCATAGAACTGTTGAAAGGAATATTCCATTTAACAATACAAAGGAAGCTATTACAGATGTCATTGAGAAGGCAAACCAGTTATTTGAGGGAGCCTGGGAAATAAGTTCCAAAGACAACCAAAATGCAACCAAGATGAACATGAGGAAAAGGCAATAGATATCACTGTAATGGATCCAAGCAAGTTGTCACCTACACTAATTAGTTAAAAAACTATCTGCTAATGGACAGAGTAGAAGAAATACATGCCAAACTTGAAGCCACTGCATAAATGCAGAGTACCCCATGTAGAAAGAAAAAACACTCACAATGCTAAAGTGAATAAGTTTGAAGGGATGTGAGATTATATTTAACAATTAGATCATCCCAAGCGGCTTTGATTCAGGAATAAGCTTCAAGAATGGGGACTAATTCTGAAATACAATAGTTAGATGAAAGAAAGGGGCATCAAATGGAGCTACTCGTAATAGAGAAGTACCAAACACTTATAGTAAAGTGCCCCTAGCTTGGAGACAATCGTTCAGAGCTAAAGAGAAGAGCTCCACTCCATCACTCACAATGTAGAAGCTGTTGGGTGAGATAAGAGGAAGACCATTATGACAAAGGAAATATGAAGAAAACAAAAGCAACTAGCATCCACACCTAAGAGGAAAATGGAACGCCCACAACCATTGTAGCAAAAGGGGGAGTTTGAAATGAATATCCCACAGTCTTCTAGGGTTAACTTTTCTTGATGTTTAAAATCGTGATCACACATATTATAAGGTGTCTAAAAGACACACATCTTTGGAGGATGAAAGATCATATAGGCGGGCCTAATGCCGGGGATAGTTGGCAGAAGACAGAACGTGAATTTTGATAGTCAATGCAACAAGGATTTCACATGTCGGAGGGTGGAATTGCAAAGTATTACGATGCTCCCAAAATTGAAGATCAACGTATGATCGGAAGCAAGTTTCAAAGCCCATATTTTAAAGGCTCTTGGTGGTACACCAATGTGCATAAGGGCATAAAGAAAATTTCAAAGAGCTCACAGTGGTACATGAGAGTAGGAGTGGGAAGCAAAAATCAAAGCTCTATGCTGCTACGGGAAGCCAAAAATGATAGAATTAAAAGGATTAATTAATGTATTAATTAACAAATTAAAAATATTTCAAATGCTACTCAACAAATGGGAATCTACCATGTGGCATCAGTAGATTAGAGAGAATTGAAAATGAATATAAAATTCAAAAATTTCAAATGCAAAGATTTGAATAGATTTAAAAGTTTTTATATAGTTCAAACTATATAAATTTTTAAATTTTTCTAATTTTAAGCTCTGTTCATGGCTTGGGAGCCAGATTTTTAAATTGATCATAGGGGCACATTTTTTATCCAAAATATGCAATGCAACATACCATTGGAACTAGGAGGAGATAAATTTTCCAGATATGGGGTCAAATTTTGAGCATGTCTTCAACGGTTCACTCTATAAGAAGATTTGTGTTTTCTACGACATTCTCAGCAGAACGAGCAAAGTTCATCATGCAGCATCAGAATTAGTTAGAAGGAAAACTTTGGAGTTTGCTGAAGCCTAAAACAAATTCTGAAAAAGTTTTCATGTCTTTAGAGGTCATTGCAACTGATTTTTGTTGTTGCTTGAGTTCAAATCAGGTATTAAAATTAGTTATTTGTTCAATCAAATATCTGAGATATTTTGTGCTTTTGAGAGCCAAAATGATGGGGATTTGCTATGCAATTTTAGAGAGAGATTAGAGAGATTTTTTTAACTTGTTGAGGATGTTTTCCAAGTGGACACATGTCAAATGCAAAATAGATATGAGAATTCATTTCTCCTATATCATTTTCTTTCTTTCTTATTGTTGTTGTTGGTAGTTTTCTTTGTGATACCAGTAGGGTTCCAGTTTTCACCGTGAAACCAAGGTTGTTGATGGTTTTACTTCCTATCTATTGAGCTGAGCTATAGTAGTGAAGGTCACACATCTACTCTTGTGCAGATTTTCATTTCATTTTCATGTATTGTTATTTTGAGATGATGGAAATTAATGTTAGATTATGTGACATATCTAGAGTTTCATTTAGTTTTACCAATTTATGTATTCAGTCTTTCCAAGGATGAATATAAAAGGGATTTACAATGAATTATTTGGGTTTTTTAATTTTTTCTCCTAATTCTTCATATGATATTGACTTTTAGATTAAATGAACAAAGTTCATTTGATTTAAGGCAGCTTGGATGAGTTGTACATTAGATCTGTTGTTGCTTTTGACTCAAGGAGTTAAGTAAATGTTTTAATGTTCTTTCTGATAGGGTTTTTGGGTGTATGGAGGGGATATTTCATAAGAATGGAATTTGGGGATTTCAGTCAATAAACTTAATTGTAATGCAATCAAGTTAGGTCATCCTACTGGTAATGACTTTATATCCCAATAGATAAGGCATTGATCACTAAGTCAGATGCAAGCTGATATGAATGTCATTTGTACAAATCATTTTAGTCAAATAAATTTAGTTCTTCATGTTTTGTAGTGGGCTAAAAGGAATTAACCCTTACTTAGCTTATGGATTCATAGGTTATGATCTATAACTATTTCATTCTTATGTTATTGCATACGTATTAGAAGACAAAAGGGTTTCATCTGTTGTTAATAGGTTTAGATTTATGTTTAATTGCACTAGTACCATATATCAAACCTCAAGGTTAACCTGCCTAGGTCTTGCAAAGCCTGAAGTGAAGAAGGAGTTATGCCTTATAGTTGGCCCAAGATTGCAGTCGAGTGTATCCATCATAGGAATTTGCTAGCCTTAGATGCATTGGTCTAGTTTCTTGGTTATTTTCAAAATTGTTAAATCAAGAGCCAACAAGTTCTATAGAAGATAGGATTTGGGGCCAAGCTAACTTGTGTAAACTAGAGTTGATGGACATCAAGTAGAAAATAGTGGCATCCTCAAAGTTGTAGACCCCAAAGGACAAGAAGGAGGTAGGATCTCCCCTATTGGCTAGAAAGCTTTTTCTCTTTCTATAAATGAAGATATGGTGAGAGCTACCAAATCTGAGCAATCTCCTCTTTAAAATTTTTCTATTTTTCATTTGTTTAGACGTTAAATTTCTCCTTGTAGGGAAGTTTCTAGATAATTGGTTTAATAATGTATGGGAAAGAAATGGGGAATTGTTGTGAATTTTAATACAGATTCAAAGAGGGATCTGTGTTGTGTGTTTTTCTCAAAATATACAATATGAAAGATATGGTTTTAGCAAAATGCTTATGGAATGTGGGCAATCTTGATGTAGAGACCTAGGTGGACTTTCAATTACTCATATCAAGAGGGACTTCCATAGAGTTCTCATAACACAAATATACCACCTTCTTAGGATTATTCTCCTTGATCCAAGCCATCTCCAAACCTTATCAGAGTGCACATATAATTTCTTGTGCCACCATAGGCTCTACATCTTAGAAATCATCCCCAATGTCCCTTAATCCATCCAATGGATTCATCCAAGCAATTTGTTCAATAACTATCAAATGCCCACAATGGCTCAATAGGCTCCAAACTTGACTTCACCTTAAATAGGTGTTTCCTCTAGCTTCACACACTTCAAAAAAATTAAACTAATAGGTTCCCAAATTTTCAAAACTCTCAACTCACCATCTAATACAAAAACTCACTTCTAGCCCTTCACCGGGCCTATTTCCCAATTAGCCCTGCCTTATTTAGTTTTCCAAAGTTTTCTTCCACTTTTCCCAAAACACTCAGAAATATAAGACCATATCTAAATACCCTTTTCCAAGTTACACAACATACTTCAAAGGTTTATACTATTCCTTTGGACCAAATACCCAAACTATTACTGCTGCTCCACAATTAGTCTTCCTATTAGCCCTCCATTTACAAAGCATCTACTAATAGATCACATCCCCAAAACTTCTAACCCAAAAAAGAGTTGTAACACCATCAAAAATAAAGGATTTTCACATTTATAGGAGATTCCACCAAGTTTCACTTGCCCAATCATCAACCCTCCTTCCTAGGTGCCTAAGCCTAGGGTTTTCTCAAACTCACCTTTCCAAGTGTTTCCAGATCCTTCCAATGGATCTAACACCTTCACATAGCCTTAACATGATCTTATATGCCATAAAATATAGTCCTCATGTTGGTAGAATCTCCAGACCTTGACTGGTCCAATCACCATGTGACCCCAAACAACATTCTGTCACAATCAGAGATCTCTTTCTTCACCTCCTTGCATAACCCTGCTTGAAAGACTTTGCATTCAAGGAATAATTTACATGTTTAGCCCTTCTCCCACAAGAAACAACCATCTACATAAAGTGGGAGGGGCTTTCCTTCATTGAGACAACAAAATAGTGGTAAACCTATCACGTGACAGTCTGATTGCTGCAGACAAAATCTCTTCTTTCTTATAAACTTTCACAAACCAAACATTAATAAATCATAACCAAAGCCTTCTAAGCAATTAAGATTCAAATACAAAGCTTTTGATGTCAATAGAACTTACAAACTATAAAACAATCAAGAATGCATTGATCATTGTCTATGACAATCTTTAATGGCGGAGAGACACTATATTTTATTGATTTTTCAAAGCTTTTCTTGAATCCTCGATACATACTCCTACTTTTACATTCATTTACTTCATGTTTTATAATCTCTTTTCCCTTTCCAAACTAACCAACCCTCTAAAGAACTGACTGGAATAGCCTAACTATTTCATAATAGTCACATTACAGTTTTGACAACCTTTTATTAGCAAAACCTTACTAATTGCTAAAACTTTGTACTAAAGACTTTTAACATAATCCTAAAATGACTTCAATTTGCCTGTAGACACCTAAATTTGTCGAAAACCCATTTCCTAACCAATTAAATAAATATTTATTATTTATTTAATTCCCCTACCTTTAATTAAATAAATTTGCATTTATTTAATTACATTTACCTTACCTTGATTTAAATAAACTAAGGTTTATTTAAATCCTAGCCCATTCACTTTAATTAAGTACTTCGTTTACTTAATTAATTCCTTGCCTTATCCCCCTTGGAATTAAATATTACATTTAATCCTATTTGAGCACATGGCTCCTACTTTTAACCCTCACCTAACCTCACTATCTTAACTAACCCACCTTTCTAAACCTACCCACTTCCTTAATCATGCTTGCTTTGCATAATCACCTAGCTAATCACCTTTTAATCCTAAGTGTGTGCTCACACATGTGTGAGGAATCCTCACATATGTGTGAGGGATGTTCACACTTTCCTCATCCCTCATGTCTTACATGCCTCTTGTACACTTGTCCTCTTGCATGAGAATCAAGTTGTCTCACACATGTGTGAGAAGCCATGCCTTCTCACACCTCTTGCACACTTGTCCTCTTGCATGAGAATCAAGGTGTCTCACACATGTGTGAGAAGCCATGCTTCTCACACCTCATTGATCATGTCACCATCAGAGGTTTCTCACACATGTGTGAGCATATTGCCCCCTTTGAATGGTTAAAACCCTAATCCATGTGGAGACTCCTTGGTCTCCACCTCATAGACACCTCATCGATCTTGAGAGATCCTAGCCCTTCATCTTGCATTGAATCTCAGTCGTCTGTTGCATCTCTTTTCCTATAAAAGGAGAGCCCTCTTCTCATTTTGTTATGCTATAGGAATTGTGAGCAACTAGATCCCATGAGCAAGGAAATCATCTACACTTGATGGTTTCATGAGGTTTGCATAGTGATATTTTGAATGGTTTTATGCTCTTTTTTGTTTCATGTTGCTTATTTACATGTTTAGCTTCCATATTTTAAGGTTTGCATGATCATGTAGGAGTATGCATTAGTTGCTTAATGCTTATTCTCTTATTACATTTTTATGCAATACATTTTGTTATGTCCGGTGGGACCCACTTCACGGGTTTGAACTAATGATCTAATGTGTTTTTGAGTGTTTTGTGAGTGTTCAAGCTTGTAGGTTGAAGGCCTGCATTTGGAGATCAAGTTTCACGAAAAAGCCTCTAATCGAGCCATAAAGCCCTTCATCACGCTTGAAGCACATAAGGGAAGTTTTTTTGACATACATCACTTTATATTTCTTGTTTCCCTATTTCTAACTTGTAGGAGTGTATATACATTACGTATACTTCATTCATTGGAAAACTTAAAAAATACTCCTTTGTTAATAGATAAATAAGTTTTTTATAAAAAAGTGTGTTTCATCTTTATTTATGCTTTTTTTTAAAATCATTTATATATGTGTGTTAGCAATATATATATATATAAATTGTTTAAAATAAAAAAAATGACCTTAGTTTAGTTTAACAAGGAGGAAAGTTTTAAATATATATTAAAAAAAAAATTAAAAATTTTGAAAAAAAAAAATATATATATATATATATAAATATATATAAATATAGATATATATAAATATATATATATATATATATATATATAAATATAGATATATATAAATATATATATATATATAAATATAAATATATAAATATATATATATAAATATATATATATCTATATAAATATATATATATATATATATAATAATAATAAAAAAATCATTTTCATTGTGCAAGCTTGGCACCTGCAGGTGCCACCAGTGGCAGTGCCAATGAGCGTCGCCCCCACGCAGCTGAAGATTCCTGTCGTCGATGCTGCAACAACTCCCACATTTCCATCTCCTCCGTGGTGTCACCATTCACAGCACCTGCAACCTACTTCCCCGGTGGCTCTATCTTGTCCACCGCCGTCGAAACCCCCCTCCCTGCTACGCTGCTCAGCTCACTGAGCACCTTGCAACCCTACAGCTTACCCTAGCCACCTCTGCCAAGTGCCTTCGCTCAATCGAGCCACTCCCGCGGCTTCCTCTTTGTCGTAGGCCCAATGTCAACTGCTGCCGTCTGCCCACAAATACTCCACGTGACCACTGTTCATGACACCCGCCCCGATCTCTAGAAGCCATTGCTCAGCATCGACCATCGCTCAACCTACAATCATGCTAGTTACCACTGCCAAAAACCCTCGCGCTTCATCAGCCCGTGGTCGCCACCTCCACTCACTTGTAACACACTCACCACTTACTTTCTCCCCGCAGCCACGCCACTCTGTCCACCCATGGCTCAACCCTTGGCCTCTCTACGCTGAAACCACCACTCCTCTGCTTTGCCTTTAGCCACTACTCATCCGCTTCCCTTGTACACCCTCCACTCCATCGCTCCCAAACCCTGCTCTGCCTCCCTGGGCTCCTCTCAATTGCTCCTTCCTGCCTATGCCAAAACCCTAACCCGTGACCCCTTTGCCACTAGCTCCTCTAAAACCTGCTCCACCCGCCTTGCCTTTTTTCTCATTATCTTAAAACTTTGATATTATTTTCATTTTAAAAAGGGGCAAAGCAAAAAACTAAAACAAAAAAGAAAATAATAAACTTTTTATTGCCTTTTTCATTATCTTGTTTAAAACAAAATAACATTTATCTTTTTACTAACCACTTTGGAGTTTTATTATTATTATTTTATTATTTTTCAAAAAAGTCAAAATAACAATTTTTTTTTTGCTTGATGTGCACCTAACTGTCAAATTTTTTCTCGTAGGTCACTGACAGCAACACTGCATCAGTAGTCCACATGCCCTTCTAAGTCATAAGGAACAACCTTTGGTTTTTTGCTCATAACTTGAGCATACAGACTCCATTTTTGAAAAGCAAAATATTGCTAGAAAGCTGATTTCGAGCCTTTCATCATGGTGCTACTTTCATTAGATTTTGATGCTATCTAGATCTCTATTTTTTCATGTCAAAGACAAAACTTTGTGCTAACCTTTTCATTGTAGGGTTGTTTCACGTTTGTCCTACATTTTCACTGCCCTAACTTGTGGTTTTGCAGGGATATTTTCTCACTAACCATATTGCTTGCAGATTTTTGCTTTAATTTTATTTTGGGAATGAACTTGTATGCCTAAACACTTGTCTTTGAATGCATGGTTAACACTTAAACACTCAAACTCAATCTTGAATGCATGGTTAATTGAACAACACTTTTGCTTTGGAATGAATGATAACACAATCTTGCATGTCTAAGGATAAATGAACATTGCAATACACATTTCAATTTGGTGCTTAAAATGAACAATCACTCAATCTTGAATGCATAACTGAATTGGTTCTTTGCTTGTCGAATTTGCTTATGCACACGCTCGATTTACTTTCTTGTTGACAAATTTGTGCTTTTCATTTATGTTGATGACGATTTCAAGTTGGAAAGAACATTGTATGCTTTAAACACATGTGTCTTCAAAGTAGGTTAGAAAACCTAAAGTTTCATTGGAAAAGAACACGTGTCTTTTAAACCCCAAGGCCACTTACGTATTCTCTCCCCTCACGCCTTCAGGTGATCTTGGGTGCACAAGAAATAAGTGGTCTTGTTTTTACTTTTTTAAGAGACCTACTTAGGGATTTCATCACCCCTCGGGATGACCTCAACTCTAATGTTTTGGTAGATTATAAATAGTGGGAGGTGAATCGAAAGACACCTCTCTTGGAAGCAAAATATTGTCACTCTTGGCTAAGCCCCAACGAACTTTATACCTTTGGGAAGTGAAGGAGGAGATTTAGGTTATCGTCTCCCCCCGACTATGTGGCAGTATTTTCTTTCATCTACAGATTTGGGCCTCATGTACCTTGTGTATATCGAAGATGCCCTCTAGTTGATCCTTGTACATCCTAGTTGAAACCTTATAGGTTTGTTGGTGTGTTTGACATTCTTGAGTGTTTGAAACACACTTTCCTTATACATATTTCCTTGTTTGATTTTGCATCTTAAACCTAAAAATCCAAAAACATCATAAAACATAAAAACCCCCAAAAATTGTAAAACTTCAAAAATAAAAAAAAATCTAAAAAAAAATCTCAAAAATATCAAAAGCAAGTCTTGGTTTAGGTTCCCCTTAGTCAAGTTGTCCACATCATTCCACATCACATCTTCTCTTCATCAAAGTCATCACACTCATACATCTATTGTCTTCATCATTCACATCATTGCTTGATGCCTTCATCATCTCTATTCGTCCAAATCATTTCCTCATCTTTCTAATCATTCAATCTAATTCCTCATCTTCATCCTAGTCATGATTCATCATCATCCAAATCCAATTTCCTCTGCCAATCTCATAATGCATTCTTAATTCAATCCTTCACATCATCATCCTTCTAATCCAATTCCTTGTCAAATTCATTCTTTTCTAATCAATTCTTAATTCAATCCATTTACATATTTCTCCATAATTAATCTTCCTAATTTCATTCATGTCTTCTTGTAATTCAACTTTGCATCAAATCTTCTACTTTGGTCATAGGAGCATAGTCATACACATTGGACTTTCATTCAAATCCCACATTCACTCGTTTGCAATATCAGAGGGTTTATATCACATCAAATAAAACCCTAGTCAATCTCAATATCAATATCCAATCAAATCAAAATCAAATCAAATCAAATCAAGTCCAATCAATATCAAGTCCAATCCATTTCAAATCAAATCAACACAAAATCCCAACTCGCTCCTAGTCTCAAGTTCATATTCCATCCATCATCAAATCTTTCATCACTCTTCTTCTAAAATCTATGGATCCAAATTTGCTTAATCAAATGGTTGACAATCTTCAAAGACAATATGGAGTTCTGCCTCCTATTCAACCTGCATATCAAATCCATCCTCAACACTTCATATCCAACTTCAATCCATCTCATGTGCATTATTCTTCTACCTTTGACAAGGGAAATCCACCTCATTACCCTTCCACTACATATGATTCCATTCATAGCCCACACACTTCCTCAAACACAAATGACCTTGCCAAGGAAATAGAGCAATTAAAGAATTATCTCTTAACAAGCCAACAAAATGAGGCCACTTCCATGCCATGTGTCCTCTTCCTCCATGTTTCAAAGATCCTAGTCCTCATGTCCATCCAACCCCAATCCTCCATGCAATTCCCTCCACAATCCTAATCCTCCAAAAACATCATCTCCACCTCATAAGGGGTATTTCTCATCATTATTGGCTAAATGTAAAAAAACAAGATAAAGTGAGCCAATCACCCAAAGTTCTTCCTCCAAAGCATCTCACTATAGATTACTCTTCTCCTCTAGATCTGAGCATTTCTCCATCCCATTGTTCCCCCATCCCTCAAGATCCATTTATCCCTCCTATTCCATCTCATAATTCCCTTCCTAATCAAGATCAAGGCATTCCATGTACCACACACATTATTGATTCCATTCCATCTCATGAGTTAGCCTCCATAGATCCTCCACTTCATGAAGAAGTTCCTTCCACTCCATCCACTAATACCCCTCCATATCAAGATCAAATCACTCCATCTCCTAATCCTATTCCATCTCATGATCCACTTATTCCACTCCATGATACTCTTCTAAGTCAAGATCAAAGCACCCCTTCATTTGTCTTTCATGATGCCACCCCATCTCCAAATCCTATTATCCCTCATAATTCCCCTTGTGATCCTAATCCTCCACATGATCCTATTACACCTATCCAATCCACTCATGAACCCCATATACTTGGACTTGCATCTTGTATTAAAAATAATAAGTATCCCATTGAAGACATAATGTCTCAAGATGTTGGTACACCTTCCACTCCTTCCAAACCTAAATTTTCTCCATCCAAACCTAAAAATTCCCATCATTCCTCTTCCGAATCCATTTTAGGACCTTATATCCATATTACCATTCCTTCCTCACTTTCATCCATTCTAGGTCCTTATTTTCCATAACCAAACCCTTCATCCCTTCCTTCCATTTTGGGTCCTTCCATACATCCCTCTACCATATCCATGTTTTCCACGTCATCCCCTCATACTCCTAGTAAAGATCAACAAAGGCACACATCCTTGAATTCCTTCCAATGTTCACCATCCATACGCTCCCCACCACATTTACCTTCATGCACCCATACCATGGCCAATGGAAGCAAATTGGATGCCAAAGAAAATGAGAATAAAACCAAAAATCCACAAAATCCAAAGGATCAACATGTCCCCTCTAAAAGACATGTCCAAGAAAAGAAAAATTTGATCCAAAGCAAAATCAAAAGCCTGCAAAGGCTGAAAATAAAAAATGCAAAAATTTTGTCGATACCAAAGCTACTTAATGTAGCAATGAATCTCAAAGAAAGATTCACAATGACATCCAATTCTGCTAATCTAAGGGCTTCCCCTATACATAATCCATCCACACTTCCACTTTACAAATCCATTTTGGGTTCTTATATACCCAAATCCACCATTCTAAGTCCATCGTCTACTTCATCCATTTTGGGTCCCTATATCCCAAAATTCAAACTTTCTCCTACATATCCTTCAAGGTGTGTGCCAATGATGATATTTCTGCCTCCTTCATCCATTCATTCACAAGTCTTCCAACCTAGCATCCATCAACCATGTCTTCCTCCGTCTCACTCCAGCCCCTTAATCCAACCTTTTTCATAAGCCATTGTCCTCCATTCACTACCCTCCCAGCATCTATGAGAAAATAGTCAAAATTCCTTGAAAATAAAAAAGAAAAGAAAAAAATATCAAGGGATACCATCCATATAAATAGATGCTTGAGTCCTCCCTTCATTCTCCTATCATGTATCCATTGTCTTCCAATTCCATTTATCCCTCCATTCACTTTTCCTCTTCCACTTGCACTCTACACTGGGGGCAAGCTCCATCCATACTACTCTTTCATACATACCTTCCATACTTCCATCTACTATTCATTGTCCTTTTCCATCTTTGATCTTGACTTTCACTTTCTTTTCATCCATCCATTTGTGCTTTCCATGTCGCTTTCTCATTATCCATACATTATCCTATATACATCCATAATTCTTCCATATATTTGATCTTGACATGCTATCTATCTCTTCCATTCCATCGTCCTTGTCATGTTCATTTGTGCATTTCCAATCCACCTCCATACTTCCATCCTTTTTTCATATGTCCTTGATCTTGGTCATCCCTTCCATCCCATCCACTTCATATCGTACATTTCCTCCATATCCTTCATATCATTATCCCTATTTCACAACCTCCCTCTCATATCCCTTCTTCCTTCCACTTTCATGCCCATGCTCATGATCCATACTAGAGGCACATTAACATAAGGTTCATACATGCTTTGGAAGAGAACATGCCTTCTCTTCCTCCATATGCTCACCTTCGTACCATCTTTCCATTTTTATGCACCTTTTCCCACCATATTTCCTTCCATTTTCCTATCCTTGGTATGGGGCATTTGGACTCCTTTGAAACATGGTCCTTGGTTCCACACTTTTCGACACCATATCATTTGGCCCCTCATATCCTTTCACCATCCCTTTTGTCCACCAACTCCCGTTGCTTTTCCTCCATTTACCATGCCTTGGCTCTCCCTTGTCATTAGTCCCATTCAATTCTCTCCCACATTCGTTCATATCACATTCAATCTAAGTCTTCCAATTCACTTCAATCAAATTCATTCTTCAATCAATTTTCCCTTCTTCTAATTATTTCACATCAAATCAATTCTACTTTCGTCATTCTTCATCCTATCAATATCTATTCTTCCAATCTCATCCACGTTCATTCTTCTATCTGCAATAAAATCAAAAAATCAAAAAAATCACTATGCAATCAATACTAATTCAATCAATCTAATCTTGCAATCTTGTACATCAATCTTTAATCAATTCATCAATTTGACCCAATCAGTTGATAATCCATTAACCATATTCAAACATTCTCAGGGGATGAATCCTTCCCAATCCTTGGATGTGCATTACGCTTATTGGTAGCTTTGCCATCCTTAATCAATCATCATCAATCAATCCATTAATGGGTTTTCAGCTTGACTAGGGGCAAAATATTGGTTTTCTTTTGGTTTTTCATGCATGATTGCTTGTTACTTATATTCATTAGTATTGTTTGCATTGATCATGGTCTTTGCATCCTATTGTCCCAGGAATCATGGTCTTCCATATCATAGTTTCATAAGGCATATGGTTGTATTAGACCCCTATTTTCACGTACTTGACACATTGTCATCTTGGTTCCTCATACCTTGATGCATAGTGTTGAATACAATATCAAACTTAGGTTGTTCACACCATTGCAGCATAGCTTTCCCACTCCCTTCCATCTTCCTCTCCATTTCGAGAGCACATCCATTTTCTCCTAACCCAGATGTCCTCTCAAGGGGGCATACCTTTCCATCCTTGTCATCCTTCCTCATCCTTCCACGACTAGGGCACCGTGCTACTAGTCTTATCCTCCCAGCCACTATATTTTATTCTTCTTTGATATAACATTACTAATGCTATATCAAAGAGGGGCAAAATATAGACACCTAAATTTGTCCCCATCTCCTAACCAATTAAATAAATATTTATTATTTATTTAATTCCCCCACCTTTAATTAAATAAATTTGCATTTATTTAATTACATTTACCTTACCTTGATTTAAATAAACTAAGGTTTATTTAAATCCTAGCTCATTCACTTTAATTAAGTACTTTGTTTACTTAATTAATTCCTTGCCTAATCCCCCTTGGAATTAAATATTACATTTAATCCTATTTGAGCACATGGCTCCTACCTTTAATCCTCACCTAACCTCACTATCCTAACTAACCCACCTTTCTAAACCTACCCACTTCCTTAATCATGCTTGCTTTACATAATCACCTAGCTAATCACCATTTAGTCCTAAGTGTGTGCTCACACATGTGTGAGGGATGTTCACACTTTCCTCATCCCTCATGTCTTTCATGTCTCTTGCAGACTTGTCCTCTTGCATGAGAATCAAGTTGTCTCACACATGTGTGAGAAGCCATGCCTTCTCACAGCTCTTCCACACTTGTCCTCTTGCATGAGAATCAAGGTGTCTCACACATGTGTGAGAAGCCATGCTTGTCACACCTCATTGATCATGTCACCATCAGAGGTATCTCACACATGTGTGAGCATATTGCCCCCTTTGAATGGTCAAAACCCTAATCCATGTGGAGACTACTTGGCCTCCACCTCATAGACACCTCATTGATCTTGAGATATCCTAGCCCTTCATCTTGCATTGAATCTTAGCCGTCCATTGCATCTCTTTTCCTATAAAAGGAGAGCCCTCTCCTCATTTCCAACAAGCACTATCTACCCCATTGTTATGCTACAGGAATTGTGAGTAGCCACATCCCATGAGCAAGGAAATCATCTACACTTGATGGTTTCATGAGGTTTGCATAGTGATATTTTGAATGGTTTTATGTTCTTTTTTTGTTTCATGTTGCTTATTTACATGTTTATCTTCCATATTTTGAGGTTTGCTTGATCATGTAGGAGAATGCATTAGTTGCTTAATGTTTATTCTCTTATTACATTTTTATGCAATACAGTTCCTAATAGGACTTAATGACTCCCAACTAACTCAATGTTCCTAATGACTTCTACTTAGCTTCTTGATTGCTTTATTGTGCCATATGTGTCCTATATGAAAATGTTACACATTTTTCCAATTATGTTGTACTTATTTGCATTTATTATGCAAATCGTGACCCTTTGATCTCATTTAATCATCCTAGTACCTTCTAAGACTCCCCTTTACCCTTGACATATCATTAATGACCCCTATGTACATTCTAACTCTCACAATGCCATTGAGGCTTATATAATTGATCTTAATACAAAATGATCATAAAACATATTTTAAGGACCATTTCATGGTCTTATTACAACCAATGACCAATCATGGTCATGTTGACATCTTGTTGCCTCTAGGGTCTTCTTATGCCTTCATCCTTGGCCTTGATACTCTTGCATCAAATCTTTACTTAGAGCTTTTCATTGGTCTCCAAATGGTAATGTGAACCAAGTCATTTGCTCATTCATCAACCAATTGGGTTGAATAACAAAACATGTAGCCAAAATTCTGGTCGTTCATTCCATGGATGTTAAAGTCTCTGGACTTGGTGATGTAAGTAGAAGAATCTTAGCGACTGTACTCACTTAAATGCTAGGGTTTTGGTTACATTAGAGCCCTAAGTTGAAATTCCTAAAGTTCTTTCTTTGAATGTTGAAGGAAATAAATATTCTCTAAACTTTAACTTACTCAAAAATCTACAGGCTTTTTTTCATTGTAAAATTAATGGACATACTTGTTGATATTTGATAGCCATGAAAAATATGCAAAGAGATTTTATTGTTAAACTAAACTTGGACACACACACACACACACACACACACACAAAGGGGTGGGGGGGTTAGGATTTAGTGATAGAATGAGAGAGGTTATGAATTAGTAATAGAAAATGAGTGAAAGATCTTAGGAGTGTGTGTGTGTGTGTGTGTGTGTGTGTGTGAGAGAGAGAGAGAGAGAGAGAGAGAGAGAGAGAGAGAGAGAGAGAGAGAGAGAGTTATGACTAAGTTTGTAACAAATGCGTGAATGATTAGATGCACTTGAATTGGGAATTTTTTTGTAGCTTGAACAAAAGATACATGTGAAATATCTGAATAGATTTTGTCTAATCTAAAAATAACCTATTCTTTCCATATCTATAATTATACCATGTAAATTAGATATCATGGAAAAACCCTTTAAGACCAACAATAGCATTAATCATATTCAAATTTCTCTTGAATTTATCCCAAAAGTACTATTCACTCCCCTTCTGAGCCAATTTATTACCACCAAATTTTTTTGTTCCATCTTTAATAATATTAAAATATCTTACAATTAGTCAATGAGTATCTAGGAGGTTGGAGGCAAGCTAATCCTAAATATTGTTCTTTCCCTTAAGTCATTAGGTGCATATACATTACAAATACCAAAGGGTTCCTCTCATTCTTTACAAATGATCCATTGAACTCTCTTGCATGGTGAGTATCCAACAACCACCACA
Source organism: Cupressus sempervirens (assembly GCA_028749045.1). Classification (NCBI taxonomy): domain Eukaryota; kingdom Viridiplantae; phylum Streptophyta; class Pinopsida; order Cupressales; family Cupressaceae; genus Cupressus; species Cupressus sempervirens. The sequence continues at coordinate 883,880,676 of CM053789.1, forward strand.
TTATTTGACCATTTAGGACCCACAAGAATACCCCCACCTACATTCCCTTTATCATGACTAGTACAATAACATTTAGCCTTGTCCAAAATAAATTTCAAAGTATTAAAGGCATCAAATCCAACCACTTTTTTTCCCAAAAATAAACATTAGCTTTTTCATGTAAACTATTACCCACTTTCTAACAATATACTTCCTAGCTATGTAGACTTTTCATCACCTTCAAGATTGGGATGGTTTTGTGTTCTTATACAACATGTTAAAACATTTAGACATATCTAGTTGCTTTTTCTTTTCACCATCTCTAACAATTTTAGGGCTTTTTTTTTCTACCATTTTCCTCTTTTACATGAAATATTTTCTAAGAGCTTTAGTAAACCCTCCATTATGAATTCATATATCATCCATAGACTTCACACATTTGAATTAATTTGATTGTTATCAACAATTTCCCTTCTGAGTTTTATAGTTTCACATGACAAGGCACTTTGTTCCATAATCAACTATTTATGGCTCCTAATCAATTCAACTCTCTCATTAAAATTTTCTAGGGAAATTTTTTTGGGAATTATTTTTTATGGGGACATTACCCTTATTATTAACAACATGTGGGGTGGACACTCTAGTTGACAATCACTAGGTTAAAGCCTTTGGGCTTGGTGATGTAAGAAGAAGAATCTAAGTGACTTTACTCACTTGAATGCTAGGGTTTTGCTTGCATTAGAGCCCGAAGTTTAAATTCCTAAAGTTCTTTCTTTGAATGTTGAAGGAAATAAATATTCTTGTAACTTGCTCAAAATTTTAGGGTTTTTTTTTTCATTGTAAAATTAATGAGCATACTTGTTGAGATTTTATAGCCTTGAAAAATATCCAAAGAAATTTTATTGTTAAAGTTGAAATTGGAGAGAGAGAGAGAGAGAGAGAGAGAGAGAGAGAGAGAGAGAGAGAGAGAGAGAGAGAGAGAGAGAGAGAGAGAGAGAGAGAGAGAGAGAGAGAGAGAGAGAGAGAGAGGATTAGGATTTAGTGATAGAATGAAAGAGGTTATGAATTAGTGAGAGATAGTGAGTGAAAGAGCTTAGGAGTTTGTGTGTGTGTGTGTGTGTGAGAAAGAGAGACTAAGAGAGAGAGAGAGAGAGAGAGAGGGAAATAATTATGACTAAGTTTATAAGAAACGGGTGAATGATTAGATGTGCACTGACAATATGCACTTTTATTGGGAAATTTTTTGTAGCTTGAACAAAAGATATATGTAAAATATCAGAATAGATTATGTCTAATCTACAAATAACATGTTCTTTCTAGTTCTATTATTACACCATGTAAATTAGATATCATGAAAAAACTCTTTAAGACCAATAATAGGATCAATCATATTCAAATTTATCTTGAGCTTATCCCAAAAGTACTATTCATTCCCCTTTCGAGTCAATTTATTAGCACCACATTTTTTTTTCCATCTTTAATAAGATTAAAATCTCCCACAATTACCTAGTGGGTGTCTAGGAGGTTGGAGGAAAGCCAATCCCAAAATATTGCTCTTTCCCTTAAGTCATTAGGTGCATATACATTACAAATACCAAAGAGTTTCTCTCATTCTTTACAAATGATCCATTGAAGTCTCTAGCATGGTAAGTATCCATCAACCACAACATTATATGACCATTTAGGACCCACAAGAATACCCACACCTACTTTCCCTTTATCATGACTAGTACAACAACATTTAGCCTTGTCCAAATAAATTTCAAAGTATTGAAGGCATCAAATCCAACCACTTTTATTTCGCAAAAATAAACAATATTTTTGTCATGTAAACTATTACCTACTTTCTAACAATATACTTCCTAGCTATGTAGACTTTTCATCACCATCAAGATTGGGAGGGTTTTGGGTTCTTAGACAACATGTTAAAACATTCAAACATATTTAGTTGCTTTTTCATTTCACTATCTCTAACAATTTTAGGGATTTTTTTTGTTTTTCTACCATTTTCCTCTTTTTCATGAAATATTTGCTAAGAAATATGGTAAACCCTCCATTATCAATTGATATAGCATCCATAAACTTCACACATTTGAATTAATTTGATTGTTATCAACAATGTCCCTTTTGGGTTTTATAGTTTTACACAACAAGGCACTTTTTTCCATAGTCAACTGTTTATGGCTCCTAATCAATTCAACTCTCTCATTAAAAGTTTCTAGGGAAATTTGTTCGGTGTTATTTTTTATGGGGACATTGCCTTTATTATTAACAACACATGGGGTGGACACTCTGGTTGATAACCATTGGGTTAAAGCCTTTGGGCTTGGTGATGTAAGAAGAAGAATCTCAGTGACTTTACTCACTTGAATGCTAGGGTTTTGGTTGCATTAGAGCCCAAAGTTGAAATTCCTAAAGTTCTTTCTTTGAATGTTAAAGGAAATTAATATTCTTGTAACTTTAACTTGCTCGAGAATTTAGGGGTTTTTTTTCATTTTAAAATTAATGGACATACTTGTTGAGATTTTATAGCCTTGAAAAATATCCAAAGAGATTTTATTGTTAAATCTAAACTTGGACACATACGGAGCGAGGGAGGGAGGGAGAGAGAGAGAGAGAGAGAGAGAGAGAGAGAGAGAGAGAGAGAGAGGTTCACATTTTGTAAAGAGAGAGGTTAGGATTTAGTGATAGAATGAGAGAGGATATGAATTAGTAAGAGATGATGAGTGAAAGAACTTTGGAGTTTGTGTGTGTGTGTACGAGAGAGAGAGAGATTAGGGGTGTAGCCACCCAAAAATTGGCAAAGACCTAAATCACATAATTATAATCAATCGAGTCCAAATTAAAGAGAAAATTAGAAGAAACACAATAGACTTTCAAATCAAAAATCACATCAGGTCATTAATCACCTATCAAATCAAAAAGACCTAAATCAACTTTAAAAGAGTAAGAAAACAATTAAAATTCATAAAATGAAATTCAAAAAGGGAGGAAGAAAAAGACAAAGTGTTGAAAATGAATCATTTATTAAATCAATAAAATCATTCTCACAAGATTGAAAATCTCCCTTTTACCATTTAAAAGAATTTGAAAAATCCTCATATTATCCTCAAAACCAAGTCTATTGAACTCTTCCTCCTGACCTCTTATGACATATTTTTAGTTTCACTTTCACCCCCAGTCAAAGGTGAAAATCTTGGTTCTTACCCCAACCCCTTTTGAAATCCTATAAATAGGAGGGAAATCTAAGAGGCAAGGGACAAAAGTTTTTATGCGTCTACACTATAGGCATATTTAGACTCATCATTTTAGCATTTCCATTGTAGCAAGTTCATAGCATTTTAGCATCATTTTGTATCATTTAGCATCATTTATTGCATATTAGTTCATGACATGATCATTTCAAGAGCATTGCTAGGAGTTGTGTTTCACATATAATTTGCATTTTTGTCATAGATCTTGCATGTTTTCATTGTAGATCTGCATTATCAGCATAATCCCATTCTAGAAATGTCACTAAGATGCTGCTCTGAGAGCTATTTTAGCAGTTGTAGTTAGGGAAACATGGGACGCTTGTAGAGATTACATTCTAATGATGATATCTTGGGTCTAGATTAGTTCATCATCAGTCTATTTGCATTCTGTGAAGAACCTCCTTATAGCAATATCGTGAGAATGCTCGAAATAACAAAATACAAAGTGATAGCAGAACTCAGAATGAATCTACTAATCGCAGGCCACTTCGAGGGGGTAACCTCCTTTGAGCAAGCTCAATACAATAAATTCGTCCGTGCCCATCAAGGGCCTCAACCTATTCTTATATACTGGGTACGATCTAGAAAAGTAATACTACCTATGCATGTGGGATAATAAAATATACTCACGGGACGACTTACAAAGCATATGCGTCCAACAACACTACTCTAACAAAATAAACAGAAGGAACACACAGGTTCCTAACATCCCCTCTCCCTTAGAAAAAAGCTTTGTCCTCAAAGCTTAAGGTGTGGAAATTGTTGTTGAATCTGAAGAAGGGGTTCCCAGGTAGCATCCTCTGGTTGCATGCCATGCCACTGAATCAAGACCTCAGAGATGGAGCGAGAGCGAAGCTGGCGAGTGCGCTGGTCAATGATTGCCACCGGCTCCAGGATAATGGATCCTTCCGTATCCATTTCAGGGAGAGTAGTTTGTGCTCTGACAGTGGTACCCAGAACTTTCTTTAGACAAGAAACATGAAAGACTGGATGAATGCGGGAAGAAGGAGGAAGTTCCAGTTTATAAGCAACTGAACCAATCTTCTGCAGAACCTTATAAAGCCCATAAAATTTTGGGGCCAGCTTATGACGCCCTTTCAGCTTTAGGGAGGATTGTTTGTATGGCTGTAGACGAAGAAAAACCATATCCCCAACTTGAAATGAGCGCTCAGAACGGTGTTGATCTGCTTGCTGTTTCATCCGATTACGGGCCATGTGAAGATTATCCTGTAAGGTACGAAGAATCTGATCCCTGCTGCGGAGAACTATGTCAACTGCCTGGACTGGTGAGCTGTTGGGAGTGTAGGGAAGGAGCACTGGAGGTGCCTGACCATAGACTGCTTCATATGGAGTCATTTTAGAGGCAGTGTGGTAAGAGGTATTGTACCACCATTCAGCTAAAGGGAGCCACTTGGCCCACTGATGTTGCTGCTCGGAAGTGAAGCAACGAAGATAAGTTTCCAAGCATTTATTGACAATTTCAGTTTGACCATCAGTTTGTGGGTGATAGCCCGAACTCATCTTCAGTTTGGTGCCAGTTTTCTGAAACAGTTCAGTCCAAAAATGACTGGTAAAAGTTGCATCACGATCAGAGAAAATGGAAGAAGGGAGTCCATGAAGATGAAATATCTGGTCCATGAAGATTTGTGCAACAGAGGAGGCAGTATAGGGGTGGCTGAGGGCACAAAAATGACTATATTTTGAGAGACGATCAACCACAACCAAGATCACTGTCTTGCCACCGGATTTAGGAAGCCCTTCAATGAAATCCATAGAAATATCAGTCCAAATCCGTGTAGGGATGGGCAATGGTTCGAGCAAGCTAGGAAGGAGGGTCGTTTCACCCTTGTGGCATTGGCAAGTATCACATTCAGCCACCATCTGTTGAATCATCTATTTCATCCCTTTCCAAAAGAAGTTTCTCCTTGCTCGCTCATAAGTTTTGAGGAAGCCTGAGTGCCCTGCTGAAGGAGAAGCATGGAGTTCATAAAAAATAGCCTGATGTAGAGCTGGGTTCTGAGGAAGCACTAGCCGACCCTTGTATCAAAGAGAAGCACCATCCCAAGAGTAATGTGGTATAGCAGAAGGATTATTGGCTAGCTGGTGAATGATTTGAGATAAAGAAGAGTCACTGTCATAGCCCTGCTGAACAGACGCTAACCAATTGGGAATGGGCATAGAAAGAGCGGAAAGGGAAGCTTGATTATCAAATGTGCGAGAAAGAGCATCTGCCACAATATTCTCCTTACCCTTCTTGTAGGTGATCTCATAATCATACCCCATGAGTTTGCTGACCCATTTCTGTTGTGTAGGAGAGGATACCCGTTGTTCCAGGAAGTATTTCAGACTTTGGTGATCGGTTCTGATGCAAAAATGACTCCCTAAGAGGTATGGCCGCCACTTCTGTACAGCATGCAAAATAGCCATCATTTCTTTTTCATAAGTAGAGAGGGCTAGATTCTTACCAGAGAGGGCTTTGCTAGTGAACGCAATAGGATGGTCATCTTGCAGGAGAACAGCACCCAATCCATTGTCGCAAGCATCACTCTCAATAGTGAAGGGTTTGGAAAAATCTGGCATCGCGAGAACAGGTGTACTGCACATAGCCTGTTTCAGTTGTTCAAATGCAGTCTCAGCAACAGGGGTCCAGGAGAAGGCATCCTTTTTTAACAGAGCTGTCAATGGTGCTGCAATTTTCCTGTAATCTTTGACAAACTTGCGGTAGTAGCCAGTCAACCCCAAAAAACCCCGAAGGCTCTTGAGAGTTTTAGGATGCAGCCAAGTTTTCATGGCATCTATTTTTGTAGGATCCACCCACACTCCATGGTGTGCAACAATATGCCCGAGATACTCCACTTCCTCCTGGCCAAACACACATTTAGATAGTTTTGCACAGAGTTGATGATCAGAGAGAAGTTGCAAGACAAGCTCCAGATGATGGAGATGCTCAGCCCAAGTTTTGCTATATATGAGGATATCATCAAAGAAGACTAGAATGAATTTCCGGAGGTATGGTCGAAATATGTTATTCATCACTGCCTGAAATGTTGAAGGAGCATTCGTGAGGCCAAAGGGCATGACTAAAAATTCATAGTGACCATCATGTGTGCGGAAGGCAGTTTTAGGTATATCCTCCTCATGAACCCGAATTTGATGATACCCAGAACGAAGATCTAACTTGGAGAAAAAATGAGCCCCATGAAGTTCATCAAGAAGTTCATCAACAACTGGAATGGGAAACTTGTCCTTTATAGTGAGATGATTAAGTGCTCGAAAATCAATGCAGAGTCGCCATGACCCATCTTTTTTGCGAACAAGCAGAACTGGAGAAGAAAAGGAACTGGTACTAGGGCGAATAATACCTTGCTTCAGTAAGTCACGGACAAGTATCTCGATTTCGGTCTTCTGATGAAATGGGTAGCGGTAGGGCCTGATGTTGGGCGGAACACTGCCAGGAAGGAGCTGAATACGGTGGTCCTCTGGACGAGAAGGAGGTAATCCCACAGGTTCAGCAAATATACCAGAATACTTGTCCAAAATGTGTTGGAGATCGGCAGGAGTGCTAGAGACTGCTAATGGCTGCATCTGAATGGAATGGAGCTGAGCGATGACACCATGTGAATTCTTCTTAAGAAGTTTTTCCATACGGTGTGAACTGATGATGTTGAGAGACCCTGGTTGTAAGCCTTTCAAAGTGTGTTGGTGCCCCTCGGCTGAAAACTGCATCCAAAGTTCAGCAAAATCCCAGAGAATGGGGCCAAGAGTGCGTAACCATTGGGCACCCAAAACCACATCACAGCCACCTAAGGGTAAGGCAAACATGTCAGAGCGCATGTTATAATCTCCAATAGAGAGACGCACATTGCGACATTTCCCTTTACAAGGTAAAGTGCCCCCATTGGCAATCATGACTTCAAAGCTAGAGCAGGGATGGATAAAGCAATCAGCCTGTTTGGCTATTCGTGGATCAATGAAGTTATGAGTGCTACCAGAATCAATGAGTATAGTAAGAGGGATCTTCTTGAAGAAACCCTGGACCCGCATGGTTTGTGGAGTAGTGACTCCTGCCAAAGCATGGACAGATATCTCTGGTGGAGCTTCTGGTGAAGGAGGTTCAGGCTGGTGAGGCTCAACCTCATCATCCACTGTTTCCTGAGCATCTACATATTCTTCCAGTTCTGGTGGAGAATCCACATCCAAGAGATAGAGCTTTTGCTGAACACATCTATGGCCCCAAGACCATTTCTCATCACAATTATAACAAAGCCCTTTGTCTTGCCTGACTCGCATCTCTGTTTCAGACAAGTGCTTGATCGGAGTAGTTCTGGGAGCTGGTATGACTGGAGGGTTGTGAGAACCTGTATTTCTGAATGGAACAAAATTAGATCTGGAGCGTTGTAGAGCACTAATCTTGTCTTCCGCTAACTTAGCCAACCCAAGGGCTTCCATCATTGTAGTAGGTCGAAACATTTTGACTTTTGAGTGAAGTGCATCCTTCAGACCACTGACAAAACAACTATGGAAGAATTCATCAGACAAGCCCTCTGTGTGATTAGCTAATTTTTCAAACTCTGTCTGGTATTCTCTTACAGTGCCTGTTTGACGTAGTTTAGTGAGTGCTCCTGTGAAATCATCAAAGGAACTAGGGCCAAAGCGCTCCAAAATGAGGGTGCACAATTCGCTCCACGTTGGGCCTACATTAGCCTTGATGTACCAACGGAACCATTGAAGAGCTTCATGTTCCAAATGAAAAGATGCAAGGGGGACTTTGTGGTTATCCAAAGTATTATGCAAGCTGAAATACTGCTCTGCCCTATAGATCCATCCAGTCGGATCAGAACCATCGAAGCATGGAAAATCAAGCTTTGGTCCACGAAAATTGCCAGAAGAGGACCCAGTATCTCCTGAATGGTTTCGGCTCATGGCTGACTGCTGAAAGTTAAGACCCAGAATTTTGTCATCCAGATCTTGAAGTTTGGTTTTGAGGGATGCAATTTCCTCTTCCATGATTTTTGCTCCTGTACATGTAACAACCATAAAACAAGGTTTTTTTTTTTTTTTTTTTGAACAGTCGACTTAGAAAAATTCACTCACAGACAGAACAACTGAAAAGAGTTATTGCAATAACAAGAGATATTAGAAGTGAGAGGAACCTGAAGGCCACGACAGAAAAAAAAATTTGATGTAATTTCCACCCAGTGAGCCCAAGAGAGTGCTCTGATACCAGATGTGAAGAACCTCCTTATAGCAATATCGTGAGAATGCTCGAAATAACAAAATACAAAGTGATAGCAGAACTCAGAATGAATCTACTAATCGCAGGCCACTTCGAGGGGGTAACCTCCTTTGAGCAAGATCAATACAATAAATTCGTCCGTGCCCATCAAGGGCCTCAACCTATTCTTATATACTGGGTACGATCTAGAAAAGTAATACTACCTATGCATGTGGGATAATAAAATATACTCACGGGACGACTTACAAAGCATATGCGTCCAACAACACTACTCTAACAAAATAAACAGAAGGAACACACAGGTTCCTAACACATTCTACACTAAGGTTTCATGAATATGTGTTCACACTGTGTACAAGGGATTAGTTAAAGAGAGGGGGTATGGTCTAATTAGAGGGAGAGGCTTAAGGATTATGAGTTAGATAGAGAGAGAGCGTAGGAGTTTGTGTGTGTGTGTGTGAGAGAGAGAGAGAGAGAGAGAGAGAGAGAGAGAGAGAGAGAGAGAGAGAGAGAGAGAGAGAGAGAGAGAGAGAGAATTTAGGGGGTAGGGGTTAGCTAGAGAGAGAGGTTAAGGATTACGAATTGGATAGAAAGATTTTAAGAGTTAGTGAGAGAATGAGAAAGGTTAAGAGTTAGAGAGAGAGGGGGGGACTATGAGAACACTCTTACCTACCTATTCATTTTGTGTTTGGCAAATAATGACTACCTAAATTAACCATACTTGATTAAAATGGACGAAAAATAAAATCTTTATTTCCTAGGATTATTTTAGTTTCATTATATTGTATATCTCTCCAATACCTTTCTAATGCATTTTGAACGGAATCAATCAGATTTTGGATGTGAAACTTATGGCTTCTAGAGTAGAGCCTGTTTTGACTTCTTCAAAACTTTATCAAGTTTTGAAGAAGTAAGATTATGATTTATCTTCTCCATAATTCGATTGAGTTTTGAAGAGATTTTTGTCCTTCGGACTCAATCGAGTTTCAAAAATCAATTGGATTTCAAAACTTGATCAATTTTTGAAGACTTTTTTACCCTTGGAACCCAATCAAGTTTTGTTTTATATGTATTTTGGATAGGCTTGGCCTAATCACTTTTTGAAATTTTAAATAACCAGATCAGGTTATTGACATTTTCAGTTTTTTTAAGGTTTCCACTAAATTGTATACCATCTTGGTGTGCACACTGTGATGGCTAAGAAAAGAAACTCTAATAACTAAGGTAACAGTTCTAAAAAATACCAATTTGTATGATTCAAATTTTTTTGATGGTGCTAATCATGTTAAGAATGAAGAGTGTGGAAATATTTCTCATAACCCACATATGGCTATAGCAAGTTTGTTACTCTAGCTAATCCTCTTTTTGAAGAAGAAAATGAGGTGGTTGTTGCTAGTGAAAAACACTCATTTGACACCCTCCCTAGTGATTGTCAACCAAAGTGTCCAACCCACATGTTCTTAATAATAAGGGTAATGTCCCCATATAAAAAAATACCCTGAAAAATTACCCTAGAAACTTTTAATGAGAGAGTTGAATTGATCAAGAGCCATAAACAATTGATTGTGGAAAGAAATGCCTTGTCATGTGAAACTATAAAACCCAAAAGGGACATTATTGATAATAATCAAATTAATTCAAATATGAAGTCTATGGATGCTATATCAATTGATAATAGAGGGTTTACTAAAGATCTTAGTAGATATTTCATGAAAAAGAGGAAAATGGTAGAAAAACAAAAAAGCCCCAAACTTGTTAGAGATGGTGAAAAGAAAAAGCAATTAGATATGCCTGAATGTTTTAACATGTTGTATAAGAAACAAAAACTCTCCCAATCTTGATGGTGATGAAAAGTCTACATAGCTAGGAAGTATATTTTTAGAAAGTGGGTAATACTTTACATGACAAAGATATTGTTTATTCTTGGGAAATAAAAATGGTTGGATTTGACAGCTTCAATACTTTGAAATTCATTTTAGACAAGGCTAAATGTTATTGTACTAGTCATGATAAAGGAAAAGTAGGTGTGCATGTTCTTGTGGGTCCTAAATGGCTAGATAATGTGGTGGTTGATGGATACTCACCATGCTAGAGATCTCAATGGATCATTTATAAAGAATGAGAGGAACTCTTTGGTATCTGTAATGTATATTTACCTAATGACTTAAGGGAAAGAGAAATATTTTGGGATTGGCTTATCTCCAACCTCCTAGATGCCAACTAGGTAATTGTGGGAGATTTTAATATTATTAAAAATGGAACAAACAAATGTGGTGGTAATAAATTGGCCCAGAAGGGGAATAAATAGTACTTTTGGGATAAACTCAAGAGAAATTTAAATATGATCGATCCTATTGTTGGTCTTAAATATAGGAATTTCATGATGTATGGTTTACACAATATAATAATAGATCTCGAAAGAATAGGTTATTTGTAGATTAGATAGAATCTGTTCAAATATTTTACATATATCTTTTGTTCAAGCTACAAAGCATTTCTTAATTCAAGTGCATCTTGCCAATGCACATCTAATCATTCACCCATTTCTTACAAAATTAATCATAATTATTTCCATTACATTAAGAGAAATAATAATCTTTTCAAACTTAATATATCCTTTCCCCCTAGATCAAGACTCCCTTAATGCAATTAAGATGGCAACTAGCTTGATTAAGATGTGTAATAATGATAATCTTCTAGAGAACTATGAACTATTATGGTTGATGTATGGAGAAACATTTTTTAGATTATTGGCAAAAATATTGATATTGATAAGCATATGGAAGAGAACTTTCCTCAATGACAATTAAATGATACTGAGCTATAGCTTCAAAATCTTGGCAAGGATGAAGAGTCAAAAAATAAATTGATTCAATCTAAAAAATGATCTTGAAAAATTACAAAACTATGACATTTCAGGCCAAACATTCAAAGCCTAGATGAACTAGCTTCATGAGGGTGATAAGGGGTTAAATTAATTTTTAATTTGCTTAGGGCTAAGAAAAAAAGGAAACTAATCAAATAAATTAAAATTGATAACCATATTAGTAGAGATGATAATGATATCAGGAATACATTCTTTGAGTTTTATAAAATTATCTTAACTTCGAAATACAATCATAAAGGTCAGATTTTTTTTGAAAAATGTTTAAAATTAATTCGTTCAAAATTTTCAAAGCAAGAATCCTCTAGACTTAATCCATTGATCTGAATGAAATTAAATGTGTCATCACTATTGTGGCTAATGGAAAATCCCTAAGGCTTAATGGTCTTCCTATCAAGTTTTACAAGGAAAATAGTGATTGGATCAATGTGGAGTTTTTGAACATATATGAAGATGCTTTCAATAAGGGATACTTAGGAAAATACATCAATAAAGGGGTTATTAAACTAATTCGTAAAGGAGGTGATAAGAAACAAGTCAAAAAATTGGAGACCAATTACTTTTTTGAATCTATCTTATAAGGTTATAGCCAAAGTCTTAGCAAGGAGAGCCATTACCAATTTAGAAGACATCATTTATGTTATCCAAATTAGAATCACTGAAGGGAGATATATTTTGGAAATTTTGATAACTATTTGGGAAGCTATGCCTTGTGCTCAGGATGATGGACAAAATGATGCTATGATTCTCCTAGATTTGAAAAGGCTTGTGAAAGAATTGAGTGGCAATTTGTTGTCAGTATGTTGCCAAATTTTGTGCAAATGAGTCTCTATTTTGTTTGAGGACTCTTCTATTATGGTAGAGGTTAATTATGTTTTGCCTAAAACTACTTCACTTAAGAGATCTACCTAGCAGGGATGTTCCTATTGCTCCTGCCTTGTTTTTCATAATTGCAGATGCATTATTCTATGTTCTTAGAGCCAATGATGTTGGAACTCTAGTTAAATATATTTCCCTTACTAATAATGAGGAGTTGTTGAATGCACAATTTTTTGATGATACTACTCTTTTCCTTGAATTATGTTATTTGAATTTTGATAATGTGATAGACTAGCTACAACTTTTTTGTATGGCCTTTGGTGTGAAGGTTTCACCTCATAAATCCACTTTGATAGTTTGGTCTCATGATCCTTGCTCATGGATTTTTTATAAAGTTTGGAAATGGAGTGGACATAATACTATTATTAAGAATCTTGGGATCCCCTTTGAAATAGAACCCTCCACTAGAGATATGTGGAATTGGATTTTCTCAAAAATTGAGGAAAAAAATGTGTAAAATTGTAGATACATATGTTATCTCTTGCTAGGAGGATTTGTGTTGTTCAAAACATTTTTTTTTCTTATGTAATATATTACTCCTCTTCGTGGTTATTTTTCTAAGTACTAGTCTAATCATTTAGAAAAAATATTTAGAGATTTCTTGTGGGAAGATGGGATGGGTGGTAAGAAAAGATATTGTGTAAAATTGAAATGGTTTTGTAAACCTAAATATTTGGGAGCATTGGGTCTTAGAGATCTTAGAGTCCATGTAATTTTCCTTGCTACTAAATGGATCTTTAATTCCATGCAATGGGGAGATCCCTAGAAAGTTTTGGTGAGAAAAAATATTAACAGATTGTGATTACAAAACCTAACATATATGTTAGAGTAATGAGATATTTTCTTATTAATTAAATTATTTTGATTTAATTATTAAGTCACTTATTATCTCTAAGTAATCTAAACTTTAGGCATATAGTAATTAATTCTTTTATTAATTATTATTGTTAGAGTAATTAATTGTTTATACTTATTAGTTAAATCACTTTGATTTAATTAAATAAGTTGCCTATTACTCTAGTTTGCTTAAGCTATCTTGTAGGTGCATATAATTAATATTTTATTAATTATATTGTTCAACCTAGCTTTTTTAGGCTATAGAGATTTCATTCACCTTTAAAGGTTGAACTCTTGTAATTATTTTTTCATCTTATCAAGCATTCATTCAATCAATCTGGGAATACAATTTTTCTCTCATCTTGTTGAGTTCTTCCAAGCTCTACTTTTTCCTTCTTTTTTAGTTTTCTTCAATAGGTTATTTGCATGCAGATGATCTTGGAAATCTATGAAGTTGGTTTTTACAACTTCTACATGGTATCAAAGCCTCCTTGTTGCTTCTCTGTTGAATGATTTTTGAAGCTACGATTCGAAGTTAGAAACCCCAACTTTTTTGAGGTTTTTTTCTTCAATCGAGAGGAAGAGTGATTTTTTAGAGCACTTTGGGCCCAAAAGGATGCTACTATTGGATTCGAAAGGCCATTTACAGTCAGGATCCATATAAAATTTATCTTTTTTGGCTTCCGTAGCATCAGGCAAAATTTTTTTGCCTCCTGGGAGGTCGTACAAAAGCATTTATTGCAAATTTTCAAAAAAAAATATTAATCTGCTGCTCCACCAGTGCGCCATCAGGCGGCCACTAGCACTCAGCTCATTGGTTGTCACAGTTGGCTGAGCCGCCGCAGAGCAGCCCTGAACCGACCGTCGCTGGCGAGACACCCGCCCACCACCCTTGCCAACGGTGCCGTTGGTGTCTGCCACCACTACGACCACCGCCACCAGTGGCCATTGCCCTCCTGCGGCCTCGCCTCCTCAATAGCGTGTGTGGCATTTTTGAACCAACTTGCAACTGACACATGGCACGGGTGCCACATTGGTATATGCCATGTGGCCCTTGCTACATCACTAGTTGAGATAGTGCTTTGCCATGTGTCATCCACATGGCATGACATGTGGCCCTTTTTTTTACTGCGATGGGCCCATGGCCATCAAATTTTGAGCTATGGTTTTGATGATGTAAGCATGATGTCATCCTACATCAACACCCCTACCAGCACTCTAGGTCCTCTTTTGACTTACTTGCATTTTTTGGCCATATCTTAAGCATACAAAGGTCTTTTTCTGATCTGAAAGAAGCACTAGAAAGCTGGTTTCGAGATGGAGAGAGTGGTGTAGGAGTTTTTTTGTTTTGATGTAGTTTAGCTTCTTGTTTTTGTAGTTGAAGTCTAAAGTTCTATTTTTGACTCTGATGAGCGTTTCTTGTGCGTCCCATCTCTATTTTTTGAAAATGTGATATTTTTGGAAAGCTGGTTCTGTCTACTTTTCAGAAATGATATAATTTCTTCCAGATTTTGCCCCATGCTCTTTCTATCATGTTTTTGGCATTTTTTTTTCTCTATGATGGATATCTTGGGTATTTCAGGTCTGAGGATCATTTTCTAAGCATGAGATCTTTTGTTTTGGGCTGTACTATCTTTTGTATCAACTTTTTTCCTATTTTGATAATTGTTGATATTCTTTGTAAGCATCTTTATGAAAATGCACTAAGATAAAGTGCCACTCTTGCGTTTCGAGATCCTTTTCATCATTGTGGTTTGTTGTACTCACACTATTTTATAAAGTGCCATGGGGGGGAATAGTTGTTTGCCGATTTTGTGCCCTCTTCCTCTTTTTGTCTCATGCAGTGTCGATGACACGTGCCTTTATAGGTGTCTGTACCTCACTCTTGATGTGTTTGGTTCCTGTGTTGTAGGATATTTTTGGCCCATCTTTTCAGTTGCTTGTCACCTCACCCCGTCTTCATTAAGGGGGGGGTTATATTGTTGGTTCTAATGCTTCCTTGGTTCGATGGTTCATTGGAGTGAGCTATGTATTTAGTACCTAATCCTACATACTAGGTGATTGTAGTGGCTAGCTACCTATGCATTTTGGTGAGATGGATCACCTACCAGATAGACACTCTTGGTTCATGCCTTCTATTTCCATGGAGGATCTTCAGATCAATAGTTTCTTTCTGACAGAGTTCGCGGCTTCTTCTGCTTTAGTGGTTTTCTTCATGATCTTCTCTTTTTTCCTATCTTCTAGAACATTCTTTGCTATCTCTTTTTGGAGAGGGGTTTTTCCCATTGGGTTTTCTCCTTTGTCTCCAGTTTACAAAGATTTCCTTGTTGTGATTGGGTACCTGATTAGGCCTTGTTGCCGAGACCCATCTTTTTCTGCTTTCTTAGTTGTGCTAGGTTAGCTTACCTCCTAAACTTCGCTTAAGGGGGGGTGTTAGAGTAATTAATTGTTTATACTTACTAATTAAATCACTTTGATTTAATTAAATAAGTTGCCTATTACTCTAGTTTGCTTAAGCTATCTTGTAGGTGCATATAATTAATATTTTATTAATTATATTGTGCAACCTAGCTTTATTAGGCTTTAGGGCTTTCGTTCACCTTTAAAGGTTGAACTCTTGTAATTCTTTTTTCATCTTATCAAGCATTCATTCAATCAATCTAGGAATACAATTTTTCTCTCATCTTGTTGAGTTCTTCCAAGCTTTGCTTTTTCCTTCTTTTTCGGTTTCTCTTCAACATGTTATTTGCATGCAGGTGATCTTGGCAATCTGTGAAGTTGGTTTTCACAACTTCTACAGTTATCATGCAACCTAGGATATTTCCTTTTAGGGTTTCTACATTTTTGGTTTTACCTTTCTCCTTTTATAAGGACAGTAATTATAAATCTATATATTCATTAAATACAACTTGCAATTGTTTTTTGCACATCAAGAATATCTTATCTTCTATGAATCTCTGAATCTGAGCCTCCATAGCTTTGCTCCTCTTTTTCTGTGACATGTGTTTGCATGCAATGATTCTTGGGACTTATAGAGTTGATTTTTCAGCAACTTTGGCATGGTATTAAAGTTCTAGATCTTCATGCCTTTGTTATGTTTATGAGAGGTTTGGCTTGATTTTTAGATCTTTGTTTTTTCCTTTCAAAGGGTTTTAGTTTTTAGAAGTATTTTGTATTGGATTTGGGGGGGGGGGGGGGCGGGGGGGGGGCTATTTTTTGGAGCATTTTGAGCCCAAACAGACCTCATCATTGGATTTGTAGTGCCTAAAAATCTCTTTTTTCATATAAATTTTTTAAGTTTGGACGTTGTTGACTGGTAAGGCAAAAAAAATTGCCCCCAGACCTAAATACAATTCTTGAGATGGTGAACTTTAATTTTTTTTTTAAATAAAAATTAAAAAAATTGCTGCAATGTTTGTTTTTTTGTGAACAAAGTTTTCTTTAAAAAAATCAAAAAATGCTTTATTAAAATAACTCATGCCTGTTTGTAAAAAAGTGCATGCCTTTAAGAACATTTAAGAAAGGTATGCATGCTTTTTAAAAAGGTGGATGCTTCTTTGAAATAAATAAAAGATTAAAAAAAAGACTTTTTTGGTAAAGTGCCCCTTTAAACCTTGCATGCACTTTGATATTAATGCCTACATAGATCAAGGACACTAGTATTGATGAGTACACAATAAGTACATAGTGTAGTGTACACCTACATCAGTGAGGTACATGCTTGCATCAACACTTGTGCTAACGCTTACATCAACTCATGCCCACCACCTGCCACAAACTCTTCCATGTAAGCTGCCAAATCAGTGTTTTGGCATGTCATCTAGATGTCCAATCAACATGGTCATGTCAATGAAATATCAACATGTCAGATTTTTCTTGTGGCATCCATATGGACATCAATTTTAGATAGATACTTTTATTATGTCATCATTGCATCATACGATTTTGCACCTTATGGATCCTTTTTTGACCTACCTGTGGTCTTTTGGTCATAACTTGCTCATACCGACTCAATTTTTTGCAAACAAGATATTGCCAAAAATCTACTTTTGAGCCTATTGTATTGGTGTAGGTATTTTTTAGTTTTGATTCTTTTTTATAACCATTTTTGGTATCAAAGTCAAGAGCTTATTTTTGCACTTTAAGAGACATATATTGAGCATCTAATATCTTATTTGGGAATTGTTTATATCATTACAAATTTCTATCTATACTCTTTCCAATGATGCTAGTTGGTTTTCCAGATTCCACTCTAGGCACATTCTATTTAGTATTTTGCATTCTAGTGGATATCTTGTTATTTTAGGTTGGAGGATCAATTTTATTGCTTCAGATGATTTATCATGGGTTGCACTATTTATTGTACTAGCCTTATGTCTCTTTTGATCTTTGTTGACATTGTTTGGTAGCATTTTTGCAAATGCATAGAGATAAATTGCCACTCTATTAGATTTTGGGATGTCACACATCTTTGTGTTCTATTGTATTTGCACTACATTATAAAGTGCCTTGGGGGATTTCATGTTGGTCATATTTTCCATGTTCCTTTATCATGTGAGTGTTCCTTTCATGACATTATCCTGATGATGTGTCAATGACACATGCCATTAGAGGTGTTTGTACTTCTTCTACACTCTCAATGTTCTTGGTTCTTCTTTCTATAGGAGATATTGCATTCGTTTGTAGTGTTTTTGTATACCTCTCAACATTATAGTGGGGTTCTGTTGGTTTTATCAATTTCTTGGTTTGATAGATTGACCTATGTATTCAATATATATTCCTATGTACTACGTGATTGCAGTGGTTGGATACGCATGCATTTTGGTGAGATGGGTCATCTACCATATGGACACTATTTCATTCCTATTTTTGGAGGCCATGAAGATATATTCCATTTTTTATGATCAACTCTTCAAATTTAGTCTTATCTACTTGGTCATGTTCTATATAGTTGAGGTTCTTCAGATATGCAATTTGATAGTGTTTGCAATTTCATGCTTCAATGGTGTTCTTCATGATCATCCTTTTATTCCTATCTTCTAGGACATTTATTTCCATCTCTTTTTGGAGCAGGGTTTTTCCCATGTAGTTTTCTCTATTTCTCCTCTTTATAGAGATTTGGTTGTGCTTGTGTACCTAATCAAACCTCTATTGTTAGGACCCATTTGTTTTTTCTTTGAGCAATAGTTTTTAGGTTTTTTGTCACTTCCTACGTTTATCTTAAGGAAGGGTCTTAGAGTAATAAGATATTTTCTTATTAACGAAATCATTTTGATTTAATTATTAAATCACTTATTATCTCTAATTTACTTCAACTAAACTTTAGGCATATAATAATTAATTCTTTTATTAATTATTATCATGCAACCTAGGATATTTCCCTTTAGGGATTTGATCTTTTAGTTTTTCCCTTTCCCCTTTTATAAGGATAGTAATTATAACTCTATACATTCAGTCAATGCAATTTGCAATTTTTATTTGCACATCAAGAATGTCTCATCTTTTGTGGCTCTTAGAATTTGAGCCTCTAGAGTTTTTCTCCTCTTTTTCTTTTGCATGCAATGTTTGTTTGGAGTTGTGGGGTTGAACTTTCATCAAATTCAATGATGTGGAATAATGTTCCATTATAAGATATCATTTTTGGCAACTTTGATATGAAAACCTTTGGTTTTAAGGTCCTTTTTTCTCTTTGGAATGCATGGTACCAAGCCAGAAGGCTATTGTATTCCATAGATTAATGGTCCTCCTACCTTATTAATTGTGGACAAATCTATTTAGTGGGGAATTTTCCTTAACAACAAACCTCGGGTTCTCACACAAATTTTATTTACTAAAACTTGACATAATAAAGGAATTTCTAAAATTTGTGATATTATGGTTAGTAATCAACTAGGCTATTAGGAAGTGCTTAAAGAAACATTTAATCTCTACTCTTAGAAAAGACCCTACTCTTTGATTACTAAAGTTGTTGGGACTTTCTTTTTGGTCAAAATTTTAGATAGTAACCAATTCTTCTTGAAGGATAAGTGGTATGATGAGACCTTATTAAATGAGGTATCTACTAAATATATTTATCATATAAACTAAATGATGATGGTTGTATTTTTAATTGGATTAATTACCCGTGGGGCCTCACATGATCAATTTCTAAATGGAACTTTATTTTTTATTTGATTTGGCACTCACCCCTTAAACTTAAAAAATCTTGTTTTAGGTGGCTATTATTGTACAAAAGTTGATTGTTGATAATGGTCTTTCTTTTGTGGGTGCAAACCCCATCTTGTGCTATGCATGGTTGTAGTGAAACTTTTAAACATTTATTTTTTGAATGCAATTGTTTTTCTCAATTTGGTCTTTTTTCTTGGGAAAAATATGAAGTGGGATAATTTGAATGGCCCCTCCTTGACAATCATTTTGATTATGTTAATTCCAAGCTAGGAAAATTTTGGCTTTTTCTTTCTATTAAGGTTTTATGGTATCCTTTGGAGGAGAAGGAATGAATAAGTTTTCAAGAAAAATAAGGAAGATCCTATTGATTTTGACTCTAGACTCACTCATTTTTACATTATGTCATAGTTCTATGTTGTTATTGAATTTCCCAAATATAGGTTCTTGATACTAGTTTGAGAGGGTGCTATGATTTTCTATAAAGAAGATGTTCAATCAACCCACTTTTTTGACACTTATACCAAAATGTTAAGTCAAGAGGAATTTTATAACCTAAAGTAGTTTTCTAAAGAGAAAAAAGAATGATATTAAGAAGGACAGTGAAAATATTAAAGAGGTGAATTATAAAGTTGAACCAAAATGGGATAAGGAGATTGATCCTATTGATAATAATCCACCTCTAGGAGCATTTGATAGAGATACAATTGAATGCAATAATGGTGTTATTGGTCCATGGGACTAAGTTCTTAGTTTAGTTATTTCTTTGATTAGTGTAATTTTGGAATACGTGTATATATTTTTATGCCATGTGACAAACTTAAATGCATAACTCTTTTGGCTTGTCTAGTCATGGTGATATGACTAGGATGAGTATTTTTGGTAGTTGTTTTTGTTGTTTAAGACACTCCTATGACAAGTACTTTTATATTTTATGCTTTTAAAAACTATCTTAATAGCAAAAAAAAAATCTAAGAGGATGGATTCATTAAGGAGGGATTAAGGAACTCTCAACAATATTACAAGTTAAATAATAAGTAATACTAACAATATCATGAAAATATAAAGACTTGAGAGTTAATTGATTTTATCCTATAAAATTTTCTACATAGGGAAGTAATTCAACCCATTCCGTAAGGAGGCAATAAGAAACAACTAAATTATTTGCAAAAATTTTTATTGGTGGCAGGTTGAAGGCAATAGCCTTTAGGTAAGGAAATAGTGTTAGAGGATATGACAATTTATTGGATTAAAAATGGGATAAAATGCATCAATTGTGACAACTAAATTTTAATTAGTTTGGTTAAATATCCTATTGTCTTTTCTCACACAAAACATATTGACATAATCATACTTTGTTTAAAATATGAAAAATGATGAAAGACACAAATTTTCTAGTTGAAACATGAGATAAGTGAGAGATTACATAATGTAAGTGGGGCATTTATAGTTTGTTAAAGATACAAATCCTATAATAGAGTAATTGGAGGTAGACATATTTTTAATGTGCATATCAAAATAAAAAATAAGAGGATGGTTCACTAAGGTAGGACTAAGAACCTTCCAACAATCTTGAGAGTTACCTAGCAAGTAGTACTAACAATATCATGCAAAGGCAAAGAGTTAGTAGTTAAATGTTGGTTGATTTCTTCCTTCCAACTCTCATTCATAGGGAAAGAATTCAACCCATTCCCTAAGGAGAGAAGAAGAAACATCAATTTTATGCAAAATTATTTTGTTGGAGGTTGAAGACAATAATGTATATATAAGGAAATAGTCTTGGAGGATATGCTCGGTTATTGGTTTAAAAAATTTGATAACATGCATCAACTATGACAATTAAAGTTTCAATAATTTTCTTAAGAAGATTACTTTCTATACTCACATAGAATATCTTGATGTGAAAATATAGTTTGTTTTAAATATGATGGATGATGATATATACAAATTCTCAAGGTTGAAACGAGAGATAAAGTTATTGATTCTCTCACTAAGCTAGTGAGTCAAACACATTTACTTGGTCTAAGTCTATTGGTATGAAATGGTATTAAGAAGGGGAGGAAAATCATTACAATTGGTTAACTATTAATGCAAACTACTTGTTGAACTTTACATCTAAAACATTAACCAAATAATTATTGTAACAAATAAACTTAGATCATCTATCAATCACAACACATAACTAATAACACTAGTAATTTTGTATTGTGAAAAAACCCTGTTAGAAGGTTAAAAACTATGGTGAGGATGATACCTATAAGCCTTCGATGGAGTTAAAAGGTTCCCATGTTACGAGCTTAGATTACCCTTTCTAGGTGCCCACTTTGTCAGGAATGTTGTGTACACTATTAGGAGTAAAATAAGTTCAGTTAGGATCTACCTTAGTTAGAGGATTTTAGAAATCCTTCTGAGAGTCCACCCTATTAAATGATTTACAATAAAGAGACCAATTAAGCTCAACCCATTTAAGGGATTATGCTCATTGAAACTATTAGGTAACAATAAGTTTAGTGATCTATCAATAGCATTCTTTTCCTTTTAGATCACTTTTTCTTTGCTCACTCTATAGCTCTATAATCACCTCCCAATATCTTTGTCCTCTTTCTCTATCTCTATCATTACTTATAACTCTATGCCCATCACTTATCTTATCATTATGTCTATGTAACCTCTCTGTCTCTATGTTCACCACTTTCCTTCTTTAACTTGTACTCATTTTTTTGCCATTTAACTATTTTTACCTTTTAATCTCATCCCTTCATTCAAATTTTAGTCTTGTAGCACTCTCATCTTATTCACTTCATAGATCTCTATGTCCTTAACATATCTATAGTCACTTCCTTGGTCATCATTAGGTCTTCTTGTATAATTCCCTAGATAAGTCAAAATGTGTTTGACTTGCTACTTGCTTCATCTCAAGTATTCTTACCCATCTTTCTTGCATCTTCTAACTATTTTAGTTAGATCACTTCTTCCGAGGAACACCATCATTACTTAGTTGTCATCAACTGCATTGATCATATCAATTATATGATCATCCAATTTTCATAGGTAACATATAAACTTGTCATGTTTTCTAAATAAACTTGTCGTGACTTTTCATGACTTTGTGTCATCTATCATGTACCTTGACATCACCTTCACTATTCACCATTCTAATCAGTTCCTTCCATTACTGGGTTGTCATCAATAACAACCTATTATCTATTTGGATTAGCCAATCAAGCCTTCATTAGTTAACTCCAAATGTGAACAATCTCCCCCTTTATTATTGATGGAAAAACCTTTCACCTTTGATTGCATTTCCTATTATTCCCATTGTTCCTTCTATTTTCCCCCTTGTGTCATTCCTTACATTCTCCCCTTGTGATGCCTTACTCATTTATCTTTTTATTCTCTCTTTATTTAATATTCTCCCCCTTCTTTCTACTTCATATTATAATTCTATTCTCCCCCTTTTTTTCATTAATGAAAAAGATAGTTCATAACCTATCACACATTTCTTTGAATTTTGTCTTGGCTCTCTCTATTCAATCTTCCAATGACTTCTTCATTTATGATAATATGATTAACTATTCATGCAAATATATTTCTAGTTATTCCATTAAATCCAATGTACTCATATTTGGCAGACTTTTGTCTTGGCTCTCTCTATTCAATCTTCCAATGACTTCTGCATTTATGATAATGTGATTAACTATTCATGCAAATATATTTCTAGTTATTCCATTAAATCCAATGTACTCATATTTGGTAGACTATGTAGTATTTTTTCATTCCTAAAACTTTGTTACATTTTCTCTAGTATAGGTGATAAATAGGATTGTGGCTCCAATAGTTTAGATATCCTTTTCTTTTCTTAAGCTTGCATATGCTTGATCTTTAGAGTGATCATATTTACCATTGAGTAGTATCTAAATATTGAACTTGATATTAGATCAAATTGTTCAATCACTAACTCTATCCCCTGCTATGTTGCATATTTGTGTTTCTCTAAATCATTTGTAAAATCTGTCACTTTTGATACTTTGATCACTATTTGTCCAACTTCCTTCAGTATTGTTTTTTCTTCATTGATCTCTTCAAATAAAGCAACCTTTCCTTATTTATTGCATCCATTAGTTTTTTTTTCTTCTCCCTCTCATAATCATCTTATGTCATCTTTAGTGCATTTGTCTCCAATTCTGGGACTTTCTTTGTAATAGCTTTAATTAATGTGTGCATATTATCAATTATGCTTGCATTTAGATATAAAACATTTGGTACTAACTCTCCACAAATATCTCTAGTAGTTTTCATTATCTTATATTTCTTCTTATTGGCCTTCAACATGTCCTTTATTGCCTTTCTTTTTAGCTTCTTAGAATATTCATGTAAACCCTTGAGTTTTAACTTTGTAATGGAGAAAGATAAACTTGTCAAGATTGACACCTAATACAACATAGAATCCATCAAAAAAAATTGGAGGTATGTTCTCAGGATCCTCATTGAGTATATCACTCTCGACCCCAGGTTTGATAGGATAAGAACACATCATTTTGTTTTGTTAAACCACTTTAGGCATGGTGTTAAAATTTCTCTTCCCTTTTATCTTTACATTTCCATGTCCAAGAGTATTGAGGGTTTCAAGAAAAAACATGTAACCAACCCTGCCCTCCACGAAGGCCTTCTTCTCCTAGTTTACGAGTTTTTGAAAACTCAAACTAGAGGAAAATCCCTTGGTGACCCAGGTTGTGCTTCAAAGGACATTGCCAATTTTGGGGATGTTCAAGTAGTGAAAACTAAGGATGAGGAAAACTCCACCAAAGCCATCTCTACCTACAATCCCTGCATTCCTAGTAGAAAGAGCCATAGAAGCCTCCCTTCCCTTCTCCCCAAGCTTGAGCCTCAGGAGGCAGATAGTGAGGAAGAAGAGGAGACTAAAATAGACTCTGAGGATGAGGATAAGGAGCTGGGGAAGGATAATTTGATAGAAGAGGAGAAGGGGAGATAAAGTGACAAGGAGGAGGTGGCTCTTGATGCCCCCCTGGGAAACCCTAGGAAAAGAAAAGCTGACCAGACCTTGCCCTAGGAAGACCTAAAAGCCCAGTGTGCTGAGACCCTTGGCCCTATCCCACCCACATCACCGCTTGAGGAGATGATTGAAATTATGTTGGAAGAAAGCAGGGAGGTGATAAAGAAGAACATGAGGAGGGCTTGGAGGAATTTTAACATGGATACTGCAAGTTTGGATATTGTTAGAGAGCCAATAAACATCCAGATGTTGGAAGACCTTGATAGAAAAACCTACTATGATGAGCTAATTGACCCTGCTCTGTTGGTCATTTCTAACAATGCATGGGAAACTGGCTTAAACCTCTTGAACAACGTGAAGAATAGCTTGATTGATAACTTTCATTCCATCAAATGGTTGTTTCAAGAAATTGAGGCTCTAAAGGATAAGAAAAACTAGGTGAGTAGCCAAAACATCCGCAGGGACTAGGTGACCATAGGAAGGAAGAGAGATCAGGAAGGCAGTCGAAATATCTGTAGCAGTCAGGACACTAGAGAAAAATAGGAGGACAAACTCTCCTTGAATGAATAGAAAGTCTAGAGGTTTGATTCCATCCACCAGATCATGATAAAACAAATCATGGACACTCTGCACACCCTAAATGAGAACATTATCAATCTAGGGGATTCTTTGGTGAGAGTTGGCCTTGGTGGGGACATGGTGCAAAAGACCAGGCTAGACTATGGCCAAGAAGAGGCTGCTCAAAAAGACTCCAAGGACTAGGTAAACTAGGTGGACCAGGTGGAAACCCAGAACAAGAACCAAGAAGGAATGAACAATTAGAAGGATAACGAAGCTGCAAAAACTCTACAGGATCTGGATAAGGACAATCATTAGTATATTTCTCTTTTGTTTTTTCTTATAGTTTTTTTTGGGTGCTAGCTTTTGCCTCCTAACCTTGGGCCTTTTATTGGTTTTGGCTTTTCGTAGCTGTTTCATGTTAGATGGACTTTTTAAATTTTTATCTTTATGTTGTATAACTTTTGGGTTTTAGGATCCCTGTAAAACCTATTTTACTTAATCAAAAACTTTGTAATGTCAACTTTTTTAAGTGGTTCATCTTCTTTATTATCTCATTCTTCATCTATAACAACCTTGGAAATAGGTCTTCTCCTTTTCCTTTTGCTTTAGTATTGAAAATTAGCTTTCTCTTCCTTGTCATCAAACCTTTTGTAGTCTTTACACAATGTTCTTTAACTGGTTGGATTAGTCAAGCTTTGGATGTATGGTCAATTTTCTCATAGGGTATGTCCTCAATAACTATTGTATCATCACTAGTTAGTTTTGTCTCTTTCTTGATCTATTCCTATTTAGGTGTATCATCCTTGGCTTGTCCCATGACATATGATGGCATGTAATACTAAGTTGGGATAAGTTTATCCAACTTTCTCTCATGATTTATGTCCATTTCATCTTTCTCTTTATCAAGCTATTCATGCAGATGTCATCTATCTCCATGCTTTCAAAGTTTCATTTTGTACATCTTTAGTACTCTAATCATAATTATTGCTACCATGTTCTTTATACTAAAGTTTAGACTACTCATTTCCACCACTTTTCAATTGCTTCATGACTCATTTTAGAAGTTATTTTTGTAAGCTGTCTTTCCATGATCTCCTTATTTAGTTTCAATTTTGCTCTCCATCTTCTATCAATTGAATTGTATAGCTCTTTGGGTATTGGCCCATTAATTTCACTTGGTGTCTTTTTGAAATCATACATATGTCTAACAAATGCTTCATCTATCTTTATTTTTTCTTTATCATCATAGAGTTTATATTTTCCTTCTATATCATTCAAACTTCAATTATTTATTATGTCTTTCATAATAATATCTACATAGGTTTATGTGGCCTTACCACTTTTCTCGCCTTTATTAGGTGTACCATCTAAAAATGGGCACACTCATCTTTTAAGACCTTTTAGCACTTGTGTCATAATGACTTCCTAGACAATGGATGGATCTGTGCTTGATGCCCTCCTTCTCATATTTTCTTCTACCTTTTCTTGAGTCTTTTTGCATTCCTCCTGAGATTTTTGTGGCCTACCTCTTCCCTCCTCTGGGACAAGTCTATGGAAAGACAATACTGGTTTGATTGTTTTACATGATTTGATAAAGTGTTGAGATGATGCGCAAGTAAGTTATTTTGGTCAGCAAGAAAGGAATGAAGTTGTAAAGTGTAAAGTTAAGAAAATAGTAAGTTGCACCAAGCTAGAAATGATAGTCAGTAAAAGAAGGAAGGTTAAGTTATTGAATAGTGTTACTGACACTAGTACATTTTGGAAAATATGTGACTACATGACTAAACGTTTTAGTCACGTGACTAAAACTGATCAAATTCTAGTAATTTTTTGCAATCTACAAGTGACTAAATAAATGACTAATTTGATCGATAGATAAAATTATAAGGTCAAGTGACTAAATAAATGATCAAAGAATGACTAATAAACAAGTAGTCACTGATTATTGATCACCCAAATAAAAACTACTAAATAATTAGTCACCCAAACTATTAAATCTACATTATTAAACATAAACACTTTTAATAAATTTAATACATAAAATAAATATACAATTGAGTATCTAATATTAAGAGAAATTATATAATGTTATATTAACAATATCTTATATATATTATAATAATTTTTTTTTCTCTTCTCTTGCATTAAAGTATTATTATTATTTATTTAAAATATATATTATATATAAAATGTGTAATTATGCATCTTATTCTAATGTAATACATAATAAATCAATTATAGGTTTGTTAACATGGAACATGGTTAAATATGACTTACAATCAATTTATTGTACAACTTTCATCAAACAAGTACATTTTTAAATGTAACAGTTTTTAGTATTAGTCTGCAATTAATGGGTACATCTTATAAGAGATCATACCTAATATAAACCTTGGTGTACAATGGGTATGTAAAAGAAAGAATTTGGTTCTATGAGTTGGTTACAATAATTGGAGAATTTTTTAGAGTTAGCAAACCAATTCATAATCAACAACAAGGGAGTGGCTAGTTTAATAGGGGAGGATTTGTATAGTAATGTGCAATGGAACCTATGATTGTTACACATTTTTGGAGGCCTATGACATTCATTTTCAAATTCTTTCTAGAACAAACAATAATCTCTTAAATTTTTATATCTCTGTATCTATTACATTTATATCATCAACAACAAAAACACTTTAATAGAAAAAAAAAACCTTGTGAAACACTATTAACAATATTGCATAAAATAGTATTTTAAGACCTATTTAAGATAAAATTAATATTTATCTTAAATAGTTATACTTTATTTATTTACCTTAAATTTAAAATTACCTTCCAGTTATCTTAAAATAAAAATAAGGATCAAATAAACATCCATTTTGTAATTAGCTTTGACTTCCACAATATTTGTCAAAACTCACTCGCCAAAGTTTCCTGCGTCAAAGATCACCGCACCAGTTTTTTCCTTATTCTCATTTCAAATAGGGTTTCTAAAATTAAATTCAATCTTTCAAAAAAAAAAAACTATTGTGATTCATCGACAAATAATTTATCATTTATTTGTTAGGGTTTAATTGAGGACAACTTTTGGCTAAACTGCAGATGTTCTGTTCAGGGTTGAAGAGACGAGGAGACCATGAGAGAGGGAACAAAGGAGAAGATGACTAAAATTTAAGAAAATTTACAATTACAGTATATAAATCTGTATATTTTCCCTAGCTTTCTACTATTTTAGGGGGAAGAACAATTTATTATGACATTAGAAAAATAGTAGATACAGTTGAGAAATCAATGCATATGTGGTTTACTATATGACAACAAAAGACAAATGCAAAGAACAAGACGATGCAACTTTTAATATGCAATCAACTAGTTTGGAGAAAAAAACTTTGGTTCATGTTTTAGCAATATGCTTAAGGTGACAATAACAATACACAAGAAGACTGATTTGTAATCTTTTATTGACCTATGAAAAGGTAGAAGACTATCTCCTTAAGATAGATGAAATTGTAAATGGCATAAGAGGACTTGGTAAAAAAATTGATGATATTGATGTTGTAAAGAAAGTTTTGAGGTCTCTTCCTAATAAATTTTATTCTAAGATATTTTTTATAGAAGAAACCAGAGATATTAACAAGTATACAATGGAATATATTCATGGAGCACTTGTAGCTTATGAAATGAGTAAGTTTGGCAAAAATAAATCCATAAGCAAAGAAGCAACATTCGAGGTGGAAAAGAAAGTGAAGCAAGTCTCTTTAGAATCAGAAGATCTTGATGTTCTTGAAGCACATTTGTTAAGGAAATTAAATAAAGGAGCAAGTAAATACAAAGACAAACTTCCTTTCAAATTCTTTAATTGTGGTAAAATAGGACACTTTGCATCTAAATGTCTTTATAATAGTCATGATGAAGTAGATGATGAGAAAGAGAAATCAATTAAAATAAATTATATAAAAAAAAGAAGTTCTTTAAGAAGAAGAAGAGTTTGATTGCTGATGTATCAAATAGTGACTAGTAGTTTTGAATGTAATGAAAATGAAGTTTCATTCATGTCTATAGAAACTACTTGTCAAGAATTAGATAGTGATGATGATGTTGAACTTGTTGAGGCTGATTTAAAATGTGAATTTCTTTATGCACTTTAAAAGATCAAGGAATTCAAAAGGAATTTAAGTGTACAAGAAAATCAATTCTTAAAAGAAAAGAGAACTTTGAAAAAGAAACTAAGGACTTAAATCAACAAGTTATATAATTGAAATTACAAGTTTAGGAACAAAAGAGAATTGTCTTTGTCACTAAGGAAGAGTTAAGTTCAAAAGATTGCGAATGTACAAGGTTAATGAATGAAGTAGTATCATATAGGATAAAGTTAGAAAAATATGAGAATACTAATTTGGATGATATGTTAAGGAAACAAATAAGAACTGATGATCTAATAGGAATTGGTTTTGAACTTGGACAATATTCTAGTGACAAGAAAGATAAATCTTTATTCGAGATATTTAAATCTGAAAGTAAGGATACGAATCAGAATGCTACCACTTCAAATGCAGATTTTAATCAGATTTCTAATGATAAAAATCAGGTTATATCAAGCACTTCATTCATGGGTAAAAGATACTCAAATAGGTTCACTTCTTTCTTTGGTGGGTATTGCTTCATGTGTCATCAATATGGACATATAATAACTGATTGCAGATACATGTCAAGGAGGTATTCAAAGTTTCATTTTTGGTTATTCCTTTCCTAAAATTAAAAGTCTAAGATGTTGCAAATGCAATCTATTTGGTCATGTTATGAGTAAATGCAAAATTAAGTCAATTCAAAATGATCAATCTTATGCTAGTCTACAAGTTGATAAAGAATTTGATACTAAAGTGATTAAGATATGGAGGCCTAAGATTAATAAGTTTATGTTTGTTCAAATAGCTCTACATTATGAAGAAAATGATTAATTGATAGTGTTTGTTCTAGACACATGACAAGAGATAGAACGCAGTTTGACAAATTGATTAACTACAAAGGTGGCAATGTTATTTTTGGTGATGATTCTTCAAGGAAAATTAAAGGTTTGGGTTCTTTGATGGTTAGTGACAAAATTTCCATTCATGATATGTATTATGTTGATGGATTAAAGTACAATCTTCTAAGTGTTAGTCAAATTTGTGGTCATGGATATGAAATTGTTTTTGATGACCATGGTTGCCAAATCAAATTTAAATCTAGATAGTTGGTTGCATCAGGTAAAAGATCTAAAGGGAATGTATACAATTTAAAAGATATCACAAATACTAATAATCATGAATATGTTTGTCTTATGGGATAGGTGAATGAAAGTTGGTTATGGCACAAAAGGCTTTGGCACTTGAATTTTGACATCTTAGTAAAAGTTAGTACGCATTAGAAAGTAAGATGTATGCCATGTATAAGTAAGCCATAGAATTTTATTTGTGAAGGGTGTCAACATGGTAAACAAACAAAGAAGTCTTTTCCTTTAAAAAAATATTTTGCGTCTAAACCATTACAATTAGTACATATTGATTTATGTGGTCCTATAGGGACAATGTTGTTAAATGGTGAAAAGTGTTTCATGCTTTTTATAGATAATTATACAAGAATGAAATGGGTAAAATTCTTAAAACATAAATCAGAGGCATTTAAAAAGTTTAAGATTTTCAAGAAAATGGTTGAAAATGAGTTAGACATGAAGATTAAATGCGTACAATTAGGTAAATGTGGTGAGTTTACTTTAGATGAATTTGTTAATTATTGTGAAAAATACGGCATCAAAAGACAATATGCAACATCCAGGACACCTCAAAAAAATGGAGTTGTTGAAAGAAAGCACTGAACAATGAAAGAAATGACAAGGACTATGTTAGATGAATCTAAAGTACCAAAAAAGTATTGGAAAGAAGTAGTTCAAACAACAATATATATTTAAAATAGGGCCCAACTAAGGGTGAAAACTAAGTACACTCCTTATAACTTATGGTATGGACATCTTGCTTCTGTTAAGCATTTTAGAATTTTTGGAAGTAAATGCTTCATTAAGAATTTTGATGATAAAATAGGAAGCTTTGATTCAAAATGTGATGAAGGAATGTTTTTAGGATTTTCTTCTCAAATTAAAGCTTATAAATGTTTTAATAACAGGTTGGATAGACTTGTTGAAACTATACATGTGAAAGTGGATGAAGTTGTGTAGGATAAAAAGGAAATAAGAATGGATAATACTTTCCTATAAGATAGTGATAAAGACTTGAAAGAAGCAAATAATAAAGTTGTTGAAGCTGAAGAAGAGATGAAAGATCAAATAGAAACACCATAACCCATAGGTACAAAGGCTACAGGAAAAAGATTGAAGAAGTATCATACTCAAGAATAAATAATAGGGGATAAACCTACAGGTATTCAAATGAGAACAGAAACTACATCTAGTGAATGTGATAATCTCTATTTGTTATCTCAAATTGAACCTAAATCATATAAAGAAGCTAGTATGGATGAGTTTTGGGTTAATGCTATGAAAGATGAACTAAGTCAAATTGAAAAAAATTAAAACTTGGGAATTAGTGGCTAGACTTAAAGATAAAAATGTAATAGGTTCTAAATGGGTCTTTAGAAATAAACTTGATGAAAATGGAAAGATATCAAGAAGCAAGGCTAGATTGGTTTGTAAGGGTTATACAAAAATAGAAGGTGTGGACTTTGATGAAACTTTTGCATAGGTGGCTAGAATTGAAGCAATTAGAATCTTTCTTGCATATTTAGCTTTCAAGGGCTTTAAAATGTAACAAATGGATGTTAAAATAACATTTCTTAATGGTTATCTTGATGAAGAGGTTTATATGGATCAACCTGAAGGATTTGAAAACAAAGACTATCCTAATAATGTCTATTGGTTAAAAAAGGCTCTTTTTGGTTTGAAACAAGCTCTGAGGGCTTGGTATTCTAGGTTGGATCAATATCTTATCAAAAATGCTTTTAGAATAGGTGGTGTTGATATAAATTTGTACACATATGGTACATGTGATGATGTTCTTATTGTTCTTGTTTATGTTGATGATATAGTATTTGGATCCAATGATGATGCTTTAAGTTAAGGTTTTTCAAAGCTTATGCAATGTAAATTTGAAATGTCCATGCTTAAGGAACTATCCTATTTTCTTGGGTTGCAAATTTCTTAGTTGGAGAATGGTATATTCTTACCTCAAAATAAGAATGCAAAAGAGATGTTAAAGAAATTTCATATGGAAGATTGTAAGCCTATGGGAACACCAATGATAATAGGATGTAAACTTACTAAAAATGATGATTCTCTTGATGTTGATCAAACTACTTATAGATCCATGATTGGTAGTTTACTATATCTCATAGCTTCAAAGCCTGAAATCATGCATGCTATATGTTTGGTTGCAAGATTTCAATCTTCACCTAAAGAATCTCATGTTATGGAAATTAGAAGAATTGTCAAATATATTCAGGGTACTTTGGATTATGGGATTTGGTATCCTAAACATGATGATTTCAAATTTGTTGCTTATACTGAATTATATTGGGCAAGTTGTCTAGAGGAAATAAAGGGTACTTTAGGAGTAGCATTTTTCATGGGTAATAGGCTAGTGTGTTGGCATAGTAAGAAGCAAGAATCTACTACACTTTCTACTATAGAGGCTGAATATATAGCCACATGTTCTTGTTGTCAATAGGTTCTTTGGATGGTTCAAACTTTATTAGATATGAAAGTAATAGTGTCTAAACTAGTTCCTATCTATTGTCATAATCAGAGTGCAATATGTATTTCTAAGAATCTAGTTATGCATTCATGCACCAAGTACATTGATGTTCATTATCATTTCATAAGGGAACATGTCTTGAATGGTAATGTTGAATTAGAATTTGTTCCTTCTTCAGACCAGCCTGCTGACATATTTACAAAACCTCTCTCAAGAGAAAGATTTGAAGGGTTAAGAACAAGATTGGGGGTTTTATCCCTCTCTTCTCTTGCATAAGTTCATAAATGAGTGATAGGTTTTAGGGGAAGCATGTTTTTCTTATCTTTTTGTTACACTAAAATTTTGGTATATCTCCTTTATCATTGATGTCAAAGGGGGAGAAAAATGAAGAAAATATTTACATGATGGATATACAAGTACAAATACAAGATATATAGGTACACATGGATATACACATGGAAGTTGGTATTGACATCAATGCCAAAGGGGGAGTATGTTGAATCCTTGAATTTTGGTCTTTGATTTTTGTCATTGATATTAATAATGAGCATATGGTATGACTAACATAATGTAATTATCTTATTTGATGTCCTTCAATATTGTTCAAAACATATTTAAAACATACTCAAGACATATACTTAAGCATTATACAATTAACACTTAATGTTCACATTGATTTTCAAAATGGATATAATTTTTTTTTTTGGTCTATTAGAAATTTGACAAACTTTTTTATTAGATAGACCCAAAGCATCATACATTTTTGAAAAGGTCTTAGAGTTAGCTAAATGGGTCTTTGTTAGTTTTTGCATAATGCACATATGGAAAGAGAGAAAATATGTTTATTAGAAACAATTACCAAATTGTTATGACAATTTTAGTAGTTTGAGCAGTTTTGGTCTAATGGAAGTTTTGGGTATGTACCTACCTCCAAAATTCTAGTTTTATTAGTTTATAAGTAGAGGATACATTCCTATAAAACATCCAATAGGTGGTTTTGATAGAAGTTGAAGAATTTGTGTGGAATTCCTTGTAG
The DNA here is from genome assembly GCA_028749045.1 of Cupressus sempervirens. Lineage (NCBI taxonomy): Eukaryota > Viridiplantae > Streptophyta > Pinopsida > Cupressales > Cupressaceae > Cupressus > Cupressus sempervirens. Next base: position 883,914,245 of record CM053789.1, read on the forward strand.
ACCGAACAATTTGCAAGTAGATTTTTAACAACAAAGAAGAAGGTAATGTTTTATGTTTCTTATTTCGTATTCGTGATTTGATTTTCATTGAAGAAGTTTATCAGAGGTAGAAAAAGGGTTATATATTTTCCTCATTCATACATATTAGTATTTGATCAGATCTTTTAATGGAAAAATAAAATATATTTGGACACTGGATGTTTTGAGGAGTATAGAAGTATATCCTACAATGTGTTTTCAACAAGAAGTTGAAACTAGTGATTCATGATTTGTGTTGTAACAGAGATGATCCTATGATTTTATATCTCACTTGTTCATTTTTGAAGTTGGCACTTCTTGTATTCGTGAAGTTGGTGCTTTGGGTGTAAGGGATTGACGTTCCTTGAAATTGGTGTTTCTAAAACACGGTTTTGGTGCTTCCCAGAGTTGTAGCTCTAAAAGAGGCCAATAAAGTTTTAGATTCAAAGTGGTTTTTTACCCTAAGGGGTTTTTCACATTAGAATATTGTGTCAATTTTTTATTCATTAACTATCTTGCTCATGTGTTAAATTTTTATAACTCGTAATTGTTTCAAGTTTTTAAAAGTATTTTAAGCCATTGATTCACCTCCCCCTCAGTGGTGTTTGTATTCCAACAAATTTGACTTTTATTTGGTTTGTAGATGTAGGAATTAGGGCTGATTATTATGTGTGGAAAAAAATTGAATTAAGCATGACTATTATGCAGTCTTGTATGTCAACACCGAATTTAGATAACTTAGCTTTTAGACTTGGTTTAAATCTACTCTCACTAAACAAAATGTTGGAACAAACATTAGCTTCAAAGGATAAATTATAAATGACACCCACAAAATAAGAAACCTTCTAATATTTTTCTTCAATTCATTTTAAAATCTAGTGAGATATATTTGTTTCTTTCAAGATCTATATATTGTTACGTTTCTTGGAGGTGTAGGATTACTTAGCTTGTAGTCATTGTTGAGTTCTACTATCCCTTCACACAATAAAGGAATACATATGCTTCAAGATAGTTATTTTAATATAATCATATTTCTATGTAGTTTTGAGGATGAGGGACATGTTTTATGGATGAAGGATTAAGGCTTAAATTTGAGGATACCCAAGTAATGACAGGGTGGTGGGACCTACATTAATATACAGATTGACATGAATGAATTAAATGATCAACACAAAACTTGTAATATAACATATATGCATGTGACCCATGAAAGACCAAAAAATTATTTGTATTTTTTGGAAATTGTTCATTAACATTGTATTTAGTTCATTTTAATTGTGCTTATAACAGGAAAGTGCCATTTGGGTAGTTTAAGGATCAAGAAAATATCCAATGAGAAATATTCAAAAAGCAATATGTTATCTATCACAACTTTTTATTCTCTTTTCCTCTGCTATTCTAGTCTACCCCTCATCCATTTACAAGCCACCCACTTTTCTTATAAGTGAAAACTCATTCATAATCTTGCTCATATATTTTATATAAAGCTACTTTGATGAAAAATGAATGTATAAAATCAGACTTACAGAGCCTCATAACTAAGAGAATAAGACATGGAAAGGAAACTAAATGTATGGATGCAATGCTTGCTAATTATTTTAACTTTCCTCCAAGTAGACAATAGTTCATATAATTTCATGATGTGGGGGGAAGCAAAGTAGAGGCAGGAGTTGGAAGAAGATAACAAATAGGGAGATTACTATGATTTTTTTGACAAAGACACATAGTTTATGGTGAATGATCTGCCATTTTATATAAATGAGTTCAATACATATTGTCACATGTTGCTTGCTTTGGACCCTTCAACTAGACCCAAGATCTATGAAGTGTTTCAACAAGTAGGTTCTATGGGACTTATAGTGGGAAGATCATGGGCTTTTAGTGATGGCAGATGGAGGACTCTCTAGAAGTCCCTTGGTGTTTATGATGAAGATGTCTTTAAGGTGAATATTTGAATCATAGAAATGCATTACCATGTAATCTAATAATAGAAATAAAATGTTGTAATGTTCAAAATGGGAAGAGTACTTCTAAAAGGGGGGGGGGGGAGGGGTGAATCAGAAGTACCACACTTTTAACCTTTTTTAATCCTTTAAGCTTATAATTGAAAAGTAAGTTGCATGCATATATACATATAAATGAACATAAAGTAAACACATACAATAAAATATAACACCAAATTTGGTAACCTAGAAACCCTCCAAGAATAAGAAGGTAAAATTGGGGTAGGGATGATACCCACAAAAATCACTGCAGCAATAAATGTTTTACCACTTCTGATGGTCTGCCTTGTGAAAGGCCTGCCTTGTTAAAGGCTTTACACTATATCAATAGTAACCTAATTAGAGGATTTACAAACACTTTACATGAAGTGTCACCTTGTTAAAAGATTTACAAAAAGCTGTTAAAACCACCTAATATGATAGGATTTTTAATCACCTTCTCCAAAGGTTCTCCTACCTAGCTGTTAAGCTAACCTATCAATATAGGATTTCCAACTTCTAATACAATGGCAAGAAAGTATTAGAACAATGAACCTGATAGTATGCAATCTCTAATTGTTGGATTCAAGTACTTGATCTACTCTCTTTGATCTTGATCCTTTGAGATCTGATATTTGATTGTGTCCCTTGTCCCTTATACTATTCTGATCAACTAGATGTATAATTGTTGCTTTGTTCCTCTAAGTCTTACTCACTTCACATTGTATTTTGCTGTAATCTCCCCATACACTTCTCTCTTCCACATAACTAATGGAGTTTTCAACCTCCTTTTAAAGATTGTGAAGACTTAGGGTTAGGAATGGATCTATGATCCATATTGAATCTTTAAGTTCCTACTCATTCCTTGTATTTTCCTCATTAGTTGCATGCCTTCTCCATTTTTTTGATTAACTCCATGCAAATCACATAGGGAATGTAAAATATTTGTCCTTATCCTTTTTCTCCTTTGAAATCCTTCTATGTCAGCTTCAGAAATGGTTTACATCTGAGTTTGTGAGGGCACACACTCATATGCTGACTCTATACTTGACTCATACTGGACTACTGGTGATTGGCACATATACTATCCTGGCTTGCTTAACACTTATCACACTCTCTCTCATTTGACACATATATGATTCTAATTCACTCGGCATATGAAGCATTCTGACTTACTCAACATCAACTATGACTCGACACCTATATGTCACTCAACACTTATATGCTGCTCAACACCTGAAGTCACTCGACACCCATTGAAAATCTGACTCAGTACACATTGTGGCTTGGCATACATAGTATACTTAGCATCAATATAAAAAGTGGTTAAGTTTTTTGACACTCAAATGTCAAAACTATCTAAGGACCAACAATCTCCCCCTTTGACATGAGTGTCAAAAACACTTAACTAAAAATTACTAATATGTCCTTATGAGTACCTTATCCACAAAATTTTATTTTTTTTTCAAAATACCTTAACTCCCCCTGGGCTGATTGTGCCTTGACATTCTTGTAACCACAATTCTATGCTGAATGTGCCTAATAGTCTTTGTCTTTTGCATTGTTCTTGTATTCTGTACATGTGTGCTGTTTCGTCCATATAATTGCCAAAATTTTGTATCTTCCCCTCTTGGCTATCAAAATTTATAGGTATTCTGCCCCTTAGTTATTTCAAACTATTATATCTATCTCCCCCTTTCTTTATTATTATTTCTCCCCCTTTTTTGATACTAATGTCAAAGGGTGCTAAGGAGTAGTACCATACTTAGCCAAAAAATTACTATTTACTGACATCATTGTTTGTAGAGATGCATCCCAATTCTCCAAAGCAATATTCAGTGACATGTGCTGGATGGAAGTCTTTGCAGCAAGGTGTACAAGTCCATCAAGTGTAGAAAGATTTGGATCTTTTGTTAAAACTATTTTAGCATACACTTGCTCCTTGTGGAGGACTTCTAAATGAGGGGTTATGGAGGATTGAATTTGCATCAATTTTGCCTTAATATTGGCTTCCTTTGTTGTAAGTATAGCTAACTCCCTTTGAGTGTGAAGTGATTATGCAAAATGCTTCTCACTTTGAGCTGGATCCTTAGGTAATTGCATGCTAGAAATTTTCAAATTTCTTTCCAAGCTCATTATTCTCTAATTTGTTTCTTGTGTGAAATTGAAAAAATCACACAACTTCCTGTACAATGAAATTTTTTTTTCAAGGACAACTTTGACCTTATCTATTTTATTGGCCAATTATACCTATTCAAGTGTTATTCCACTTGATATCTTTTCATTCACTTATCCTTGAAATTTTATTTCTGACCATTCCATGAGTTTAACATTGGTATCCTAGTCTTCATTTGTCAGCTGGTCAACTATGTCTGATAGTTGCTCTATTATTGGCTTTGCTTCACCTGGTGACTGCAAGCTAAAGGCATCCATAAAGATGTCCTTGATGTCATGACGTGATTTCTTATGTTTGAACTCCTTCCTCGATATTTCCTGCCTCATCCTAGTCTAATGCATTTTGCATTTCAGTCATTTGTGCCATTGTAATGGTCTTCGAATCATAGGAGGGTATAACAATATCTTCTTCTAATTTAGGGTCTCCATAGTGAAGTACCCTTGTCACTCTAGTTGAACTCAAGCCTAGAGTTGAGAATTGCAAAGGAATGGCTATAGTGCTTGGCTTCTAAATGGTCTTTGTAGGAGTGCCAGTCTTTGGTAGTTCTACCAATGTTTGAATGGTGGCCTGCTCCTTTTCTTTTAAGGTATCCTCTCTTTCATTTGACTTCCTTTCCTCTACAATCAGCATTTGAATAGTATCATTTTTTTCTGTTGGTGGAGGTGGTGGTGGTTGCATCATAATCTTAGTGCTAGTAGCTTTATAGGTGAAAGGTGGTTCTTGTGTTTTCACCTTTACTCTTTGTGGTGCTGTTATTACCTTTTGTAGTTCATCAACACTCACCAATATAGGGCTTGTGCATAACTATGCCTGTAGAGTGGATTGGTGAAGGATCTTGGAGAGATCCTCTATAGTGAGGGGATTTATATTTTGAGCTGAATTATTAGGAACATTCTTAATGATTATTGTTTCTGCGAGTGTGATGATTGTATGAGGTGGACTAGGAGGTGGCATTTGTGTGTCTTGCACACTCTATTCCTCTTGCTACTCTTCCTATTCAGTTGTTGCCATGTCTCCTCCTTTAGTTGATTCCTCCTCTTCTTTCTCTTTATTATCTTCCTCTCATTTTTATTCCTCATTTTTCTTTTCCTCCTCTTTCTTTTCTTCTTCCTTCTTCTTTGTTGCTTCCTCTTGTTTCTCTTCCTCTCCTTTTTTCTCTTTTTCTTTCTTTTCCTCTTCCTTCTCTTTGGCACTAGTTTCTACCTTATTTATTTCCTCTACCTTATCATCAATTATATTATATATTATTTTCCACAATTGTGTGGATTTGTTTACAACATCCTCAGTCTTGTTTTGAAGGATATAAAAGACTATATACTTGGGGGCAAACTTGCCACTATGTTTCTTGTTTGCCTTTGTTATTTGAGCCTTTTTCATGTCAGGCTTTACTTGAGGTAGGGTAGATTCTCTAATCTCCCTTTCCATTTTAAGACAATATTGCCATTCATTCTCAATTATCTCATATAGTTCCTTAGGCATGGTATTTTCAAGTTCTAGAGGTATGTTTTTAAATTCTACCATCATGGCATACACATATTCCTCTACTTTATTCTACTCTTCCCTATTGAGCTTATTGAAATTAAGAGACTTTAAATCATTCAAATCTGCATTTTAAATCTTATTACAAAGTTTGTCAATTGAAAATTTTGGAGGATGACTCACCACTTTAGATTGGCTGATGTCCTCTGATTCTATTCTCTCTTCATCATTAGTATCTAGCTGTGCCACATACCTTCTTCTCTTCTTGTGCTCTATGTTTTTTTATATGGTGTGAAAATGGATGAAATTCAACCTTATAGCTATCAAAGACCTAGCATTAAATGCTTCATGCATACATCTATAAACTTGACACTTGAAGGATTCAATATGACTTGGCTCCCATTGTATTTTATTTACACGGCTTCCACTAGACTTCTACCTCACTCGTCTTCAACTATTAGCTCAATGTCTATTAGAAAATCAACATCCATTGGAGCTTTACTTGGCATCTAAGGACAATTTGGTAGTATTTGAAAAAACTTTAGATTTTGACCTAGCATCTTTTCTCATGCAGATTTCTTCCTTGCAGTATTCCTTTGTTCTTTGGAATTGATGTATGATTTAACTTTGTATATCAGTCCCATACACCTTTCTTTTTCTTAGTTCGATGAAGTATGATCACTTGACCTTTTGGGTGAAGTGATCTCTCCATTTGATGTGCTGCACTCATTTTTCTTCTTCCAAATCTTGTTTATTTGTCCTCTTATTTTTTCAACATCAACCTTCTCTTTTCCTTTTTTGACTTCTATCTTGTGTGCTTTTGACTTTGTTGGGCAATATCTGCTGATATGACTAGTCTTCAGGCAACTAAAACATGTAGTTTGGCTTAGCCATCTACTGTAACTCCCTCTAAAATGTGTCTTTATGCAATTTTCAAGAATGTGTCCATACTCCTAACAATAGTGATAGCTATACCTAGTACTGTAATCCCAGTTGTAGTGATGTGCATGGTTGGTTCCTCTTGTAGGCTGATTAGGTGTCCACATTGGCTTTGATCTACATTCAAATGCTCTATGTCCATATTTTTGTAGTTGTAGTAGTGACCTTCAAATCTTGGTGTCCTCATGGTCTTGGTTCTATGCTCATGTGCTTGATATCCTTGCTTTTTCACTTGTGACAAAAGCTTGAATTGTTAGGCTTATCATGCTAATGACTATTCTTGCTCCTGCATACATTAGAGGTATGTCCCTTTTTACCATAGAAATGATAAGTAGGTTTAGTGATTTTACCTTTGTTATTCCTTTCTGCTGTAGTCTTGGATGATTCTCCTTATTTAGTGTTGGTGTGACCACATCCTGAAGTATCATTACTATCGCTTGGTGATTTCACTAGTTGCTCAAAGTACTTGATAGCCTCATTGGGTTTGTTGAAGCTTTCTACTATCTCCTTTTCTCTCTTCAATTCATTCTACAATTTTTCATTCTAAATTTTCAAGGTGGAAATCTCAATGTCCTTCATGTTTAGCTCATGATGAGCATTCATCATCTGGCTTAAGGTATCTAGCTGCATGTTTGAGATCCTTTCAAACTCAATTGCCTTCTCTTCTAGTCTATTGGTAAGATTCCTCTTGTCATCTTCTATCATGGCCTTGTCTTTAGTGGCTCTCTTCTTTTGTTTAGTCACTTCACAAAGTATTATGGCTTGTGATTCTTGTTCAAGCTTGAGTAATCTGATTTCTTTAGCTTGTGCTCTATTTTTCTCCATCATTTCTGCTATTGCTACATCAATTTTCTTGGAATCTCCATTGGAAAAAACTTGTGTGGTATCAATCTCCTTGTAGTGTATGTCATTTTCAGCTATGGTTATCTCCTTCCTTCTTTTTAAGGACTTTCTCAATTCTTCTCTGGCTTCTTCCACTTTGTGTAGAGCTAGGTGCACATCAATCATTTGATTGTCTATGATCTTCCCAAGTTTGAAGACTTCCATCTTCAGACCTTTTCTCTAAGCTATTAGGCTTCTCCTTGTGAGAACCTTGTGCTTTGATACAAATTGTTGGAATTTTCAAAATGGGAAGAGTACTTCTAGGTTTGGGGGTGGCACGGGGGTGGGGGTGGTGTTGAATTAGAAGTACCACACTTTTAATCTTTTTCAATCCTTTAAGCTTATAACTGAAAAGTAAACTACATACATATATACATATAAATGAACATAAAGTAAACACATGCAATAACACATAACACCAAATTTGGTAACCCAAAAACCATCCAGGAATAAGAAGGTAAAACTAGGGTGGGGATGATACCCACAAAAATCACTGCAACAATAAATGTTTGACCATTTTTGATGGTCTATCCTGTGAAAGGCCTGCCCTATTAAAGGCTTTACACTGTATCAATAGTGACCTGATTAGAAGATTTACAAACACTTTACATGAAGTGTCACCCTGTTAAAGGATTTACAATAGGCTATTAAACCCACCTAATACAATAGGATTTTTAATCACCTTCTCCAAAGGTTCTCCTACCTACCTATTAAGCTAACCTATCAATATAGGATTTCCAACTTCTAATACGATGGCAAGAAAGTATTAGAATAATGAACCTGATAGTATGCAATATCTAATTGCTAAATTTAGGAACTTAATCTTCTCTCTTTGATCTTGATCCTCTGAGATCTAATATATAATTGTGTCCCTTGTCTCTTATACTATTCTAATTAACTAGATGTATAATTATTGTTCTATTCATCTAAGTCTTACTCACTTCACACTAAATTTCACTATAATCTCCCCATACACTGCTCTCTTCCACATATCTAATGGAGTTTTTGACCTCCTTTTAAAGATTGTGAAGACTTAGGGTTAGGTATGGATCTACAATACATATTAAATCTTTAAGTTCCCTCTCATTCCCTATATTTTCCTCATTGGTTGCATGCCTTCTCCATTTTTCTAATTGGTTGCATGCAGATCACATAAGGAATGTAAAAGATTCATTCTTATCCTTTTTCTCCTTCAAAATCCTTCTATGTTGGCTCCAAAAATAGTTTAATTTTGAGTTTGTGAGGGTACAAACTCATATGCTAATTCTATGTTACTCAGATCATATTGGACTACTGGTTCTCAACACATATACTATCTTGGCTTTCTCAGTAGTTATCACACTCTATCTTGTTTGACACATATATGATTTTGACTCACTCGGAATATGAAGCATTCTAACTTGCTTAGCATCAACTGTGACTCGATGCCTATATGTCACTCAACACTTATATACTACTCAACACCTAAAGTCACTCGACACCTATTGAAAATCTAAATCGGCAAACACTGTGGCTTGACATAAATAGTATACTCAGCATCAATATAAAGAATGGTTAAGTGTGTTGACACTCAAATGTCAAAAACATCTAAGGACCAACATAAAATCAATATATATTCTCTTTTATTGGCCTTAGACCTTGTAATCAGTGAGGCCCAAAAGAATCACATTAGGATTTTCCTGAGTTTATGCAACAATTGGAAAACATATGGATGAAATACAAATGGGAACTCATTACAAGCCTAAAATTGAGTTTTGGTGATGACTTATTTTCACATTCCGCTCTCAAGACCTACTTCAAAGACCAAATCAAGGTACACATGGTATAGTCTATGATATATATAATGAAAAAATGTCTTTTTATTATTTTTCATGCCATCTATAGGTTTTAATTTCTAGTGTGTAACTGCATCTTTTGATTGATATATTATCCTATGAATTTGATATTGTAGAAAATTCTAAAAAAAGCTAACACAATCACCAATGTTGCATATAAGGATGATCCCACCATATTCTCTTGTGAGCTAATGAATGAACCTCATTGCATCTCCAATCAATCTAGTGACACAATACAAGTACTTGAGTTCTCTCAAACTTGTATGAAGGCCTATATGGTTTATTAGTGTGGGCAATGAAAACAAATTGGCCACACAAATAAGTAAATCCTACCTATAGTTTGTCTTTTGTCTTGTTCTCTCTGATGTGATATTTGTATGATTAGGATAATTTAGGTTTATATTAGAAAATAAAAGGTACTCAGAGCATCATAGTTACTATAAGTACATACTTTTTGGCCTTTTCTATTATCCACACAATCCTTGTGAAAGAAGATAGGGTATGAAAACAACATAAGTATGGTATCTGTTAATAGGTTAAACAATATATTTTACTTGTAATGTGGTATTTTCTTGTCTTTTAAGTTTTTATTAGGTAAGAGTAGGAATTTTCTCACTCTTATGACATGTTAAATATTACCCTTAAGCATAAAACTGAAATGTTATGAGAGAATTTATCATTTGGGTTTTTTCAAGCAATTAATGATAACTCCATATTTCATGAGAATTTCCCATTGGAATTTTATCACTATAGACTTTCACTATTCTTGAATGGTATACTAAGTAGTTTTGATTGAATCTTTCTTAATTTAAATCTATTTTTCATAATCATGAATTTTTTATTTTAAATTATCTATTCACAATTCATATTCTAAGAGTGGTGATTTGGAAAATCTCCTCCAAGACTGTAAACTTCTACAAATGGTCTAGTTAGAATTCATTACAACTAAGTCATGTTTAAAGATTAAAAATAAAAGGATTTTTTGAGAAGTGTACTACTTTTTACAATGATTAAGCCCATTGTAAAACCTTCAACAAATATTATGTCTTATATACAATTAATTGTAATACTCTTTAGCTCCTTTCCATTTGTCCCAACCACAGTGACCTCGAGATGAATTCCAATGGATAAAATCACTGTTGGAAAACATTTTTGAATTCTTTCAATAGTCTATATTACCCTCCCAACTGAATAATCATCATCTTTGATGATTGGATAGTGTAGAGAGTAACTAATTCATGGTCTTGCTCACCAAAGGTTGAGGTGACACTAATGATGATGCTAGAGTAGTGATGGAGGTTGTAGGAGTGTCTATAAGGTGATGTGATTAAGGTGGTTAGCACACATAACCTATAGATAATTCCTTCCTCCTAACTCCTATAACCCCCACAATTATTCAATTTATAGATCACCATAATCTTCACAATTTTGTATTATTTTCTACTTGGTCTCCAATAGAACTTCTTTAGATTCCATTTGCTTCCTTTTTTTTTGCACTTTCATACTCCTCTTCACACATGGAGCATATCATAACACAATAGTAGAGAAAATAAGCTTACTAGAGGGAAGTGAGTTCAATGATGCCTATAGTTAAATCAATTTTTAGTCAATATATTAAATGCATGAATCACTTCTTAACAATTGTCATCTTCCTAAATCTTTATCACTATAGTAGATCCTAACAAATCAATGTAGAAAAACCATTTGATTGTTTGATTTAAAGTATGTATAATTGAAAAAGGTTTTCTTTCTTTGGTATATGCAGACATATTTTTCAGTATGGAACTTATGTAATGTAGTTATAACTTTAACTATGGAATTTATGTAACATAGTTATAAATTTAAGAATCTAATAGAGTACATTGTCTCACCCATTTTAAAATACATTGCATAAATTGATGATCTCTTTTGAGATTAAAAGAAAAATGATACAATATTTTTACTTCAAAGAAATTGGAATAAACAAGGTACTGGGAATTTAAAGGTGGAAATAATCTGATCCATACTCAACAAAGAAAAACTAATTGAACTACTCAATTCCATCCAAAATACCATATCATTATTTCAAAAACTTCCCACTATGATTGATCCAAAGTTCTTTTTTGTTTTTGTACATGGAAAGTCTAAGGTAAGGATTTTCTCAATACAATGGAGCAAAAGTTGATGGAGCTAACACTATTTAGACAAGAGAACTTTTTAGGACTTCAATTTAGGTATCCAAGTCCTTGACATTAATCAAAAAATAATCTTTCTCCTATTAAGGCCTTGCAATCTCAATACATTTTAAAACTTGTCACTTGTGCCCTTTCTAAACAATGCAATGTTTATGACCAAATCTACAACTTCTAGTATAAGAATATTTGATACTATTTTGATCTGTACACTAACCTTTAAATTTTCCATGTTAAACTAGGATGGGTTTATCTATATTGGGGGCCAGTAGCAACATCACCAAGGTCTCATGTTGAGGGCTTAAAATAAGCCAAAGAAGTTCTTCTCAACTTGTTCTTTTGATGTATTACTTTGTTCATACATTTCTTGATAGTTTTAAGGGCCAAGGAAGTACAAAGATCCCAATGTGGTAGCAACAAAATACCACTCTTTCTATCATCATCCTCCTCCATTTTGGAGTTATGTTCTTTATTTTAAAATTGAACTTATTAGTCTCTTATTTCTCAATTCTAACCCTTCCACTTTGTGGTGCCTTTTTCCTTTCCTCTACAACCATCAATTGATATTCATCTTTATTTAAGGAAATGGATAAATCCCTCAACTCTTCAGTCTTGGAAAATTTGTCATCATCTATGACTTGATGGTAAACCAATATTCTAATATCAATTTTATGGACTCATACTGGTATTTAAATGTTGTAAAGGCCTAAGAATGACTAGAGAAGTCAATCTAATGATATTTTCTATCAATAAAGTAGAAATAATGTTAAATATTGGTGGAAATATCTTGAAAAGAAACTGTTCAAACCCTTAGTTAGGGTATTTAGTAAGAATATAAAAAATGTAGAACTACTTATTTTCATGTGGAAAAAGCCTTCAGACTCTATTAGATGGTGAGAGGGGGATCTATTTTTAGTAATTGCATTCCTACTCAATATGGGCCTTGATATTTCATAACCATTTTTTGTATCTCTGCCAGTTATGGCATGTGACCAATCACCTTAATTGTTATCCTCAATTTTGCTAGTTTATGGGGGCATTATTTCTCAACTGGTTGAATGTATTATAATTGCTAGAAAATAAAAATGAATAAAAGACATCAAACACTAGGGATATTAGTGTTGACAATTATTGAAAAGTAATCACATGAATATACATATAGTATTCAACTTTCAAATTTTTGTATTTAGAAAAACAATGTCATTTTGATCTCCAATTTAACTCTATAGCTCTTTTAATTCTTCTTCAAAAGCATACTTTATGACCTCTCAATTCAATTTTAGTGTTGTTGTTACCAGGTGTCCATGGATCTCAAAGAAACTTTAATTTTTGGAGGATTCCATAGTTATTAAAGTTTTTTTCTTGTACAATATATTTATAGAAATAAGATAAAAAATGTTACATAATACTAAAAATTACTACACAATATGCTTCTACTAATGATATATGTCTTTATAAATAATACATAGCATATTTTTGTCAATCGTACAAGTCCACTGAAGAATATTTACAATATCATGCAAGTAGGTTATTTGAGATCATATGTTTACATGGAACATGTGTACAAAAGAGGAAGGTTGAGTGTTTTAGTGATATAGAACATCTACCAAAATCAACAAAATTTTTAGGATCTTGCTGGTCCATCCACATTTCATCATATAAATAACTTAGTAGAGGCATTTTCATCATCTCATACACTTACTAGTTGACCATAGAACATATTTGATAGGTTCCCATATCACATCAACTTCAATTTCACAAATTAAAGGTCATTCAAATATGTGTGTTGTATCAATATCATTACACTCAACCACTCACATTGGTCATAACTATACATTGTTTTAATGAAAGATTTAATCTCCAAGACAATAACCAAATCATTCCTCAACACTTGTTCAAATACTTATTATTTCCTATACCTTCAACCTATTCTTTTATCTCATATAAACTGATATCAAACCATGTTTATCAAACATCTCTCATATCAACCTTTCATCAAATCTTAAATGCCAAAGATGCATTGCCCATGTTCATATTTTTCAATATGTTGTCAGGATTATGACAATTTTGATAGATGTGTACATAGTCATTAATAAATTTCATGTTATAAATAAATTTGAGCATCCCACCATTGAAATTGTTGATAACTAGGTTTATGAAAAAATATCAAATATTTAGATAAATCCAATGGTGCAATTGAACATTGTGGTTCTCGTACGGAGACCATTTTTCTGCTACAAAACAATCAAGACATCCTCATACCTCTATAGCCAGTCTGTCCAGGGCATTAAATATCTTTCAAAATACAAACCCATTTAAAATGAGACCAAATCCATTTTAAGACTCTTTTAATCTAGTTCTAGAATATATAATTTATTAAATTTTCCAATGGTTCAAACTCTTGGAAAATAGAAATCCTCACAAACAACCCATCAATGGAGGGTTTCAAAATTGTTCTTACCAAAATTAACATAACTTCAATTTTACTTCATAAAAAACCCTCAAACTAATTGAAAATCAATAACTAACATATATTTCAAATCAATCCATTTATAAGTTTCAACATATGAGTCCATACCAAACATTGCTACAGGACTATTGTTAGGGAATCTCAAATATGCAAACAATGATTTTCACCAATATGTTCACAAGTTTATAATTTCTCCATGAAATTAGCCCAAACAAAAGAAAAAGGGAAGTTTATTAAATATACTATATTTTTACATAATTTTTACATGGTTCCTAGACTGTACAAGTTTGTACAAGGCTTGGAAACAAGAATAAAGCTGGAAAATCAATCAAAACTACTTAGAAGTGATTCAAATTTTCTTTGAAAATGTATCTCTTTCCTTCCATTATGCCTTGGTTCGACCATACATAAATTTTTATAGACTCCTTGGTAGTTGGGAACACTCAACTACCTCTCATAACCATTGGACTTCCCTTTTACAACTTTCAATGCAATTTTACAACTTTGCTTGACAACTTTTACACTTTTTCACTAATGAACTCAAAAAATTTCAAAAACCTTCTAGAAATTTCAAATTACCATTAAATGACCTATTAAAATAGTTCATGCCCTTTCATGGCATGTTTACATCATTTTTACTCTTTTACCCCATTAGGTCCAGGGATAACTTTAAGGAACACCCCCCCGCCCCACCTCCCAAAATTTATAAAATTGTGGCGAATCACATGTCATTTGGGTGAAAACAAAATTAATAGTGTTGGCGAATTATGCGTCAATGGATGGATATTTGGTGGTGATTTTTTTAATAGTTTAGATAATTTTTATAAAATAATGGCGATTATAATTTTTGTTTTTAATAAAATTATTAATATTGATGGCGAATTATGTTTTGAAATATGGATATTGGTTGGCAAATATTTTAATAACTGATACCTTTTTTATAAAAAGGTGGAAAAATTATTTTCCAAATAATTGAATTAATTTATTTGTTACGGCGAATGGTTTTCACAAAGTTATAGTTGGTATGGCTATTTTCAAAAGATGGAAAATAAGTAGCCTAACCTAACATACCAACTTACATAAATTATTGGCCACTACCACTGTAATTATGTTAAATCTATTATTTGAGAATTCAGACTGTCTGATGATCCAAGATCAATGGCTGAGGTTTAATTTCGGCCAACATTTCTTCAAGGAAGAAGAATTGTCGAGGTAGTCACTGGAATGTTGACATGTATCAAGGTAAGTTGTATGCAGAGTACAATGCACCTGGAAAGAATTAAATGCCATGTCAGTGATAGCGACATTCTCTTGCTAGTATGCTACCAAACATCTGGAATGAAGCCTCGACCTTGTTCAAGTGTCCAGAATGGTGACACGTTTTTGTCCAGCGTGTATCACTTAAGTTGCAGGAGATAGTATATTGATGTCTTGTCACTGTTAATTAAAATTTACAATTGGCCTTTTCCATCGACGAAGCAGCTTCACACGCATTATAGGACATGCCACAATCCACTAGCAGTAGTACTATTACTATTAGTCTTAATTACAATTGGCCTTTTCCATTGGTTAAGTGGCTTCACACGCATTATAGGATAATAGACGGTATTAGTGTTTAATTACAATTGGCCTTTTCGAAATGTACTTGCAATTATGTTCAAGATTTGATAATATTTGCTAATTTAATGTAATTGAATTGGCAGTCAGATGGAAACAAACAAATAATCCCTAGCACCCTGCCCGCCAAGCTTATTTATAGGCGATTGAGCTACTTCTTTCATCATTGCTCATCTCATTTTTGGTAGTCGATAGGTCTGGTTTGTTAATTGTTTGTTAATTGTTTGTTAATTTTTTGGTGTTAGTTTGAACTTTGCAGTAAAGATGGACAACCCTATTCGCCTGAGATGCATTTTGGAAGAGGAGCAGAAGGCCTTTCTAGGTCACGTTCCTGAGGAAAACCTCTTGTCAATTTGCAATGAGGTTGTCCATGCTCTGGTGTGAAGTTTGTTATTGTTGCTGTCAAAATGGTTCTGGGGCATGAGTTTTTGAAGAATGAGAATCGGTATCATGTCAATAGTGACATTACGTCACAATTTCTAGCCTCCCTACTTGACCTCGAAGAAGCAAGGACATAAATTCTGCTGCTCCTGAGGAAGATTTTTAAAGTAGTATATTTGGGGGATGACATTGAAATTGTCGCTCATGCAGTTTCAGGAGTGGGGATCCCTTAGGTGAGTGAAGTCCACAAGCTTTTGGAACCTGGCCAGAATGTGGTCTTGCAACCATTTTTACTGGGCAGTTGCAGCACCATAAGAAATGCGCAAGAATTGGGTTGAATTTTCTTCGAAAATGGTTTTTCCTGGATGAAGTGAAAGATGACAACAACTGGCTACAAGAATTCGCAACCATGGTCAATTCTGGTGGTTTTTACAATGAATAGTACAATACTTCTAGAGTCTAGGGTTTTCCCCCAATTTTGTAAATTTGTAAATTTCAAGAAATATCAATGAAATTTCTCGAGTTTCAGTTCCATATAAAATTGTATTTCATTGTTTTAACTTCTTATGCTTACTTATGCAACATTGCAATATTTTGCATTTTTTAATTTTCTATTGAATTGTTTATAAAAGCCTATGTGAATATAAAATATTATTAGTTCCTGCCTTTGGTAGGAAACTAATGGAATCACCTAGTTCCATATTAGTTCTATAATCTAAAAATTTCATTGATATACCAATGTTTGCAAAAGGTTTATTAATTTGCATATCAAATATTGGTTAAAATAAATATAAAAATTTACTAATTTTAACTTCAATTAAAATAATTCTAATTAGGTACAAAATAATTTAAATATTTTATTAGAGAATATATAATTATACAAATATACATTTAAAATAGTTTACTAAATTATTCAATTTTAATTTTTAATAACCAAGTTAGTGAAAAAGGTTCTAACCAATCCTTCTCTAGATTTAAAATTGTATAATTTATAGATTATTGGATATCAAAATGTTATCAGAATCACCTAGCTTAGGATTAACCCAATAAACTCTTTTTTCTTGAATTATTAATTTTTTTAATAATATAATGATTTCTTATTCAATTTACAAATTGTGATATTGAAATCTATGTAAAAGAAAATTTATGTCAAAAAGTATGCGAGAATCTAGCTGAAAATAAATGAACATGGAGGTAGCCTCTGAGAAAAGGGGTCTTATAACACTCAATAAAAAGAACCAATTATCATTCAGATAAATAGTATAGATAATATATGAGAATAATAAATTTATATAAAAACTTTAGAAATATTTGATAAAAATAAAAATAGTTCATTTTCATTGGTTGGTTGATTCTAAACTAATTCACTTATTGTGCAAACTGAATGCAATACTACTAGCCTACCAGCAAGTACAATAATATACTAACTATACTCGTAATTTAATGGGAGTGGGACCCATGACCCACGGGGCCACCACACCGTTCATCGGTGCCATTGGATGTTTATAGATCAACGATTAAAGTTGAGTTTTAGGACGAAAGGAAAAAGAAACCGTATCATTTCAAACACGTCCTGAAAACATGACACGTGTCACTAAACTCCTCGATAGACCAACAAATAACAATGTAGTTTCAATTTGGTGATGACATGACACTAACACATCTGACTCGTGATGTGAGTCATCCTGATACTTGATTAACTTAGTTAATGGGAGTGGGACCCATGACCCACGGGGCCACCACACCATTCACCGGTGCCGTTGGATGTTAATAGATCAACGATCGAAGTTAAGTTTCAGGATGAAAGGAAAAAGAAACCCTATCATTTCAAATGTGTCCTGGAAACATGACACGTGTCATTACTTAGTTAACACATTGACATAATCACATTCCACTTGCAGTTAACAGTGATGTTATGAATGACATTAATACATTATGACGGGTTAGGTAACACTAGTGGTCCATTATTCCACTCACATTTATATTGAAAGTGTATTATGTGACAAGTGTATCGACTATAGAGTATAGAGTACAAATTGTACAATTTTGGCACATTAAGTTTCTTTAATTTTGTAGTTATACATTGTCTGCAGATTTAGAAATTAGAAAGGGGTTACAAATTACAATTTACAAAGTTACAGTGCAACAAAGTTATAGATTCTTAATTTCTAGGTTGAGGATTGTGGTCCGAAGAAAGCAACAAACTACAATCTCTAGACTCTCAGTTCTCTGCAAAAATTGAAACTAAGGGCAATGTGAACATGAACGGGTAAGTGTAACTACTAAAATCCTGAAAAATTATGTCTCGCATTTTAAATTTTACAACTTTACTATTTATATTATATAAAAAAATTTAGTTTGTAAGGTTTTAATTTTGAATCACCCCTGTAGGCTTGTAGCTGTGTTTAAATATTTACCATGATGGGCAAAACAAATACCAAGAATAACATTGGCAAAATAACAGAATTCCACAATATGCTTAAAACACTAGGTTTCAGTGATTTATTCCATGATATACATGATCTTGTTATTCATGGAAATAAGTGTATAATGGAGATAAGATTTGCACTTGAAAACAAGTGGAACGATCCAAATAAGGCTTCAAAATTTTGTTCATTTAACCCTAGTGTAAATGTAACTGCAAATAAAATTGCACTGTGGCTAGCTGGGTCAGCACACATGGTGTTACCTCAAGTATTCCCTTGCCCATAAATTGTTATGCTCTATGCCGAAAATTATGATGAAAATAGAAAAGAAATTGTGAATAAAATTACTCAGGAGGAAATTTTGTCCATAACTGAGAGTTAATTTTCTAGTCTGTTGAACCTAGGGTTTCAACAACAACAGTCAAATGTACATATTGACTTGGGAAAGCTGGCAGATGATTATGAAAATTAGATGTAGAACAGAGAGATTCTTATATCAGAGGAATAACAAGCGGTTGTAGGTTGAGTCCAAATCACATGCCTCCTTATGATTTTGAATTTTTTGTTCCATGGGCACAGGACAATATTTCCTTGCTAGCATTTTGTTTGGGATTGGATAGTAACAAACAAGTTGATGCCAACATTATTGAAATGCTTTATCATATTCATTTTAAAAAAGAACCAATAAGATATCATTTTATTGAGCACATTGTTCGTTGCATGCAAGATCAATTACTAATGATTCAAAGAGGTTCAGAGAAGACATTTAGATTCACAACCTACTTGTGCTATCTTCTCCTAGCAAAGCATCATGCATTATTTGAGGCAAACAAGCTTTGCAGTTAGACTGAAGGCCAAAATCCAATATATGAGTGGACACCTCAGATAAGGATGATTGATAACAGAAGGAACTACAACAATTTTGTAGACTTCTTTTTGGCACCAATGTACCATAAAATTATAGGCACTCCAATGCCTAGATTACCTGTTACTTGTAGAAATTACATTCAACTTGGAAGTGAACTACAATTGGCTGACTGGTACTTAATGGAAGAGTACACTGTGTTAAGGTTTTACGGTTCATGGGTAGAACCCTACAAACTTCCAATACATGTAACATAGAGGGTATTTGCATTGGAATATGTATGACAAATGGAGAGCACAGATGTACTCTTTCATGGTCAACAAAAGAAAATGATATTTCCCTCCTTGCCATTCTCCTTTGGAGGGTTCACATTTGAGAGAAGAGGATTCAAAGTGGCAGAAGCCTTTTTTTCAATTTTTTGATTTGATGTTGATAGTCATTGGCAGTATGATCCACTGAAAATAATTGGAGCAAGGCTTAAGGGCATTGGGACTTCTACAAGCAAATATCAACATGAAAGTATGCCTTTGATTGAAAATTTTAAAAACATGGACTCCTGGGAGGAGGTCAAAAAATAGATGGAGAAATATGCTGCTGAAAATAATATGTCAATACAGGAATTGTCATCACAAATAATGGCATTGCACAAACAGAAAGGAAAAGTGCAGGGCATGACATCGTCTAATTTCTACAAGAAAGCTAATAAACCATCTAAAAAACCTATTTCAAAAGAGCTAATGAATGATTGTATAGATGCTGGATGGAATCGAAGCAAACTTTCTCAATTTTGGGAAATGAGGAAGAATCTCGGTGAGCCAAAGACCTCTTTAGATCATGATGAGGCTGAAGAGGATAAAATATTTGGTGAATTGTGGAATAAGGAGCATCCAACTGAAGCACATCATAGTGATACTGATGATGATTATGATGACCAGGATTCTTTGAATCCCTCATCTAGTACACAAATTTAGAGAGGAGTTGATGCATCCACCAAACTTCTATATAGCAAAGGGGCAGAAATTGTAGAAAAAATGGGCTACCAAGGTTTTGTTGTTCTGGGAACCAGTGGAGAAGGGGTTTGGTTACCACCTCAACCACTAGCTGTAGCACCAAAACATGGTAAAAAACTAGGCCTTTGGCATGAAGATCAATCATCAACTCAGTCAATTCCATCCACATTGGATTCATCTCAGTTAATTAAATTTGTTCCTGCTTCATTTATAGTTCCACTTCCAAGCACTCAGATTCAATCCAAATCAACTGTCACTCCCACAACTATAGATATCATGGGTACAACTACAACTAGTGGTCCAAAAAGGACATTGTATATAGATGCAAAAAAAATTGGTCCTGGAGATCAAGAAAGTGTAAAGAAGCAGAAGGTTATGACAAGTATTAGTAGTATTACTAGTACAACAATGCCAATGGTGACTGTGAGTCCAACAATTGCCCATCCTTCAGGAAAAAACCCTCAGAATAGTCCACAAACCCCACTAATGGGTCTAAGTGTTGGTTATCCTCATGGTATTGGTGGAAGCTCGTGCATCAGAGCAAGTGCTACTGCTATTTCACCATTCAAACATTCAATTGTCTCACAAAATCCTAATTTTCGTTACAATGAATTTGTAACTAACTATGAAAAATCAAAAAACAAGAATAGAAACAAGAATAGACAAAATAGTAAGACAATAAAGATGGAAGCAATTGCTGTAGCTCGTGATGTAGAACCTGCAACCAACAGGCTATTTCCCACATATGACCCTGATAAAGATATGCTAGAATTCATGGTTGTTATGCCCCCAGCTAGAGATAACAATCCACCAGAGAGTCAGTTAGATCCATCTAAATTTCAAGTTAGCACCCTCCAAATGGATTTATCCAAAATTAAAAATGTGGACAAGATAAATGTGTCCAAAATGACCAACCAAGTGGTCTACAGTTCAGTGATGAAGTTGGAGAGAGAGAAAGGAAAGCTTTAGGGCACAATAGATAAGTTAAAGGCAGACCTGGCAAATGTAAAGGCAAGTGAGAAAGCAATAGTAAATAGATGCAAAGAATTAGAGAAAAGGATAAAAAATTCATCCTCTGGCTCTAAAGAAGCAACTGAACAACAAGAACAAATGGACACAGAACTGAAAACTCTGAGGGAAAATTTGGAAAAAATGGGAAAAAAAACTCCAGGATGAAAAAGAATCTTCAAAAAAGTTATACAGAAACTTGGAGAATGCTGCAAATGTAAACAATAAGTTAAATAAAGATTTGGAAAATGAGAGGGTAAAAACAAAAGAGTGGGAAGAGAAAGCAAAAGGGTGGGAAAATAAAGTAGAGCAAATAAGAAAACATAGTGAACACCAGTACTCAGAAATGAAAGAAGACCTAAAGAAGGCAAATGATACTATTAAAAAATATGAAAATGGCTTGAATGACCATGTAAATAATACAGTAAAGCAAATAAAAAATTACTTCTGGGGGCACATAAAGACTTCTATTGATAGGTTGTGTGATTGGTTCAAACTTTACGAAGCTCTTACAGATGTTTTTGGGAAGTTGAAAGAGCAACTTGAGGAGAACAAAAGTTTTGGTCAGAGACAGAAAACTATAAAGCGAATTATGGAAGAAATCAACAGCACTGCTGATAGGCATTTGGCAAGCAAGGGAATTCAAGACCGCATTGCTTCAATAATAAAGGCAACCTCTGTATTTCATAAATGTCAAAAACTAATAGAAGCAGAAGAAGTTCTTGCATTATTTGGGCCAAAGCTCGCCAAGATGAACAATAAAACAACAAATTGATATCTCTTGGTTTACTGAGTCCTAGACCTGATTCCTCAACAATGGGTTTCATTGGAAGAGAAGTTTACAAACAAAAGTTGGAGGACCAAATAACCTCTGATTTAGGCAACCTTCCTCATGACACAACTCATGAAGGCATTGCAAAGTGCATCAAAACATTCACAAATTTGCATGCACTAGAGGAACAAACATTGCTTGAAACTCGGTCTTCCAAGTATGGAATGCTGACGAGAATGCAGGTCATTTATCATAACATCAAAATTTTTGTCCTTCCAACTGAAGAAGAATGGAGCATATTATAGAAACTTATAGTCTGTATGTGAAAGTACTTTCAATTTCAATCATCTCTATATCTTTACTATATATGAATATCTTTCATATTATCCTACATTCTATAGTCTAGACTCTAGAATTGAGTTTAAAGTAACATGTTTGAACTTTTTTTTTTGAATAGGATCAATGTTGCAGTCTTGTAGATGCTATTGCCTATGCTAAAATTGCTAATTTACTAAACCGGCCTGTCAAATGCAGAAATGTACAACTAAAGTTGTAGAGATGTTTTAGACTTGTAGATGTCTTACTGATTTAGATTTTGAGACTTCACATTAGGTAAATCGACTTGAAGCTATTGTTGCTCCCTTTTTTCTATAAAAGTGAATTCAGGGTCATTGGCTTACAAGAATTTTACCATATTAGCTAAATATTGCAAATGAAAACCATTAATAATTATTAATTATGGAATTGAATCTATGATTCTATCTAATTTTCATGTTTTCCAATTCAATGTATCTTGAATAAATGAATAAAATAGAAAACAAAATTTCATTCAGGAATTTCAAATTCAAATATGAATGATCATTGATGACATGATATAAACTACACTCTATAGTAATAATACTCTTTGTTCTCAAATTTTAATGATGAAACATAATACATACTAATTTCTTGCTTTTCTAAAATGAACATTAAATGATAGGATATCATATAGTAGTTAATAAGTTCAAAAAATACCTATTGGTTGCCACTGCTAATTTAGTAGAAATTTCCTAAATTTTCTAATTCATCTCTATGTCATCATCATCATCCATTTCTGCTAGTCCAGTTGCTTCATTATTTTCTTTATTTTTGTTTATGTCTTCTTCAACTTCAAGTTCACTCTAACCTCTGCTTCTATGACTTAGACTCCCAATCCCATGGCCAGTGCCATTGCCAAGTGTACTTGTCCCACTTGGAGTCACTGTAGGAGATTGGTTAATGGTGTTACCTAGTCCCACCCTTCTTCTTTTGCATCTTTTCTTCCAGATTTCCATTTCTTTTTGAAAAGGAAAAGTATTGACATTATACCTGATGTGTATACCCTCAAGCATGATATCAAATTCTTGTCTAGTTTGTTTCTTAAGCCTAAAGCATTGAAAACTCTCTCATCCTCCACTGAACCCAATATCATGGTTTGACATAGATCAGCAAGCTTGAAGTACTCTGAAATTTCTTCATGCAAAAATGTGCTCTATTTTAGTTCTGTCCAAAGCTTTTTTGTCGATCCCTCTTCATGTGGGTTACACATTAATTGATATTGATGCTTCATGGTCCTTGCAAAGGTGCCTGATTGTTGTCTAAGAAGACCCTCATCTAATATTCCATTGATAGTCACTCCATTGAATTCTATAGATTTGAAAAATTCCTTTATCAAAATCAACAGCCTTCTATGATAATCTTCCTTATTGTTGAAGGACCAATATTGAGGAAACACAATTGCCATGGCCTCAAGTAGTTGATCATATGGGAATCATGATATTATTTCAGAGGAAACTCTATAGGATATGTCCCTTGTAGTAGATGCTATAGACTCAACGATCTTGGTAAACTCTTCCCTTGTAACTCTTGTAGCTCGCTTCTTTGGGGCACTGTAGTACATTGGTATCTGAAATCCCCTTACACAAACACATAAATCTCCATTTTCAATGATCTTTAAATAATTATCAGGAGCATCTAAATCTGTTAGTTTCCACCAATGATTAAATCTATCATCGGATAAATTTAGGTTAGTACGATAGAGACTATGGAGGGCTCGCATGGCATTTTACGCAACTAAGCATATTCTGCAATATACATGGCTCTTTGCTGGGATTTTTTCATAATTAATCTCTTTTCTTCTAGCATGGGAAGAAGAGATGCCAAAGTCAAAAGTGTCTCTATATTTCTTAACCTCCGAAGCAGGTCACCACATCTCTGATTTTCTACATTGTCCTGATTTTCGTGCATCAGTCCAATCAAAGATTGATATTTGGAAAATACTCGATGCGCTGGTCTATCCAAAGAGATCCATCTGGTATCAACATATTTTAGAAGCTTGTTTCCATCGATAATTCCATCAGAAAAGTGTTAAAATTCCCTAAAATTCTTGAGACTTCGACAAAAATATGCATACAACTCTCTTACTAAATCTTCAACCTTGTTTACTGAGGGAAACTTCTTCACAACTCTAAAAGCAAGATTCATCCTATGGGCCATACAGTGAATGGCAACAACATATGGTGAACAAGAAGCTTGCATATTTGTGCAAAGACAATTCCTTTGACCTTGCATTACTGAAGCTCCATCCGCTCCAACATAGACCAACTTCTTCGCTATTGTCAATTCATCCATAGCTCCATATTCAATTACATTGCTCTTTACTAACTGAAATAAAGTTTCTACTGTCGCATTGTCTCTCAATTTAGCAACCGATAGTAGAAGTGGTTGGAAGACATTATTTTGTATAGTATAAACATGCATGCATACCCATGATGTATTATCTATTATTGTAACTTCATCTAAGGACAATGCAATAAAGCTTGACTCTTATTTTTCTTTGTACACCCTCTATTTCAACCTGCGCAATACAACTTGCCCATTCCCATCCACTGTTTATCGACCAATGACTGACAGGATAGTTAGGAACTTTCAGAAAGTGTAAAAAACCACTCATTTTTGAATAGTCTGTCATTAGACACCCTCTGCTCAAAATATAGAAAACATTACTTAATTGAACAACTTTTCCAAGTTCTTCTACTTCACTTGCTTTTGCAAAAATAACATTAATAAAACCTTGAACTTCACCAAGCTTCGTCTGAAATTTTTGAAACATATAATATTCTTCAGCATTCCTTTTATGTTGACATTGCTCCTTTTTTTTATATCTTACCACTTTTATTTCCTTACCATCTACAGTTGAGGTTTTGTAAATCTTACCAACATGTTTCTCTATGGTGTCTAGTTTAAGCTGCAACCGGTTTTCCTTTTTATAATTCCAACTACAAATTACACATCTACATTCTACTGGTGGCTCACCTACAATTGGATTGTCCACAGGCTCAATGAATGGATACTTTGCTGCCCAATCAAATTTAAATCTTTTGGCCATCTCCCACTGACGATCAGTTTTTTCTTTCGATTTTCCTCTCCCTTTAGTGTCACTGTTACTATTAATTGCACCATCATCATCACCGAAGTTGATTGATTCATCCTGGTACTGGTTATTTACTGGATATTCTTCTTCAAGGTCATCTTCATTAGAGATATTAGGTTCTGCAACTCCATCACTAGATTTATTAGGCTCCCCAATTTTTTGAATGGACTCGTATGTAGGTTGAGATTGTATAGGCTCCTCTGATGATGTACCTTCCTTACTTTGACCAACACTATTGTGTCTACCCCCGCTAAAGTATGAAGATATATTTTTGCATTTCGTTGGCCTCTCTTAGACATCTCCACCTTCATTAGTCCTACTCCTCTTCCTATTTAAATTTGATTGTGACATCTCCATCAAATTAAGACTGCAATAAAATACTATGGACTCATAGTCATAGTCATTCCGGTTCTCTACTGATCACAATACTATGAAGAAGGCTCCTTTCGGCATGTTTCAATAATGAAACTCATGTCTTAAATAGACAACTACAAATAAACTATTTTCATTTTGGCGAATGGGTCGACCATTACATATGATAAGAACTAATATTTGGCGAAGCTCGCGTAATTTCAAGTAATCGAGTGGGCGAATAGGGCAGGAATTTGGGACCCCATTATGTGTGATGCATGGTGAATTGGGTCCTAGGACAAATAAAAATTTCACATAGGAAAATGGGAATTTGGCGAATGATGATCATCGAAAGAGACACTCAATTAATTCTGTGGCAAATAAGAGGAAACATTAAAGAGAAATATGGGCAAAGAACCCGACTACCAAACTGAAATTACGTAATAATAGTGGCGAACATTTCAACCACTATATGAGTATTCTATAAAATCTGGGCAAACCAGTCAACTAGTATATGGTGTTTTTTTTTGCCAATTTCTATAGCCCAATTGGGACATATTCACCATTTGGCGACTAATCGCCACTAAAAAAAATCCCCGATTAGGTCCTAGATGGACAATTATACAACTTTTACATAAATGACTCAAGTAGCCTTACATTATTATAATCCAATGG
The DNA here is from genome assembly GCA_028749045.1 of Cupressus sempervirens. Taxonomy (NCBI): domain Eukaryota; kingdom Viridiplantae; phylum Streptophyta; class Pinopsida; order Cupressales; family Cupressaceae; genus Cupressus; species Cupressus sempervirens. The sequence goes on from CM053789.1 coordinate 883,940,753, forward strand.
ACTCAATACCACTTATAATGGCTCAAATACATTATGATTAAATCAAATACAATATAAATGCTCAAATTTTGAATCTAGATCACCTATGGCCTAGGTGCTCTTACACCATCTAGGATAATGCACTTTGTGCTAAAATTATTATGGATTCCCTTCAAACTTAGACATGGATGTCTTTTCTTCTGGTACCCATTTGGAGTTAAAACAAAATATACAAACATCCAAACTGGTTGAACTAGGAAATAAATTAGCATGCAACCAAAAATCTCTCATCAATATTAGATCCTTTCTTGGAGCTTTTTTTAAAAAGATTTCACAAACCTTGTCAATATTTTCAAGTTGGTGAAACTTCCTAATATTTTTCTGCACTCTCTCAAATCAAATCTGCCACTCTTCAAAAACTATGCTTTTATAATGGAGCACCTTACATAAAAATTGGCTCATGTTGTTTCAGTAAAAGGGAATAGTAGAAATTTCACTTATAGTACATACCATTAAATTCACTCAATTCACACTACTATCATATTTCTTTACTATATTATATTGGAATGCTTGTGCTATATTTATTTATTAAGAGATCCATACATGTCTATACAAGAGAACAAAAGTAAAGAAGAATGAATACACATTTTATTTATCACTGCTAGTTGAATTGAATTTTTATTTTTGGTTGGCTTTTGTAGGATATTTTTTTGTTGTAGATGAATATGTTGGAAATAAAATGCCAGTGGATTTTCTTGAATGTATTAAGGAGGACATTAAGAGGAGATACGGTGGAGGAAAAGCTGATACAACTATCACACATGGTTTGAATAAGGAATTTGGGTAGGAATGTTGTTGTTGCTTATAACCCAATGATGTTTGATTGTGTCATCAATTATTAATAACACCATATCAAATTCTATAGTTCAAAATTGAAGGAACATATGCAATATTGTGTGGATCATCTAGAATAGATCAACAAACTTGCAAAAGTGAAGGCCCAGGTTTCAGATGTGAAGGGTATTATGATGGACAATATTTAGAAGGTAAGGCTTTTTGGTTGGATGATGTATGGTATATAATATGATTTTTTAATTCTATTTCTCAATATGTTAGGAAAGTGTTATTAGTTTGAGTTGTGATATTTTCTTTTGTATTTATGTGGTTTTGTTTATTTAATATTGATACAATGTTTACCAAGCACACAAACTACATGCTGGGAGCACAAATATTACAAAAGAATCACATTTAGAAGAACACCATGAAAGTCACCAATAAAAACTAGAACTAAATTACCAATCTAAGCATGGGAATTTGTGTATGCTTGTAGGGTAATTTGTTTTTGGGTTTGGGCACATCTAGACACCAAAATTGTGAAATTTATTTCTATCTATCTATTTGTCTATCTATCTATCTATCTATCTATATATATATATATGTGTGTGTGTGTGTGTGTGTGTGTATGCCTAAGAAGAACATATAATATCTAGTTAAATATGATTTTTTCATCCTTGTGCTCTCATTTATCTTGATGATGGATCATGAAATGTTGACACAAATTTTTTCACACAATGGCATCCAAAAATAATAACTGAATAGTTCATGGATTATGGAAATTTGTTATCATTAAGAGCACATAAGTCTGAATAGCTATATGAGATACATATAATATAAATAAATGTAAATACCAAAAATATATGTCTAATGTAGAATACAACATCTTTAATCTTCAGTCAGGGGCTAAGTAAAACCTCATAATGAATTTTTTTATATACATTCAAAATTAAATATCAAGAGCTATAGTTCTGCAAAGGTCTATTTAGGAAGAAACAAGGGTTTCAAATTTACAAGATTGTTTCCCAGTTCATGAGTTGTGAAATTTTATTGAACTTAAATGAGTTAAAGGATTTAGAAAAATTGAAGTCTATTCTAATTCACATAGAGACACAATTGATATTTGAAACTTAATGCAACCATAAAAATTTTTCATTTATTTCATCCGTGTAAATTATATGCTTACAAAAGTTAGATGTAGCTATTGAGATTGCATCTTGTTCAGATATATAGAAACCAAGAAGAGTTCTGATAAGATACACTAAAAAAGGAAAAAAAATGCCCATTGTAAGTCATAAGTGCTATGGCAGTTGACAAATTTATGTTCTAGAATACATGAATGGAAAATTAAGTTACTATCCCTATCATGAAAATCTCTCTCTTTTTTTATGGATACATTTTGGGTTCTATATCTTGTTGTTTAGATTTGCATTGACGTAACTGGATGATGTAGAGCTCTATATAGTCCATAAAAAATTATACCAAAGTAATTTATATTGAATAGAGTACAAAATTAGAGCTTCAAAGGAGGAGCCATCAATAGAGAACCACTTCTAATAACCAATCTATCTAACTATGAGTGTCATACCATGAATTAAGATATGAGGCAGACCCTTGAGTTCTATTGATTTGAGAAGTTTCAACTTCCTTGTCAAGAAAGTCAATTGTGGCTTGGGCTTGGGTATCATAATTTATACATTTTTACATAGCTTGGAAAAATACATACCCAGATGAAAAGGGGTTGTTCGATAAAGGAGTGACAAAATTGTTGAAGTTGTAGCCATCTTTAGTATCATGCTCCAATGTATTTCACATTTTGCATTTTTCTATCAACAGTCCCAGAAGAGAAGTTGTTAGGAATATCAGACCTCACATTAATTTTAATCTAGTCTTTAGTAGCAACATTGTTAGGTTTTAGTACAATACAAATACAACTTCAAAAATATTTTTTCAAGAAAAAAAAATGCCACTCCTTTAGACATCTAGTGCACTTGGATTAAGTTTACAAAATCATATTTTTTTCTAGAAGCTCTCTCTATTCCTCGTATGGGTATTGTTGTCCAAGAACTTTTTAATTCAGCTGAAATATAACCAAGGATAAGCTAACTTCACTATTAAAGATATTAAATTGGGATATTCCATCTTGAAATTTATTCCTATCTCTTAACTATGTTATAAACCAAAGGTTTTTGGTAGAAGGATTAAACCAAAACTTCCTATTTTGTTTGAAAATGGCTTGTCATATTAAATAATAGCTAGAATGAGTCCATTAAAATTAGGACATAGGACATAGGATGTATCCTAAGTTTTGATGATGAATCACATTGAGTGATTCAAAATGTTGACACAAAAAAATGTCCCGATGAGGAATCACAAAGAGATTCAAAACTTTTACTCAAAAAATATTGCAATTTTTTTCAAGGAGAAGTGTTCTTAGAATAAATAATGTTAAAAAACCACACTAATTAATAAATTGTTTACAATAGAATTATCTTAAACAATAAGAAAGAATGTCCACACTAAGTAATATAATCAAGTGTTTGCTCAATCCATAATTTTAGGGAGCATCTCCATAACTTTTTCTTCTAGTAGGCTACCGGTGATGTCCTAAAAATTGCCTTGCTTGTTTGGACATAGGTGGCTTGATTCCTTTGGGTAGGAGGAGTTAATGGTTTCTTAACCATTTGGATTAACTAGTAAATTTTAACCAAATTACCATCTTGAATTTATTCCAATCCTTGAGATTTTTGGAGCTTTATTGTTCAAGAAGAAACACCATATAACATCACTCCATTATACAAAATGAATAGTTTTTATCCCTTTTTTGAATCAGGCATTTCCATAAAAAGCCATATTAAAAGTTGTTAACCATTTTTGAGGGATTAATCATCATGAACTAAGGATTGACTGCATGCCTATTCTAGTGCTTTCATCCCTCTATTCACTACCATGAATGATAGGCTATATTCAAAATTTCTTGTGGTTGAAAGGATATGTTACTATCTATGCTTATACTCATGTTTGTATGTCACCATTTTCATACACATTGCTATTGCAATTAGGACTTGTATTCAATTTTTTTATTGATTAATTGCACATGTACAAACATGCCTTAAATAGATAATATAGGACCTGCAATTTTGTTTAGCACATTAAAAAAACTAGTGATATATATGTTGGGGGAAGGTAAAATTGATTTCACAATTATATATTTTCAAATAGTACCTTTTTCATTTGTATTTTACACACACTTAAGAACCAACTCTTAGGTTTGTCTACAAGACTGCACTAATGAAATGTTAAACTTGGGGTTTGATTCTTCCCTTTTCTTGTTGGTCCCTATGATGTGAGAAAATATAATATTCTAAAACTAAAAGAAGCACTTTGAAATCTCTTCTTAGAAGCTTAGTGATAACCTTCATAAGGTGACTATTTTTTAGCATCTTGAGGAAATTGCGATATGATCAGATCCTCATAATTTATAATTTACTTTATTTAAATTATAGAAAATTGATTAGTGTTATCAATCATGTATGTACAACAATTTAAAAACTATCACTTGATCAAAATTATAAACTCAAAATTTATGGAGTGTCAAAGTTAAATCCTTCAAAGTTGGCACATTTGGCATTTCTATTTTCCACACAGAGTGATGCCAATAGGTAGTGTGCAATAAGATAGAAATTTGAAATTTGAATGTTTTATAAATAAAATATATTTCTTAATTCACCAAGATTGACATTAAACTTATATATTATGGAGTTGTGTAGGTGATAATTTCCTCCTAGATGATTTATCTATCAACTCAAGTTTCATTGGGAATTGTAGTAGTCACTTCTCTAGAAATTCATTTCATCTTTTTTTTTATAGTCATATTCCACTACAGTGGGAATTGATTATTTATACTTGAAACCTTGAGTTTTTCTGTAGCAAGGAAGTTTCTAGTAAACATGCGACATGTTGGTCACACTTTCCTTCATCATATCTAGTTTGCTAGCATGCCAAACACAAAGATCACTCCTTTTGGTAGCATAGTTTAGTCTATTGAATTAGGCAATGCTTTTCCCTAAAAGAAAGGTATCATGGCTTCTATAATTCTATTGAATGTATGAGGAATGTGAATGATATTGTAATTCTTAAAAAGGATAGATCTTCTATTCAACTCTTGATGTACACATGCCAAATTTCACAATTAATGTTGCTTATCCCATATATTTTTGAGACAAATCATGTTGCTATTGATCTCATATTGGTTTTGACAAGTGAGTGTTAACACACTTAAGTTATTTACTTAGTTCATGTCGAAGAAGTAACATATGTTGAGAAAATATTAGACCAAGCCAAGTCATAGTGAGTGTCAAGTCACTCATGTACCAAGTCACTCAAGTGCTAAGCAGACATTATATGTCAAGTGACACAAGAGCCGAGTAAATAGTGGATGTTGAGCAATGAAGGTGCATAGTCATAGCAAGAAGATTAGTGCATGCCACTCATTAGAGACTTTAGATGCCAAGTGATATAGTTTTGACATATTTGTTTTTAAAGGCACAAACACCTATGTAAACCATTTTTGAGCTGACTTAAGATTGAATATTGATATTTTGGAGATAAGGACGAATCTCAAGTTGGATTCCCTATGTAACTACATGTAGCCAATCAGAAAATGGGAAGAATTAAGCAACAAAATGGATGAATCTCAGCTATAGATTCATACCTAACCCTAAGTTGCTAAGTCTTCTTAAGGAGGATGAAACCCTAAACTCTTCATAACCAGTGTATAAGGAATTGAAGGATTGAAGAGAGAAGTCTGTATGTGCAAATAAAGCATTCATGGTGGCTTATAAGTTATGAAGTGAGATTGAATTGCAAAATTAGTTAGAGCAAAAAAAAGGATAGAGAAGAGTATATAGCATAGAGACATCTAATCAAGAAGACAAATGTTTAGAGGTGATCTATTATCATGCAAGCAAGTGCTAACCATAGGATCAAAGCTAAGATATTCTAACAAGTGATTTTAGTCAAAATCTCTTAACAAAATATTCCTCATAGGCTATATGAATTCCCTTAATAGGGTGCTTACTTAGTTGTAAGTTAAAGTCCTCTAACAAGGCACACTTATAATAGGGTGTTGAAATCCTCTAACAAGGTGAGACCTAATAGTCTTTGTAAGCCTTTAATAGGGTAGACCTTTCATAGGGTAGATCATGACTCATGATCAAAACATTGCAACCTTCATTAGATATACTTTATTACTACAATAGTGAAGATTTGTGGGTGTCATCTCCAACCTAGTTTTACCTTCTCACTTGGAGGGTTTTTGGGTAATCATATTTGGTGTTATGAGTGTGAATTATTACATGTTTACATGATTTAGATGTATATTCTTTACATGTTATTTCAATTTACTTATTGAATGTCTGAGATAGATGTGGTGAAATTTTTATGGGTCCAAGTTTAAACTACTGATTCACCCCCCTTAGAAGTTTACCTTTCCTATTGTATTTCTAATAGTTGTTACATCAATTTTTGATGCCCACATTGAAGAATTCCTACAATATTACTTATGCTCTTTTAATGTGTACATGAAACACTGCTAGCATTTAAGAAATATGAGGGTAGAAGATTCTTCATTGTAGATGGAGTATTGGATTTTTTCTAGTCTCAAGGACAACTATCAACCTTTGGAGTACCATAGAATGTGATCTTTAAGTGTATTGAGAAATGTTAGAGACTCAATTATCAAAAAATATTAATCATTCGACACCTATTTACTCTATTAGCAATTTCTACATTATAGTAGTTTGTCCAGTCTAGACATGGCTCCCTAATATGTGTCTTTAATCATGTTTCCAACAATACCAGTCATGTGAGACACATTATTTATGATGACAATGTTGCCTACTCTATTTTCTAGTCACTATGGTATAAAAAATTCTTGCTTCTTAAATCTGTGACCACTTGTATACAAATAATATGCCAATACTTATTTGTTTTTATGCTAAATTGTAATGTTTGAGATGAATGGTTAGAATTTAATTTGATACCTCCTATCTTGCATGATATCTGAGTTTCCCCACTAAACTGAGACAATTTCTTTTGTACTTGGTTAAAAAATAAATTCTATCTAGAAGGATCAAGAGGAATATCTAAGTAGAAATGATCAAGCCACACTTGTAGTTAGCCTATCAATCTATAACAACTAGCAGACCACTTGTATGCCTTTAGGAGTTGTGTGTAGATACTATCAATTATGTTGTGATACTAATAAGCTATCCATTTGTTTATGGGATTAGATCATATAACCTTCAACTTTTGACTTCTAAGTGGTTGAGCTTAGGCTAAAGCATTGTATGTAACACCCTTTCACTGGGCAGATGATATCATTCAATAGAAATTTGTAATCTAGTGATCCTTGGGGTAAGGTACTATATACAAGACCCCTTTGGTCATTGAAATTAGTTGAGTGTGTTGGTTAGGATAGTGAGATGAGAGTTTCCTCCAAAGAAAGAAGTTAAGAATCTAGTGTCTAAGCAACTGCTTCACACAAATGATTGTTAAGGGTTGATAGGATGTTAAATATTGTTATGTTAAATGGGTATGGAAATTGTTGATAAATAATGAAGAAACATTATATGGGTATTAGAAATAGTTTGAGTGAGTAGAGATGATTATTTGGTTGAGTCATGTTGAAGAGTATTATCATAGGATATATGAGGAAGGTGTGTATCTAATCAAGAATCATTGAATGTGATCAGTGAAGTTTAAAGATGCAATAAATTTGGACTTTAATTAGAGTTTTGTTTGATCAATATGTTTAATGAATGAAGATTGGAAGGGTGTGAAGATAGAAGTAACTAAGGCAAGTAGGACATACCTTTTAAGGTCACTTGAAAAGACACAAGAAGAGTGCATTCATCCTATAAGCAAGCCATGATAGTTTTATTTATGATGAGTGATGATGTGTGGAGTTGTACCTCCTAGAGAGATTAGAGAGTTTTTATAAATGAATTGAAATGATGATTAGTCCTATGGAAGCTCTGCATCATAAATCCATTGGGAATATTAGATACAAGAAAAAATCCTCAAGCTCTTTAAAAAAGAATCAAACTTTCAAGGAAAAGTAAGAGTTTTTTTTCTATATTACATAGAAAATAGATCAACAAATTTTGTTCATACCTCTCATAAGATTATAGGAATAGCTAAAATTAAAATAATTTAAAATCTGACTTGCTAAATTGAAATAATTGAATAAATTAGGAAGGGGAATTACATAATGAGCACTGGTACTCACTTGGGCAATGGGAGAGTGGGCTAAACAAATAGGAGAGCATAACATCTTGATTAAATTGAATTTTGACAAGGTAGATGATAAAAAGGATGGTAGCTATGCCCTTTTCCCAAGCCCATTTATCACATTAAACCCCTTCATTCTGATATTAATGGTTGTATGCTTATTAATGGCTCCATTTACTCCATCTTTTTTGTCTACAAATGTTAATAAGATAATTCTATCCCTTGGCCCCATTTCTTTATGTTCTCATTTCCAAAGCTCTTGAATATTTATTCAACCATGTTGAAAATTAGAATTTAATCTACAACATTTTGCTTCTTATTAATGATGTTGAGTAGCATGACAAGATTTATTTGGCATGTGTACCTTCTTTGTACTTGTACATATATCTTAAATAAAGCTATCTAAATAGAAAAGAGATCTTCTAATAGATTTTGGTTTTGTTAATACTTATCTTCTTAAAAATTTCACATTATGCATTCTTTGTCAATTTTGATTATCCCAACATCTGTCTACTATGATGCTTTCATACCATTGTCTCCCTTCCTTTTATAATATCTCCTATAGCTTCAATGCATTTCCAACCTCATTAATGATATTATTGTTATCACATTTAAAGATCTGTCAATCTCCAAATTCACTACTATGAATAGTAATGTATCACCTTGACAATGTTTGGTCCTTAATCCTTAGAAACCATATTATAACTATCTTTCATTATTTTGAACTTGTTTTTACAAACGCTTGATCTTTTAATTCTTCTCTAAACTTCCCTTATGCCATTAGCTTTCCTCAATGTTTTTGCTTCCTATTATTACTTTATTGTTAATCATATCTTTGACTCCTTCACCATCACTTTCTATAAGTCTATTATACATTTTTTTGTATGTTCACTCTAGTCATGTTGTTCTTCCTTGTTGATTTTCTCTTCATAGATAAAATCTGCAATCCCATTTCTTTTAATATTTCTATTATTAGATATGTGTTGTTATCAATATTGACTTTATCTACTATTATTATTCTTCATTTCATTTGTGTTTTTTCCAGCTATATATAATAATGGAAGTTATACAGAGAAATGTAAAACTTGCTTAGAAATCCTCAATAACTAGCTGATGTATAAGGGTTTGATTAAAACTATTATCTTAATTGTTGAAAAATATTGAAGGTAGACACATTTACAAGTAGACTCCTAGACCTATTGAATGCACTTGGTTCCATATTAAATGATGCAATATGAAGGGATATTAAATTATGCTCTATAGGGAAGAATGTATGAATTTCTTTTTTCTTGATAGTAAATTGAATGATTTTGTTTGTTATTAGTTTGGAAATGTTCCAAAGACCTAAAAGGGAGTTATGTAATTATACAAGCCTTTGATGACATAGTATAAGATAGCTGAGGAGGTTGTGTAAGATTGAGTAATGTGGCGTGATGTGTATGGGTTGTACCATTTGAATGCTTTCATCTATAATTGGTGACTATAAAACCTCAATGTGATAAGAGAATGGGGTGGTGAAGAACCAAAGGTTAATGAATTTGTGTTATAGGAATATGGAATTTTTAGCAAAAGATGGATTTGTCACCAAGGCCTAACTAGGTCCAATAGTTGAATGTTAGAGGAAAAATGAATGGTGTAATCAAGTGTTGATTAAGAGTAATTGTGGGTCATGATTACATGTTTAAACAATTTTCAACAATGGTAGGGTTTAACTAATATGCTAATTGATATTTCTGACTATGTGATGTAGAACTTGAGGAGAAATATACACCATGTAGATAGACGACATTTTTCTATTTCTAGCTATAATAATCAATTGTATTTCCATTTAAAAAATCAAGATAAAGTTGCACTAATCATAAATAGAAAATAGGTATAAATCACTAAAGAAATAATAATGAGGTTAACTCAACAGATAAGAACCAAGAAAATGTAACAAATTACACAATGTATCATTATTCTTTAAAGGGCACTAGATCAATGGAAGAGTGCCTACTTTAGAAGCATATGGATGGTGGTTCAATTCCATCGTGCTCTATTATGACCAAAACCACTACTAAATATTGTGATTAAATATGTTACCAAATATGTGAACAAATATACGATTAAATATGCTACTAATTTTACCACTAAATATGTGACTAAATCAACTATCAAATATATGACTAAATATGTGATTAAATATATTACTAAATATACAACTTAATATGTGACTAAATCAATGATAAAATTAGTGACTAAATAAGTGACCAAAATTTTTTGGTAGTAAATTTAGTAGTGTTATAAATGACTGGGTATTAACTACTATTAGTCATGTAACTAAGTTTAGTCACATATATACAATTTTTAGTTTTTTTTAATCATGTTATTTTTCTACTAGTATGAGTAGGAGATATAATTGAGAAAAAGATGTTGCCAAGCGAGGATAGTTACTGAACAAAAAATATAATATTAATTGAGCATAGTAGTAACAAAGTGATAGAGGTGTTCAATGAAGCTTGAACATAGTTCAATAAAGAAGAAATTTTTGTATAAGATCAAGTAAAGGATGACATCAATTGAAGATATGGACTATTCTAGAAGATTCCAAGATAAGAAAAAAGTTAGTTTCTAAGATCAATGGATGGAATTGTCAAGGTAAAATCTAATGGTAAAGATTTAAGGTGTGTTTTGAGATCCAAGAAAAGTTCAAGTTCCTAGGTGAAGATATAACTAGCAAGATTCATAAAATATTTTACCTAGCAATAGATACATTGAAAATGAGTTGGTTATTGAATGTGTAGTTGAGATGAATTCATAAAATCACTAATGATTGTGATCAAGTGGCAAGAATCTATCTATATAAGGAAAGGACAAGAAGGAAAACACTATTGGTGCTAGTTAAGTTGATGGTATAGTTACTGAAGGAACTAAAGGGCATACCAAGTAGATCTATAGTGAAAAGTGAAGTGGATTGAAGAAGTTAGTGTGATGACCAATTAATAAGGAAAGATTTGGGTGGAATGTAGATCTGAACAAGCAAAGGTAGTTGCATATTTATAAGATCATTTCACTATTATTCTCAAACAATTGTAGTAGAAAATATCTTAACCAAGTGAACTTAACACTTTTATTTATGAATACTTTTGTAAGGTGAAATTTCATTGAATGTTTGTAAGTCCTTTAGATAGGCCACTCATTGAAGGGTGATAAGGTCTAGTGAATATTAGGTGAAAATCCCCTACCAAAGTCACATCTAGCAAATGTGTATGTAACCTTTAATAGAGTTGGATCTTAATCAGGCTCACTTTAGAAGAGTGAATTATTTTTGGGTGAGAAGTCCTAGGTGATTTTTACCCTAATCGGGTGTCCACATTAAAAATATTGGTGTTAATGTCTGCATGCATGTTTTACATTTTATTTCATGTTTACATGTGACAACTGTTATTTATTATTGTAATTTAGTTCCATAGGGTTAATTTTTTACCAATTTAATTTGATGATAAATTTAAATTGGTAGAAGTTGGTGAATTCTCTAAAGGGCTTGAGGATAAATGATTCACCCCCCCTCCCCCTCAATTGGTACTAGAGAGAAGGGATTGGAGGAATAAATTTGAAATATTTAAGCTAAAGATTTGAAGTTGTATAAGAGAGAGGTGCCAAAGTTAAATAAGGAGAAATTCCCCTCATGGAAAATTAGGATGAGGATTTACCTATTTGGGATTGGAGACTATGCACTGTACTACCTACATAATCACTACCAATCGCCACCCCTTTGCCCAATGACAATTGACTAGATGAAGGAAAAGCAAGAACATAACACCCTAATGATAGAGATTTTTTTCATCCCTAACTAATGGTGAATTTGAAGATCAAAGACTATGTTAGTATGAAGGAAATGTGGGAAAAAATTGCACTTATTCATGGAGGTAATTAGAATGTACTAAGAGAAAATGTTGAGAGTCTAAAAGAAAAATTTGGTGACATGAGAACGCAAGAAGGTGAGAATACTGTATAATACTATAACAAAATCAAGGAAGTGGTCAATGTTATCAAAGGAGCTAGAGGAGACATAAGTGAAGAATTTGTGGTAAGATAATTTCTTAGAACTCTATTACCTATCTATTTTGTAAGAGTTTATACTATTTAGAAGTTGAGATCCATACTTGGTAATATCATTTTTCTTGATGCTTTGGTCAGTAGGCTGACTGCATTTGAGATTAATAATTTGGTTAACTGTTTACCTAAGATTCAAACTGATTTCAAGTCATCTCTAACCAGTTTAAGTTCAAGGAAAGAAAATAAAACTCATTATAGTTAGAATGATAGTGACTATGAATCTAAAGACAAAGATTAAGAAGAACTAGAAGCATTGTTGGCAAAGAGGCTACGGAGAGGAAAAGGAAATTATAAAGGTAAATTACCTTTGGCTTGTTTTAAATGCAAAAAGGTTTATTATATTGCATCTATATGTCATGATAGGAATATGAATGAAAGAAATGAAAAAAGGGTGAACATATACCAAATGAAAAAATACTACAAGGACATGTAAATAAGTCTTGTTACCTAGTAGAGGAGGAGAACACCAAGTATGAAACAATTGATCAAGAAGAAGATGAGGAAGTTGTTTATGTTGCAATGAAGGATGACTTAGAAGGATAAGAAAGGCATGAAGAAGAAAAAGATCTCATTTCTTAAGTTGGTAAGAATTATACATGGATTATCAATAGTGATTGTTCACATCATATCACTAATGACATTGGAAAAATTGATAATTTAGAACATTATAATGGAGGATTTTTTAAACTTGCAAATGATGCTCTATTTCTTGTAAAAGGAAAAGGCTCCATTATGTTGAATGAGAAGATTAGATGTGAGATTTCACATTAGGTTCAAGGACTAAAATAACTTTTTTTGAGTGTGGCACAATTGAATAACATAGGTCACTAACTAGAGTTTCAAAACAGAAAGGTAAAGATGTATGATGATGTTAGAAATTTGATTGGCACCAGAGAATAAACAAGAGGTAACCTATTCTATCTAGACTCTACTAAGAATACATGTTTGATGCACAGGCTAGAGATATTTGGTTATGATAGAAAAAGTAATGTCATGTGAATTTTGATAACATAATCAAGGTTAGCAGGAAGAAAAGAGTGAGAGGTTTATCGAGCTGAAGAAAACCTAATAAAGTGATGTTTAAGCAATGTTAGATTGGTAAAATAACTAAGTCAAGTTTCACAAGGAAGTCTTACTCAGCTAATGAAGTGCTAGAGTTGGTTCATACTGATCTCTATGGTCCTATGGAAGTACAAATTTATTATGGTGATTGATGTTTCTATTTGAAATAGAAATGGAGTAATTGAGAGGGGAGGGGTGAATCAGTTACCACAAAAATATTTCTACAGACCCTTAGATGTCTTTAAAATACAACTGTTGCTGACACTTGGTAATCACACAAATAACTGCTGAAGCTTGATAGATGTTTTGTTAACTTTATTAAGAATTTAAAGTGATTAACATGCATGCATAAAGAAATAACATGAACACAAGAGACACCAGATTTAACGTGGAAACCCAATTTTGAGAAAAATCACCAAGTAACTAGTTACCAATTTTCACTCTTCTAAAGTGAGCCCTATTAGGAGCCAACCCTGTTAAAGGTTACAAAACACACTGTTAGGTGTGACCTTGTTAGAGGATTTGATCACCTTGTTAGAAGTGGCCTTATGAGAGGTCTTTAAAACAATTCAACTAAATTGTCACCTTGTTAGAGGATTTACAAAAAATGGCTGTCAAACCAACTATGTTAAGAGATTTTGAATCACTGTTACAATTATTAGAAAATAATAATGAAGTGATCTGAGATATATGCAACTTATCTTTGCTGAATACAGATCTCTATTCTGCTTCATTAAATCCTTACTGATTGAATGCAACTCTACAGCTTCATAGAGATGACAAATTCTTCCTTAACATTTGCTCATGTAATTGCTTATACATTCACACTTTTATGCATCCACACACTTCTACATCTATTGAATTCACAACTTGACCTTTCATATATACCTTACAGATTGTCAAGTCGGCTCAATTACAAGTTTACAATAACTGGAAAAACATAGATTAGTCGGCTGCACAAAACAATTAAACTTAATTCTTAATTCTTTTTTGCCCGACCTAGCTCGGTGACCACTGCTTCAAAATGGTTTCCCCATGTTAACCAAGTGAAGCTTGGTAAACACTGCAAACCTTGCAACTTCCTTCAGAGACTAAGTTAACTCGGTAAATACTAACCTTCCTTTGTTTACCAAGTGATCTCGGTGAAAGCTAATTTTTCTTCGCTTATCGAGTGAGCTTGATAAAAGATAATCTTGCCTTTGCTTACCAAGTGAGCTCGGTAAAAGTTAACTTGTCTTTGCTTACCGAGTGAGCTCAAAAAAAGCTAACTTGCCTTTGCTTACCGAGTGAGCTCGATAAAAGCTAACTTACCTTTGTAATGTTCAGGAATGCTCGGTAGTCACTACAAATTGCTTTGCTAACCATCTGAGCTCGATAGACTCTGTCTGATGACTGATATGACATTTGTGTAACATCAAAGACAATACACAATTAACAATTGTATCCAACAATCTCCCTCTTTGGCATTGATGGAAACACAACATGTCATAGTAGAAATGAAATTTGAAAACAAGTCTTTTACTTATATGGCAACACAACATATCAATATGACAATTCTCCCTCTAAGATAGAAAACTCTTCCTCTTACAATAATCTCCTTCTATTTTGAACAAATTTCAGAGAGATATGACAGTAATAAACTCTCCCTCTTTGAAAACACATGCCAAAGACAATTCAAACTCAAATGGATTTTAGTGTACCTTTAGTACTGATTCATATGCAATGTTTCCTGGTTATGTTGCATCAACTGATAGATCTTCAATTTGGTATGAGTTGATGCATCACTAGAACTTTATTTTAGTGAACTTCGGATAGGGGAGTGACCCCTAACTTACCTCTTAGATACAAGAATGCATCCTTAGGTAATGGTTTTATGAATATGTCAGCAATTTGGTCCTTTGTATGAATATATTCCAATCTAATCTCCTTATCTTGCACCAATTCTCTGATAAAATGATATTTTATTGCAATGTGCTTGGTTTTGGAATGCATCATTGGATTTTTAGATATGTTGATTGCACTTGTATTGTCACAGAACATAACAATAGGTTCTTTAATTTCCATCTTCATGACTTCCAACAATTGTTTAAACCAAACAATGTTAGAGCAGTTTACTGCTACAGCAACATACTCTGCCTCTACTATTGATTGAGATGTACAATTTTGCTTTTTGCTTGTCCAAGAAACTAACCTTTTTCCAAGAAAGAATGTACCTCCACTTGTACTTTTTCTTTCATCAAGGTTTCCTACCCAATCAACATCAGTAAATACTTTCAAATCCAAATTTCCTCCAAACTTATACCATAAACCATACTCTTCAATTCCTTTTAAATATATCATTATTCTTTTGATTGCCATCAAGTGGTTTTCTCTTGGTTTTTCTGAAAATCTTGCTACAATACCAACTGCAAGAGCAATATCTGGCCTTGTATGAACTACATACTACAATTTTCCAATCATAGATCTATACAATGTTTGATCTACTTCCTTTGATTCATCTTCCTTGGTAAGTTTTAATCCAATACACATAGGATTCCCAACTGGTTTACAATCTTCCATTCCAAACTTTTTCAATATCTCTTTGATGTACTTTGATTGAGTAATGTAGATTCCATTTTATTCTGTTGAATTTGAAGACCAACAAAGAATTTGATCTCACCAAACATGGACATTTCAAATTCCTTGTTCATTTGTTCTGAGAATTCTTTGCACAGATCATCATTCCCTGTGAAAATAGTATCATCTACAAATATTTCTGCCAAGACAATCTTATTATCTAGTCCTTCCTTAATATACAAGCTACTGTTATCATTCGTTCTTTGAAAACCAATCTGAATAAGATAGTTATGTAATCTTTCATACCATGCTCTAGGGGCTTGTTTCAGACCGTACAATGCCTTGTGTAATTTTTAGACCATGTTCTTCTTATCTGGATTAACAAAACCTTTAGGTTGTTCAATGTAAACCTCTTCATCCAATATACCATTGAGGAATGTTGATTTGACATCCATCTGATAAACTTTGAAACCCTTGTGAGTAGCATATGCTAGTAAGGTTCTGACTCCTTCCAATCTTGTAATAGGAGAAAAAGTTTCTCCATAGTCTATTCCTTCTTATTGAGCATATCCTTTGCATACTAGTCTAGCTTTGTTTCTTGATACCTTACCATCTTCATCCAACTTGTTTCTGAATACCCACTTAGTTCCAATTACATTTTTGTCTTTAGGTCTGGGTACAAGAGTCCACGTCTTGTTTTTCTCTATTTTCTCTATTTCTTCATTCATAGCCTCAATCCAACTATCATTTTCCAATGCATCTTTGACATTTCTAGGTTCAAAATTAGCAAGTAAACAGGTACCTTTTAGCTTATTTCTTGTCATGGTTCCTTCAAATTTATCTCCAATGATCTGATCTGCTGAATGATGTTTTCTAAGATACTTGGCTAATATAGGTTCCTTGCCTTTTGAATGGATTTCATTATTATCCTTTCGCATTTCAACTTCAGGCTCTTTCTATTCTGGCTTAGTAGATATTTGCTTGGTAAATACTTGCTCAGTAGATATTGAGTTTAACTCAGTTTGTTGTGGTTTGGTTTGAACTTCCTGTAACTCGGTTACAGATGACTCGGGAGTAGAAGTTTCCTAATTCTCTAATGTAACTGGTACTGTATCAGGTTCACTAAAGAAAAACCTTTTATAATCTTCTAGTTCCCTTTTGCTTTCTTCTTTAGTCCTTTCTACAAACTCATCAACTTTCACATGTGCACTTTCTATAACTTTTTGAGTAGACAAGTTTAAACATCTATATGCCTTACTTGTGCATGAGTATCCAAGGAATATACCTTCATCACCTTTTACATCAAATTTTCCTTTTCTAGATTCTTTCAAAATGTAACATTTACTTCCAAATACTTTAAGATAACTTACATTAGGTTTATAGCCATACCATAGCTCATAGGGGGTTTTGAATGAGTCTTTCTTTAGCTGTACTCGATTCAAGGTATAGACTGCAGTGCTGATTGCTTCCTTCCATTATTTAATAGCAATGCTCTTTTCAATCATTAATGTTCTTGCACAATCCATGATGGATCTGTTTCTTCTTTCAGCTATTCCATTTTTCTGGGGTGTTCCAGGTACTGATACCTGTCTTTTGATTCCTCTTTCAATGCAAAAGTTATTGAAGAATGAATTCTCCACCTCTGTCTGATCTCAAGCATTTTAATCTTTTTCCTATTTCCTTTTCTACTCTGGCCAAATACCATTTGAACTTTTCAAATGCTTCTAATTTATTTCTTAGATACATGACTATCATCATTCTTGAGTAATCATCAACAAAAAGAATGAATACCTTTTCTCTAGTATAGCTTTCAATTCCAATAGGTCCACATAAATCAGTATGCACAATTTCTAGTATGTCTTCAGACTGATAGTTTTTACTTTTAAAACTAGTCTTTCCCATCTTTCCAATTTGACAATTTTTGCATAGACCGACCTCAGGTTTCTTTACGTTGGGAATGCCTTTTACTTTTCTGAACTTTCTTATCTTTACCAGATTATCAAAGTTTAAATGACACAAACTTTTATGCCATAACCAACTTTCTTCAACTTGAGCAATGAAACATGAACATTCACCTAGTTCAAGATAGAACAAGTTACCTTTAGTTTGAGTGCCTAATCCAATCAGCTTTCCTTTCCCATCTAGTAGTCTTGTTTTACCATGCATGAATTCTACTTTGATTCCATTATTGAGTAGCTATGCCACACTTAACAGATTATGCTTTAGTCCTTCTACCCAATAGGCATTATCACATATAAGTTCTTTGGTTAGAGGGATTCTTCCTCTTCCTTTTATACAACAAGGTTCATTGTTACCAAATCTTACACTGCCACCATCATAGTCTTTGAAGTATTCAAACTTAGTTTTGTCGCTAGTCATGTGATGAGAGAAACCACTATCTATGATCCATGTATCATTTTTGCTCATATGAGAAATGAGTGTCATTTCTTCATCACTATCAGATTCATCTTTCACAGCAATATAAACAATCTCATTTTCTTCTTCATCATTAGAGTCGTTACAATCTTTAGCCATAAAACATGTTTTCTTACCTTTGTCCTTGAATGATTTGAAATCTTTCTTGCCATTCCATTTTTGATCTTTCTTTTCATCTTTATTCTGCTTGTTTGGACATCTAGCAGCAATATGACCAACTTCTTCACATGAAAAATAGATTAGGGGTACTTTACCTTTGTATTTTCCTCTGCCTCTAGAATATTTCCTTGCTAGAAGGGCTTCAATTACTTCAAGATCACTGTCTGAACTTTGGTTTGATTAATCTTCACTTTCTGACTGAGATTTCTTTTTGCCTTTCTCCTTGAGTGAAAGTTTGGCTTCAATTGCTGATTCAATGTTTTTGGAAGCTGGAACATAGTTATCAAAGTTGTCCAGTTCAAATGCAATCAATCTTCCAACTATAGCCTCTAGATTTATCTTATGATTTGCTTCACATCTTCTTTTCTGAATTGCAGAGACTTTGATTGCATAAATGGGAAGGAGAGTTCTGAGAACTTTGCTTATAACTGTCTCTTCATTGATATCTCCACCAGAAGCTTTGATTGCATTGACACATGCTTTAACTCTTTCAACATATTTTGCAATGTTTTCATCCTCTCTCATCCTCATTTGATCAAATTGTCCTCTTAGACTTTTTGCTTTGGCTCTTTTAACATTATCATCTCCTCCATATATCTCTTTAAGCTTTTCCCATATTTCAAAGGCAGATTTGCAGTCCTTGATATCATCAAATTCTTCATAACTTAGAGCAGATGCTATATCTATCATCATAATGTTGTGAGTCTTCTTTTTAGCAATATCATTGACAGATAGTGTACCAATGGATGCTAGCTGAAGTCTCATTAGTCCTTGCCATGCTGAGAAGTTATTTCTATTAAGTCTTGGGATTTCCCTTTTGTAAGACATCCTAATCTTTGGCTTAGATCCTTGAAATCTTATCCTGCAAGCACCAAAAGCTCTGATACCAATTGTTGGAAATAGAAATGGAGTAACTGAGAGGGGAGGCATGAATCAGTTACCACAAAAATATTTCTACAGACCCTTAGATGTCTTTAAAATACAACTACTGCTAACACTTGGTAATCACACAAATAAATGCTGAAGCTTGATAGATGTTCTGTTAACTTTATTAAGCATTTAAAGTGATTAACATGCATGCATAAAGAAATAACATGAACACAAGAGACACCAGATTTAACGTGGAAACCCAATTTGGGAAAAACCACCAAGTAACTAGTTACCAATTTTCACTCTTCTGAAGTGAGCCCAGTTAGGAGCCAACCCTGTTAAAGGTTACAAAACACACTATTAGGTGTTACCCTGTTAGAGGATTTGATCACCTTGTTAGAAGTGGCCTTGTGAGAGGTCTTTAAAACAATTCAACTAAATTGTCACCTTGTTAGAGGATTTACAAAAAATGGCTGTCAAACCAACTCTGTTAAGAGATTTTGAATCACTGTTACAATTATTAGAAAGCAACAATGAAGTGATCTGAGATATATGCAACTTATCTTTGCTGAATATAGATCTTTTTTCTGCTTCATTAAATCCTTACTGATCGAATGCAACTCTGTAGCTTCATAGAGATGACAAATTCTTCCTTAACATTTGCTCATGTAATTGCTTATAAATTCACACTTTTATACATCCACATGCTTCTACATCTATTGAATTCACAACTTGACCTTTCATATATACCTTACAGATTGTCAAGTCAGCTCAATTACAAGTTTACAACAACTGGAAAAACATAGATCAATCGGCTGCACAAAACAATTAAACTTAATTCTTAATTCTTTTTTGCCCGACCCAGCTCGGTGACCACTGCTTCAAAATGGTTTCCCCATGTTAACCAAGTGAAGCTCGATAAACACTACAAACCTTGCAACTTCCTTCAGAGACCGACTTAACTCGGTAAATGCTAACCTTCCTTTGTTTACCGAGTGAGCTCGGTAAAAGCTAATTTTTCTTCGCTTACCAAGTGAGCTCGATAAAAGCTAATCTTGCCTTTGCTTATTGAGTGAGCTCAGTAAAAGTTAACTTGTCTTTGCTTATCGAGTGAGCTCGGTAAAAGCTAACTTGCCCTTGCTTACCAAGTGAGCTCGGTAAAAGCTAACTTGCCTTTGCTTACTGAGTGAGCTCGATAAAAGCTAACTTAGGAATGCTCAGTAGTCACTATAAATTGCTTTTCTAACCATCTGAGCTCGATAGACTCTATCTGATGACTAATATGAAATTTGTGTAACATCAAAGACAATACACAATTAACAATTGTATCCAACAGTTTCATCTTATTTGTTGATGATTTCTCAAGAATGATGTTTGTAATGTTTTCAAAAGAAAAAATTGATGCATTTCAAATGTTCGTATCAAGTTCTTCATGTGCAGGTGTCATTTTTTTCCATATTTTTATAATCATCATGAATATTATGAGTATCTCCAATCATAATTTGTGCTACTATATTCTTTATACTAACATCTTGACTACTTGATTCCTCCATTACTTCAATTTCTACATGACTCAATTCAGAATTTATTTTCATAAGTTCTCTTTCCACGATCTCCTTATTCAGTTTCAATATTATTCTCAATCTTCCATCAATTGACTTATAGAGCTCTTTGGGTATTGTCCCATAAATTTCACTTGGTGTCTTTTTAAAATCATCCATATGTCTAACAATTGCTTCCTTTATCTTTCTTTTTTCTTTACCATATAGAGTTCATATCTTCCTTCTATATCAATTAGATTCCATTCTTTATTATGGACTTCATAAAAAAATCTACATGGGCGCGTGTGGCATTATCACTTTCCTTATCTTTATTAAATTCATCTTCCTGAGTAACCTTTGCACCTATCTCTGCCTGTATGTCTTGTTCTTCTTCATTGACTTATTTTTGTTCTAACTTTTTGGATTTCCTAGTCCTTGGGGGACCACGAGTCTTTATTTTTACCATTGATATAATAAGTCCTTTTATTTGATGGTGTATCTTTATCTTTTCGTTCTCCATTGATCAAATCAAAAGGATTTGTTTTCTTTAGTTCTTTACTTGTGACCACTAGTGTACTTGGTTCTGCACTTACAATCTATGAGATAACATGTCATCATCCTCTAAGATTTTTTTGGGATGATTGGCTTCTTAATCTCCATTTTCATTTTAGAAAATGCTTCTTCATAAGTTCTAAATATATATAATTTGTGAGATCTATAGCTCTACAATAATTGATTATCATTCATTCTTATTATGTTTTCATCAACTTCATATTTGATACATGATAACCAAAATGTCCTAGGTTAAATTGCTTGATTTATACATGCATCAATATCAACCAAAAAACATGTATATTACTTGTATTCCTCAACTATGTGTGTGGGAGCTCCTTCCCTCTTGTGCATTCTTGACTGGAATTCTCTAAAGTAGCCCCACATTGTATTGTTAAAGTTGTTTCCTAAGTCCTTGATGAATTTACTAATTTAGTTTGTCACAAGTTCGTCTTTGAACATTGAGCCATTCCTTTTCCTAGAAATAAATTTTATAGATAGAAAAATATACTTACTAGGATGGTACCAAACTTGAATGGTTGTCTTTTGTCTCTTCTTATATTATATTTTTTTCTAAATAATTGAATCCTTGGCATCTCACTCAAATCATAATTTTATCCTCCTTTACCATTATGAATGTTGCATTTAGTGCTTCACTAGGAACAATATTCAATCTATTAGATTGATGAACCTTATAATTGATTACCATAGATGCATATCTCACCTCTGAATCTTTAGTACTAATAATATTTATAGCTCTAGAATAATATTTGGCTTTGGTTATTCATGTAACCAATCTTCTAGCTTTCATTCTAGTGGGTGATAATCCATCAGTTATACATAATTGCATGTACGATCTCTTTCATTATTGCATATGGTTGGTCTAACTACAAAATTTCTTCATGAAATCTACTCATCACATATCTAATTGATTTTTGTTGCATTTTTTTAAATTATCTATTTCATATGAAAAACCTTTCACTTCTAATGAGTTCTTCAACTTGTTGTTTGCACACAATTCTTCATCCAAAAAATGAATAGTTCAAACTACCCTTTTTCTCAAGAGAATAGTTGATTGGATTGAAGGGAAGTAGACGAGGAAAGGTGTGCCTTTTGGTGAAGAAAAATATGTCAGCCCTTCAACCAAAGGAGATAAATTTACTACCCCCATGGTGATTGATGTGAGCATAGTTGTCAGCCTAGCAAAAGGATATGCAAAGTGGTGGAAATAAAGAGCAACTTGATAAAAATAGGTTATAATAAAGAGTATATGTGAACTAGATGAAGAGGATACCCTTTTTAAACAAAGGCAAGTCAAAGAAGACCCTAATGTGGTGTATTAACAAATTATGCAGGATAGTTCCATAACCTCAATAGTGAAAATACCATCTTATCCCACTCCTTCTTTGCCTATAACCCTTCCATCTGCACCTACTAGTGCATCAAGAGTGAGTGATGGTGATAGTGCTAGATAAAGCCTCACATCCCCTATTTGGTTAACACAAGAATTGGAAAAGTAAAGAATGAAAGTGACCCCAATTAATTATTAGGTGGACAATATTGTCATACTATTTTAGAGTTCTAGGATGCCTTAAAGGCTAATAAGATGTCTAAAGTTGTTTTTAACTCTAGTACTAAACACAAAATCTTAGAGATTGGTCATCCCTTTTAGGGATGTAAATATGGACACTATCATAAAGGATGAATACAATACCTTCCATGTGGATATGAGACCTCAAACCTAGAAAGTGATGTCTATCATGCAAATTTTCATATAAAGACACTAACTGAAAGAGCCCAAAAACTTAAAAGGGAGAACCATGAGTTATAGGAACATTTGGTGCAAGATCATTTGTATAAGATATTTGTGACCTCTATCATTAGTTCTATCAAATAAGAAGCCTCTAGATCTAGTCAATCCCTTCTTGGAGTAGAGGTCCTCAATCAATTCAAGTGAAAAATTAGCAAAATGCAAGCTTCAGCTAAGCAGGTTAAACAAATTTCAGATCAAGGTATGATACATGTGACCACCTTTAGAATCTTGTACATCAAAATCACTAATAAAAGGCATAATTTGATTCAATAAATGCAACAAATGAGAGATGAAAAAAGTAGCTTGTATGTTCTAGTAAAAACCACCAAGAACATACTAGAACTAAAACCTACAATATTAGAAACTGAGAAGATAACACATAGTCCCATTGAAATTCAAACATCTTGGATATATTCTATTGATTGGAAAATTTCTCTGTATAAAGAGTATACCAATTATCTCAATCTGGTCCTTGATTAATACTTTCACAATCTAATCAATATTAAAAATGATTTTAGTTCTTTAGATGTGGACTTGACTAATTTATTTGCAGATAAAGTCAATGAACCAGATTCAATTAGGAGGAAATATGAAGAGCTACTCTCTAAAGGAGTGAGGAAGGTCTATGATGGTGCTATAAAGATGTTCAATAGGTTAAGAAAATTGCACAAGATCCTAAATACTTTCAAGCTCGAGGGTAAAAAAATCTCGAAGAAATTAGGGATGCAAAAAAAGAGCTAGCCAAATGGAGAATCAAGTTACATATCACTGTCACCCTAGATCATGACGTATGCTAACATGTACTAGGAATATCATTAGAGAGTTAAGGAAGTGGTAGAGATGAAAGGATCTACAAGGTTTGAGGAAATAAGTGTTCAAATTTTGGGAACAATGGAAGCTTAAAACTCTTTATGAGTTTTCTTTAATAGTATTTTAAAGAAAATTTATTTTTTAGTTTTTTGAAAGACACGATAAAGTAATGGTTTTGGAGAACTGCTAGTTTGTAATGCTCTAAATAGTGATTGTTGAGTTATTTAGGATCTTTTGGGTGAACTAAGATTGACTCTTAAGAGCACTTTTAAAACTATTTTATGTTTTCTTATTTCAAACTAGACTTTAATGCAATTTCGATGCTAAAATTCTACATATTTGATCTTTGAATGTGTGAATATTTTTTGCTTGAAAATATATTTGTAGATAATCGAGCTAAATTTTTCTTTAATGTATGTTGAATATGAAAATCTTATATGTGAATGATTCCTATGATATATCTCAAATCATTAGAATCTCTTGGTTTAATATTTCTTTGTGTGGATTATATATCTTTGCAAGATTTCTAGTTAAAAGACCACCTTTTTTGATTTTTGGTTAAAAACATCTTCAAATTAATATTTTGTTTAGTTTTAAATTATATGAATTTATCTACAACCTTTGAAAATAAGTAGAGAATTGGACAATGATATTTATTATTTGACCAATTCAACTATGGTTACATTTAGCTCTTTGTTTGGGCATTGAAAAATAGATTCAAGTCATATATCTATTAACCAATGGGTTCTTTTTCTTTAACCTTTGTATATGATTCCTAGTAGAAATTTCTTCATTGTGGTGACTATAATATCTAGTTGATATTTATTCATCTTTTGGACCTTCTTTCATTTAATAACTAAATCAATGTCTGAACTCAAAAAATAAAAATAAATGACTCTTCAATTTATAATTTAAGATAACATAACTATTGCAAAGGGTTCATAAATATCTTCAAGCATAATAATACCATTGTTGGAAAGAAAAAAAATTAGCAAATATTAAAATACTATTCATTAATAGAAAAAGGATAACAATGTCATTATTATAAAGAAAAATATTGGCAACTATTACAACACAAGTCATCTAGTACACTAAGATTTATTTTTTAGATGTCTATCCATATAATTTTAGAATCTAAAAGTGTATAGAAAACTTTATTTTCCTATATTGGCAAACACTTGGCAACACATTACCATGCCAAAGTTTTTCTCATAAGTTTTGAATATGACACTTAAATTTGATAATTTTATTTAGTCATGTCCTAATCATAAATGATGAATAGAGGTTTTGCACTAAAATTTAGAAAATTCAATCCCTAACTGGAGTAATGATGTCAACAATAGATCTTGGACTTTAACTTCCCCAACTCTCAAAGATAGATACAATACACATATTTAAGTTGACCAAGAAATGCATCATGTAGAGATAAATTATATGTGTAGTTTGTGTTTCCCTATTACATATGAGTGCAAATCTACCTAAGATACAAATGAGAACATATAAGACTAGTATAAATTGATAAAGCACACAATATTATATATATTTACTATTAAAAATGGATGGGATGGCTAAAGATATGTTTAAACATAAGAATTTTAAATTTAATGGTGCGATTTGATAATTATAATGGTCCATTATGGAGCCAAGATGACATAAATAGTATGCCATGGATAACACCTCTATCTCTAGGTGATTGTGGACAAATACCTCTATCCATAACATGAGAAATTATCATAATACACAAGTCTCAAAGAGTAACACTTAATGAAGCAAAATTTGGTATTGGTGAAATAATAAGACAAAAGTTAGCTTTAATAATTATACTTATAACTGAACCAATAAAGGGTGTTTGTATAGAAAAACCAATTTTCCTTTGATCAATATTTGAGAATAAAAAAAGTTCATCAATAATTATAAGAAGAATGTCAATGTTCGAAATATGTATTTAGTCTTTCTGTAATGAGTAAAGGTAGCCAATATTAGGCAATAATCAATACAACCTTGTCTTGGAAACCTCTCAATTTATTCTTTTGTTACCATCTTCATATATACAAGTATATGCTTTCCAAAAATATATTGTAACCTAATATGTGTCAAACACACAAGAGGTTAGGGGTGGGGGGTTTACATAGACGAATCAACAAATTAACCAAAACTCGCTAACTTCAATAATCAACAAAAACATAAATAGACAAGTAATGAATAGAGAAAATAACACATGAATAACCAAATTTTATACGTGAAAAACATAAATTGGAAAAATCATAGTGAGCACTTGATAAAAAAAGAAAAGTAAAATGTATAGATCTAATTATAAAATATGTTAGGAGCTCATTAATCTAGGCATGCAAAAAAGGCTCATACAAACATTGAAAAATACAACAAAAAACTTGTGAACTCAAGACTCATTATTTTAGAAACATATAAATCTTTACTGAAATAAAGAAAGATTCTCTTGACAATGCAATTGATCTACACAACACTATCAAACTTAGCAACACAATATTCTTCTTTGCCACTATCACAAAACTCTGCTATACTAACTATAGATTTTCACTACTTCATATGTTATTCAATTTCACACCTTACATTTTTCCATAGTGTTTAGGTGAAAAATGGAAGTTCTCAACATGGTAAGGCCTAAACAAACTACTAGTTTTATATGAGCTATTGACTATGCTGAATGGATCTCAAATATTGCAGTTGTCTCATTACATGATAAATCTACTCATGTTTGTACTAATTTTTGAGACCTAAAAAAAAGCTTGACATAAGGATAATTTTACACTTCCAAAAATTCACATGATAATGGACATGCCAACAAGCTATGAAATTCACTCTCTAATGGATGGACTATTGGGTTATAACCAAATAAAGATAGCTCCTAAAGATCAAGAGAAAACTACTTTCACTTAAGTACGAGAAACATTTTATTGGAAGGTCATGCCATTTGGATTGAAAAATGCTGGAGCTTCATATCAAATAATTATGGCTACTATATTTCATGACATGATGCATAAGACAATGAAATATTATGTGGATGAAACCCTAGATATGTATAAGAAAAGGAATAGATATCTTGAAGATTTGGGTTTAATACTAGATTGTATGGAACAATTCAAGCTTAGACTAAATTTTAAAAAAGTGTGCATTTGGGGTTTCCTATAGAAAGTTTTTTGGTTGTATCATAGTATCAAAAGGAATTGAGGTTTACCCTTGAAAATGTTGAAGACATTATGGATATACCGCCTCTTAGAAATATTAGTCAAATGAGAAGCCTTCAAGGATGCCTATAATCTATTAGGAGGTTCATTTCTCAATTTGATGATATAACACAACCATTTAACAAAAGAAAATCATAAGGGATCTAAGAGTGCGTAGGACAAATAATCTAAAAAATATTGAATTAGATTAAAGCATACTTGGTAGATCATCTTATCTTGATGCATCCTATTCCTAGAAAACCTCTCATTCTATACATTTCAACTACAACAACATCCTTGGAACAAAGAGCAATATAATATATCAATGGAACACTTGTATCTTATGAGATCAATTATAACAAAATTGAGAAATATTGTCTTGCACTAGTGTTTGCATCTCAAAAAAGTAGACATTATATGTATACTACACTCTTGCAGCTAAAATTGTTCCACTAAAATACCTATTAAGTAAAGCTACACTTACTAGTAGATTAACTAAATGGATGATGATTCTCTTAGAATTTGACATTGAGTACATCAATTATAGGTCTACCAAAGGATAAGTTATTGCTGATCAATTAAAAAAAATTCCTCTACAAGAAAATGCACCTATGCAGATAATTTTTTCTCACTCATCCATCATATATATGAATGAGCATATTTTGAAAATGTTCCTTTATGGTTCCTACACACAAAATGGTTTAGGAGATGGAATCTTATTCATCATGCCTCAAGGATACACCACCCCTAAATCTTACAAGTTTTTGTTCCCTTGTACAAAAATATAGTTGAATATGAGGCTTTGGAAAATGGAATTAAACTATCTATTGAATGGAGGATTACTAAGTTGTACATCTTTGGAGATTCTTAGCTCATCATCAATCAAGAAAATAATGAATATCAAGCCAAGAATGAAAAATTGACACCTTATAAAATTATGGTTGATGATCTTAAGAACTACTTCACTTTTGTAACATTTGAACAAATTCTTAGAGTTGAGAATAAGGTAGTTGATGTTATGTATACATTAGCTTCTATTCGATAGTTATAAGAACATGAGTCAAGCTATGAATTCCTAGTGGAAGAGCTATATTTCCCTACATATGAATCTCCTGATAACCACATTATCTGTACCATTGTTGTCCATGTTTCCTCTCACTATGATAAAATATATTCCTATCTTCATGACCAAATTATCCCTTATAGCCTTACTTGTAATGAAAATTGCAAGTTATCCATAATGCCTCCTACTATACCCTCATATCTAGTGACTTATATAGGAGGGGTCTAGATGGAACACTTCTTAGGTGCATAAAAAAAGAAAAATCCAAACATGCATTACCTAAAGTCCATAAGGGTATGTGTGGGTGTTAATCCATTGGTCTTGTGCTAGCTCAAAAACTACTTAGGGATGGTTACTATTGGCCTATATTGTAGACTGATGTAGTTAGATATGCTAAATATTGTAAGAAGTGTCAGATGCATGAAAAATTGATACATTCTCTAGATAGGAAGCTTGTCACATGCATTACATATTGGCATTTTCAATAGTGGCTCTTTGATCTAGTATGATAGATACATCCTAACTCATCAAGAGGACATAAGTTTATCATTAGACCTACTTAGTAATTTACTACAAGGGTTGAGGCTATACCATTATTTTCTACTATAGAAAAATATGTGTCCTTGTTTATCCTTAACTATATCATTTGTCACTATAGTGTGCCCTCCTCTATAGTTATTGATAATGAAGGACAATTTAAGAAAAAATATTTGAAGTAGTTGTGTAAGAAGTTCAAGATAAAATAACACTATTACTCCATTTAATATCCTTGGGAAAATGGACATTCCAAAGCTTCAAACAAAACTCTCAAGATCTTGAACAAAACAACTGGTAAGTTTGGTAGAAATTGGCATCTTCAAATCAATCCTTCTTTACGGGCTCATAGAACTAGCATATAGATACCTATAAGAGATACTACTTTCTCCCTTGTTTATGGGTTTGAACCTATTTCTCCTATTGAGGTTGAGATATTTTCTCTTAGAGTCTCCCTTTAAGGGCTTGTGATAGGTAAGGATTATAGAATATCATGCATTCAAGAACTTGAGCTACTGGATGAACGTAGACAAGCCACATTCAATAACATGAGAGTGTATCATAAAAGATTGTAAAAAAGATACCATAAAAAGGGACATTACAAAGCTTTTGATCTTGGTGACTTGATTTTGAGAAAGAACCCTAAGAATCATCAAAATTGAGAACATAAATGAAAGTTTGAACCTAAATGGTTGGGTCATTATATCATCACTACTACCTTTGGATCTAGTCCTTATCAACTCTCAACACTAGAGGGAGAAAAATTCCCGGAGCCTATCAAAACTCTCCATCTCAAGAAACTCCAAGCATGAAACTCTTTGCAGAGCTCTTATGCATAACTTATGATCCTGAATAAATCTAAAAAAATTGGTATATGCTTTAAAAAACAATCCCCAAAATCATAAAATTTCTTGAAAAAAAGACCACTTAGTGAAAACCTAGCAATAGGCACTTTGTGTATCATTAAAACTAATAAAATATTAGAAAATAATATTTAAAAAAAAATTAAAAGTCCTAAAAAAATTATGCAAAGTGGTGAAAACCTAGAAATAGGCATTGCTTGGAAACCTATGCACTTTCATCTATCAACTTGTTGCTCTGGCCATGAACCCCTTGCCCTTTCTACACTCACACATGTTTCCCTAGTCTAGAATTGGTCTTTGTCTAGGCCTAGGGGACATGACTGATGTTATTTTTGTCTCTAGGGTGTAACAATGTTTCTTAACACTTACCTCTTTTGACATTGAGTATTTCATAACACATATTGAATAGTCTACTTTGAATGAACATTTCTTGAACAATCTAGGATTGTTCAATATCTCTTACTTGTAGTTATAAGTCTTTTTTAGTGGTAAATTAGAAGAACTTTAATTGGATTGTAGACTTCCACCTTACAAGGTCACTAATCCATTCAATTACAATGTGAAAGGACAAGAGGGGAATTTTCATATATGATTCCACTTCTAACTCAAATTAGATTAGCTAGGACCCAAAAGAGGAAAGTTTCTAATATTAAATCTAGATTATTAAAGGAGTACAATAAAAGGAAATATGCTCTTTGGCTCTTTGATAGGATAACATGAATATGAAATTGAACTAATTACTTAGGAAATGTAAATATAGATACTATACAAATACAATTAGCCCAAAAAGATACAAATATAGGGTAAAGATATGAAAGGAAATGAAACATGAAAGACTCACCTTGAAATTCATAAAGGAAGATGTATTTTTTCTCAAGAACTTTTGGATCCAAATCTTTTATAAACTTCCAACTATAGATCTCTGAATAAAATGATGAAAGGAACAAAACCCAAAAACATCCCCAGAATTTGAGACCAAAAGACTAGGTCAACTTGGAAGGATGTCCTACAACCAGGTTGATATAGTCCACAACTCTAAAACTTATGACTTCAGAAATCTTATGACTATAGGTTCCATATCTATGATTCTTTTCACTCCCAACCTACAAATCAACATAGATAAGAAAGGTTTGGAAGTTGGGTTTTGATGAGGGCTTGCCTTGGTCAAGCCCTAGGTTAAGGAATAAATTATAATTGAGAAATGTAAGTATAAAGGAAATGCTTACATATAGTAGATTTGAATAATATCAAGTGAAAGATATAATTACCTTCGTAGATGCAATCACCTTTGATATGTGATCAAGTATGTAAGTGTAATAACCTTGAACCAAACAAACCATAAGGAAATCAAAGAAGCCAAAAACTCATGTATGGAAATGTTTGCGACATGTCATGGATGAATAATAGAAGATCTTGAATGGATTAGAATGATGGATATTCTCCTTAGAGACAAACTCCACTACCACCTTGTGTTAGAAATGCTCTAGAATAATTGAGAGGGGTGGGGGGGGGGTGAATTAGTTATTCAAGGTCCAAATGTCCTAATAAAACTTTGTTATCAAGTAAATTGAGCTCATTAAACTGTTCATTCATCCAAGCTTAAACTTACCTACTTAGCAAGTTACTATAAATCAACATGCAAGCATAACACATGAGAGATCAACACATAACATAGTGATTTATGTGGAAAATCAATTTGGGAAAAATTACTAGTAACATGCTACTCAATTCTCACTCTTCTAAAGTGATGCCCTGTGAAAGGCCTACCTTGTTAAAGGCTACAACACATTATTAAATGTGTTCTGGTTAACGGATTTAGCCACCCTATTAAAAGTGGGCCTAGTTAGAGGACTTTAGAACATTCACTTAGAATTCCACCTAGTTAAAAGATGTACAAATGGTTGTTAAACCAACCTAAGTCCATTGGATTTTACCCTAGCTAACACAATTGTTAGAGAGTAACAACAAGGGCTTTTGACTTGATACAACTCACAACTTAACTTGCAGATTTTAGATCTCTATTCAGCTCATAACATTTCCTAGCTTTCAGTCTCTGCATCTCTAACAACTTGTCCTCCTTTCAAGCTTTATCTCCTTGAGTCTCCATGCTTGATATAGCAGTGCAATCTCCTATATGACCACTTATCAAAGTAGAGTCTCTATGCTTTGTTCTTCCTTCTCCTTGACACCCTTCAACTAGTTCACAAGTTGGCACACTAAAAGCTCTAGCTTCTTGGCTACTGACTCCTTAAATAGAAGATTGGAATTGCTTTTCCCACTCGATTCCTCCCTCCTTTAATTTTAGTTCAAATGGATTAGGTAGGATTCAATGAATCTAATCCATATCTTATTCCTTCTAGAAACATCATGAAGAATCCTCTTGAATTCACCCAAAAGTGGTTTATTTAAATTTTTTTACCTCCAGCTCATCATCCTTATCCTCCATCTGGTTCACAAAATTCAAGGTAACAATCTTGTCGGCTCAGATTTGGTGAATCTTTGACTTTTCAAATAATATAGCAGGTTGACACTATTGAAATTTTGGTGCTTGGCACATACTATGTTACTTAGTACTAACTACATTTTACTGATGCTCAACACCTATTGTGGATTCAATTGGCATCCATTAAGTTTTCTGATGCTCAGCATTTGTTAGTTTGCTTGACATCTGAAACAAGCTTGGCTCCTTCTATATCACTCCACACACACTAGATTTTTCATTTACTTGACACTAACTAAAAATCTACTTGGCATGAACTAGCTTGCTCGGCACTCACTAATGAACTTAGTTAAGCCTTGCAGACAACCTTGTTACAACTTATTCTTCCAGTGTTTTTAAGTGTGGCCAACATCTGTATCTTCAAGTATACTAACAATAAATCATTTTACCATTGCCTTAACTGATCCTTGTACTTCAATACAAAATCATAACTCAATCTTTCTCTTGGGTGCTTTTGTTACATCTTGTTGATTAAATCCTCTTCATCAATCAACTAAGTGATACTACTTGGATCTTATAAGAAATTGTCATTCCAACGAATAGCAGGTTTGACATTAGTGAAAGAAAAATGATTGAAAACATTCTTTATCAACAATTACATCTTTGTAGAAGTCTCTCTTGTTCAATAATGATCTTTTCAATCAGATTACCAACAATCTCCCTCTTTGGCATTAATGGAAAACCAAACTGATCAACCAAGTTATCAAAATTCTAACTAGTTTAAAATAGTAAATCAAATGCCAAAAAGAAAAATTTATCATCATTAGTTTTCAAATCTTCCTCTATGATCTACTATCTTGATTACTTTTCTTTTGCTTCTCCCTCTTAGCTGTTGTTTTCTTTTTCTTTCCTTTCTGCTATATCTTTTCCTTTTTCTTTCCTCTTTTCTGTGGCTTACCACTATTTACTTTGATCTTGTATTGCTCTTGTACTACTCTTGATTCCCTCTTACATTATTTCTCCCTTTATATGCATTGTGTTGGAAATGATTGAAATGAGGGAGATTGTTGGAAATAATTGAAATGATCATAAGAACAACTATTGGAATAATATATGAAACTGGTAAAGAATGTCATCAATCATTGTTTTGTCATTGATGTCAAACTTGCTACTTGTAGGGATGAAAATTGCTTTAGTGATCCAAATACTATCAATTAGTTTATTGTCAAGGTGGAGGCAATCAATAAGATGTAACTAGAATACCTAGAGAAAGGTTGAAGTTATGATGTTGTAATGAAGTACAAGGATTAGTTAAGCCATTGATAAAATAGTGTATTGGATGACATACTAAAAGATACAAAGAATAAGCACACTGAAACATATCAAAAGATCTAAGGTTATAGCTAAGTCTTTTACAAAGCTCAAACTAAGTTCAAGTGCCGAGCAAGTTCAAGTGATGAACAAGTTTAAGTGCCAAGCAGAATCAAGTGCCAAGCAGAACCAAGTGCCGAGCAGGTGCTGAGTAACATAGAGGTGTTGAGCACCAGTAACTCAATAATGCCAAGTTGCTGCATTATTTAGGAAATCAAAGATTTGCTAGATCTAAGATGACAAAGTTGTTATCTAGAAATATGTGAATTAAAAGGAAGATAAGAATGATGAGTTGGTGACACAGAATACCATGCAAAACATTTTTAAGATACAACTGGCAAAGTTTCAAGAAGAAAACAAGATATGGGGTAGATACATTGTATCCTACCTAATCCATTTTGAAACCCTAAAATTAGAGAGGGAGAATTGAGCGGCAAAGAAAAATCAAACTTGTACAGAAGAAGACATAAGTCAATAAAAAAAGAGAGAGAAGAAGTGTGGAATAGAGGGGATAGTGTGAGAGAGAGCCGTAGTCAAGCACAAAAGCATGAAATGCTAAAGAATGTGCTAAGGAGAAGAAAAAACATGAACTCTATTTAATAGATGATCTCAAGAATGATTGCATTGGAAAAATGAGTAGGAAAACTCAAGGAGATGAAGCTTGAGAGGGAGACAAGCAGTCAAAGCTAAAGAGATTGAAGCCAAGCATAAGGATTGAACTGAAAGAGTGATCTAAAATCTGAAAAGTATGTTGTAAGTTATATCAGATCAAAAGACCATTATTGTTACTTTCTAGAAATTGTAACAGCAAGATAAATCCTATGGACTTAGGTTGGTTTAATAGCCATTAGATAAATCCTTTAACAGGGTGACATTCCAAGTGGATGTTCTAAAAACCTTTAACCAGGCCCATTCCTAACAGTTTGGTGAAATCCTCTAACAAGGTCACATTTAATAGTGTGTTGTAAGCCTTTAACAGGGCAGGCTTTTAATAGGGCATCACTTCAGAAGAGTGAGAATCAAGTAGCATGTTACTGGTGGTTTTTCCCAAATTGGGTTTCCACGTAAATCATTGTGTCATGTGTTGATCTTGAATGTTTTATCTTTGCATGTTGATTTACAGTAATTTTCTTATATGACTGATTTAAGTTTGAACATAAGAAAAGGGTATTAATAGGGCATTTGGACCTTGAATAACTAATTCACCCCCCCCCCCCCCCCCCCCTCTCAGTTATTGTAAAGAATTCTAACAATTGGTATTAGAGCCTGACTGATGATTCAGTTTAAAGGGACTACTAGCAGAAAAGATCAAAATGCCAAAAAGAGAAGTTCCCAAGCTCAACAAAGACAACTTTGTCACATGGAAAAGTTTGATTAAGCTACATCTTGGATCCATAGGAGATTATGCCAAAAATTCAATTGTCACTGAACATGTAGATCCAACAGGAGCTCCTACTACTGAAGACATGAAAAACAAACAAGAACACAACCAGACAATGCTGGAAATTGCCTCTGCACTCAGCTATACTGAATTTGATGATATTAAAGGATGCAACACTGCATTCAAAATGTGGAAAGCCCTATCAGACATCTATGGAGGAGATCAGAATGTACAAAGAGAAAAAAGAGAAAGTCTCGAGGAAAATTTGATGACATGAAAATGGAAGAAAATTAGAATGCTGCTTAGTATGGTGCAAGAATAAAGGAAGTGGTAAGTGTAATAAGATGCTTGAATGGTCAACTGGATGAAGATACTATTAATAGTAATTTTTTAAGAACCTTGCTTCCTATCTATGCTATTAGAGTATCAGCAATACAAGAGCTAAGATGTATACCAGGAAATAACCTAAGCTTTGAAGGTATAATAGGTAGACTCACTGCATTTGAGTTATCTAACTTTGACAACTACAAACTTGAAAATGTTGAATCTTCTTTTAAGGCCAAGTTATCACTGAAAGATGTCGAACATGTGAAATCAAGAAAAGGAAGAAATATGAAGTATGTATCTAGTGACAGTAGCACTAATGAGGAAGATGTGGAACAATTGGAAGCATTGCTCGCTAGAAGATTTCACAAGGGAAAAGGAAAATTCAAAGGTAATATGCCTATCATTTGTTTCAATTGCAATGAAGTAGGTCATATTGCTGCAAGATGTCCACAGAAAAAGGATTCCAAAGAAGGCAACAAATACAAGAACAGAAGAGATGATGACAAGAGAGACTACAAAGAAAAAGGTAAGAAATGTTATATTGTTGAAGAAAATTCTAATGACAATGATGATGAAGTTGTTTATGTAGCCATAAAGGACCAATCTGATGAAGAAGAGGCCATAGCACTGGTGACATGTATAAACAAGAATGACAGATGGATCATAGATAGTGGATGCTCACATCACATGATAGGAGACAAAAGTAAGTTTGTTAACATTACTCAGTATGATGGAAATAGTGTTAGATTTGGTAATGATGCTCCATGTCAAATCAGAGGAAAAGGTTCCATTAAGCTCACAAACCAAATTTCATGTGACAATGTATACTATGTTGAAGGATTAAACTATAATTTACTAAGTGTCTCACAACTAGGCAATATAGGTTGCAAAGTGGAGTTTGAAAACAAAATTGCAAAAATCTATGATAATGATGGTAAACTGATAGGAAAAGGAGATCAAACAAAGAGTAATTTGTTTTATCTTGATATGGATAATACTTCTTGTCTACTTGCAAAATTTGATGATGAATGGTTATGGCATAGAAGATTATGTCATGTCAACTTTGACAATTTGGTCAAAATCAGTAAAATGAAGAAAGTCAGAGGGCTACCAAAATTGAAGAAGTCTGATAATGTCATGTGTAACCAATGTCAGCTAGGAAAGATGACAAATTCAAGTTTCAAAAGCAAAAACTATACATCTAAAGAGATACTTGAGTTAGTTCACACTAACTTATGTGGTCCAATCGAAATACAACACTATAGAGGAGATAAATACATAATGTTATTTGTTGATGACTATTCCAAGATGATGACTGTTATGTTCTTAAAAAAAAAATTTGATGCTTTTCAAATGTTTAAGTGGTATGTGGCCAGAGTTGAAAAGAAAACTGGAAAAAGCTTGAAATGTCTAAGATCAGATAGAGGTGGTGAATTTACATCAAATGAATTTGAGATATTCTGTAATGAAAAAGGAATCAAAAGACATACATCAGCTCCTAGAACTCCCCCACAGAATGGAATTTCTGAAAGAAGAAACAGATCTATAATTGACTGTGCTAGAACATTAATGATGGAAAAGAATGTTGCTCTAAAATACTGGAGAGAAGCTATAAGTGTAGCAGTTCATACATTGAACTGAGTACAAGTCAAGAAAGGTACAAATACAACACCTTTTGAATTATGGTATGGTTACTCACCAAATGTAAAAAATTTCAAAGTGTTTGGTTGCAAATGTTTTATCCTTAAAGATGTTAGAAATGGAAAATTTGATGCAAAAAGTGATGAAGGTATATTTATTGATTACTCCACAAGAAGTAAGGCATATAAGTGTTTGAATGTTAACACTAACAAAATTTTGGAAAGTGCAAATGTAAATTTTGATGAGCACATAGAAGTCCAAGCTGAAGAACCAAAGAAAATGGAAGAATACAGAACCTTTGTATACTCTTATGAAGGAATGCCTGTTGATGAGGATGATGTCAATCAAATTGAAAATCAACAACAAGTGTCAGTTTCAGTCGATTCACAACTAGTGAATGCCAAGTTGCATTCAGAAGCTGAGTTACAGAATGAAGAAAATGCACAATCTGATTCAGAAGACAACATACATGATGAAGAACAACCTGACAATGAAGAGAATAGTGATCATAAATCTAAAAGATCAAATATGGAAACAAGGATAGAGCCAAGATTATCCAAATATGTAAAAAGACATCACCCTGCTGAACAAATAATTGGTGACAAAGATGCAAGACTAATGACAAGGAACAGACTAAGACATGAATCATGTCTGATCAGCAAATCTGAACCCAAGATAGTATATGATGCATTACAAGATGATGACTGGTATAAAGCTATGGAAGAAGAAATTGATCAAATAAGAAAAAATAAAACTTGGAGTTTGGTCCCCAGACCAACTGACAAGAATGTGACTGGCACCAAGTAGGTATTCAGAAATAAACTAGATGAGAATGGTGAGATTACCAGAAATAAAGCCAGATTAGTATGCAAGGGTTATGCTCAAGAAAAAGGAATAGATTATGGAGAAACATTCGCTCCTGTTGCAAGAATGGAAGGAGTAAGAACTTTACTTGCATATGCTGCCTACAAAGATTTCAAAGTCTATTAGATGGATGTAAAATCCACCTTCTTAAATGGTATACTAGAAGAAGAAGTCTACATTGAACAACCAGAAGGATTTTTTGATGAAAGCAATAGGGATATGGTGTGTAAGTTACATAAAGCACTCTATTGTTTGAAACAAGCACCGAGAGCATGGTATGAGAGACTTCACAAGTATCTAGTGCAAATTGGATTTGAAAGAACTGATGATAACAACAACATGTACATCAAAGCTGAAGAAGGTAAAGACATTATTGTATCTAAAATTTTTGTGGATGACATAGTATTTGGTGGTAAGGAAGTACTTTGCAAAGGCTTTGCTAACAAAATGAAACATGAATTTGAAATGTCTATGTTTGGAGAAATCAAATTTTTTATTGGATTGCAAGTTCATCAACTCAAACATGGAATATTTATTACACAATCAAAATACATCAAAGAAATTCTTAAAACATTTGGATTGGAGGAATTCAAACCAATTAGCACACCAATGGCCATAGGAAACAAGCTATCCAAAAATGATGAGTCAGCTGAAGTCAATCAAACAATGTACAGATCCATGATTGGAAAATTACAATATGTTGTACATAGTAGACCAGACATAGCATTAGCAGTTGGAATAGTGGCCAAGTTCTCTGCTAATTCTAAAGAAAATCATCTCATAGCAGTAAAAAGAATAATGAGATATCTCAAAGGGACTGATGATTTTGGTCTATACTACAAAAAGAATGGAAAATTTGAACTCAATGCATATACAAATGCAAACTAGGGAGGAAATATTGATGACAGAAAAAGCACAAGTGGAGGTACATTATTTCTAGGCAAAAGGCTGGTTACCTGGACTAGCAAGAAATAAACATGTATATCCCAGTGCATTTCAAAATTAGAATATGTGGCAGCTGCAGTCAATTGTACAAACATTGTATGGCTCACACATTTATTGAATGGAATGAAAGAAGAAGTAACAAAACTAGTGATATTGTATTATGATAATACAAGTGCTATAAACATATCCAAAAATCCAGTGATGCATGCAAAAACCAAGCATATTGCAATCAAGTATCATTATGTCGGAGAATTGGTAGAAGACAAACAAGTGAAGTTGGAATACATTCACACAAAGGAACAAACTGCAGATATCTTCACCAAACCATTGCCCAAGGATGCCTATGAATATCTTAGAGGCAAGTTGGGGGTTATACCCCTAAGTCAAGCAGTTTAAGGCAACAAGCAAGATGCCTTGCATCAATAGGAATAAATCATTGAAATATTAACAGGTTGATGCAAAGGATGACGGTAGGAACTGAAACTCCAAATCAGGCACAAGCATGGTGACAGAGGGAGAAAAACATCAAGAAGCTAAAGCTTATATTTTGTATGATAAAGATGCTACATCTTTTGCATTTATGTCAAAGAGGGAGAAATATGCAGGAAACTGATCAATGCAAAGAAAGAGGGAGATATAATATGAAAGAGGGAGATATATGTGATCAATAGTGAAAATGCAGCAAATCAATACAATCTTGGTGGTAACTGAATTGATTATTTGATCAGTTTGGTTTGCCATCAATGCCAAAGAGAGAGATTGTTGGAAATGATTGAAATGAGGGAGATTGTTGGAAATAATTGAAATGATCATAAGAACAACTATTGGAATAATATATGGAACTGGTAAAGAATGTCCTCAATCATTGTTTTGTCATTGATGTCAAACTTGCTACTTGCAGGGATGAAAATTGCTTTAGTGATCCAAATACTATCAATTAGTTGATTGTCAAGGTGGAGGCAATCAATAAGATGTAACTAGAACACCTAGAGAAAGGTTGAAGTTATGATGTTGTAATGAAGTACAAGGATCAGTTAAGCCATTGATAAAATAGTGTATTGGATGAAATACTAAAAGATATGAAGAATAAGCACACTGAAACATATCAAAAGATCTAAGGTTATAGCTAAGTCTTTTACAAAGCTCAAACTGAGTTCAAGTGCCGAGTAAGTTCAAGTGCTGAGTAAGTTTAAGTGTCGAGCAAGTTCAAGTGCCGAGCAAGTTCAAGTGCTAAGCAGAATCAAGTGCCAAGCAGAACCAAGTGTCGAGTAACACAGAGGTGCCGAGCACCAGTAACTCAATAATGCTGAGTTGCTGCATTATTTAGGAAATTGAAGATTCGCCAGATCTAAGCCGAAAAAGTTGTTATCTAGAAATCTGTGAATTAAAAGGAAGATAAGAATGATGAGTTGGTGACACAGAATACCATGCAGAACATTTTTAAGATACAATTGGCGAAGTTTCAAGAAGAAAACAAGATATGGGGTAGATATATTGTATCCTACCTAATCTATTTTGAAACCCTAAAATTAGAGAGGGAGAATTGAGTGGAAAAGACAAATCAAACTTTTATATAAGAAGAAATAAGTCAATAAAAAAAAGAGAGAGAAGAAGTGTGGAATAGAGGGGATAGTGTGAGAGAGAGCCGTAGTCAAGCATAAAAGCATGAAATGCTGAAGAATGTGCTAAGGAGAAGAAAACATAGGAACTCTGTTTAATAGATGACCTCAAGAATGATTGCATTGGAAAAATGAGTAGGAAAACTCAAGGAGACGAAGCTTGAGAGGGAGACAAGCAGTCAGAGCTGAAGAGATTGAAGCCAAGCATAAGGATTGAACTGAAAGAGTGATCTGAAATTTGCAAAGTTTGTTTTAAGTTATATCAGATCAAAAGACCATTATCGTTGCTTTCTAGCAATTGTAACAACAAGATAAATCCTATGGACTTAGGTTGGTTTAAAAGCCATTAGATAAATCCTTTAACAGGTTGAAATTCCAAGTGGATGTTCTAAAGACCTTTAACCAGGCCCATTCCTAACAGTTTGGTGAAATCCTCTAACAAGGTCACATTTAACAGTGTGTTGTAAGCCTTTAACAGGGCATCACTTCAAAAGAGTGAGAATCAAGTAGCATGTTACTGGTGGTTTTTCCCAAATTGGGTTTCCACGTAAATCATTGTGTCATGTGTTGATCTTGAATGTTTTATCTTTGCATGTTGATTTACAATAATTTTCTTATATGACTGATTTAAGTTTGAACATAAGAAAAGGGTATTAATAGGGCATTTGGACCTTGAATAATTGATTCACCCCCCACTCTCAGTTATTCTAAAGAATTCTAACACATTGATCTTGTTCTATTATTCTGGTATCAGCTACTTCTCCCTCTATCCATTTGATCCTGTAGATTTGATCAATTTCTTGCTACTTCTTTCTTTATCCAATTGAATGTTATTGATTAGTTTCTTGCTACTTCTCCCTCTTTGACAACAATGCCAAAGACACACTATTTTAGAATCTCAACATGCAAGTGTAGCATTTGTAGGTACTCCAATTTCTCCCTCTATCACCTTGCTTTGTGACTGATTTGGAACTTCAACACTTTGATTACTTCAAGCATAAATCCTAAAGTAAGTATCCTCTGCGTCAATTCACAATATTTCAAAAATCAACTCATTTGATGTAGGGAAATATTTGCTATTACTTAAGTAGCCTTGGCTAGGATTATCACCCCTAACTTACCTCTAAGATATCCAAATGCATCTTTAGGTGATGCTTTTCTAAAGATGTCAGCAATCTTTTCCTTTGAGCTGACATATTCCATTCTTACTTGCTTGTCTTCCACCAATTCTCTTACATAGTGATACTTAATTGCAATATGCTTTTTTTTGACATGCATCACAAGATTCTTTGATATATTGATGGCACTTGTGTTATCAAAATAGAGTATCACAGGTTTAGTTACCTCTTCCTTCATACCTTGCAACAGATGTTTGATCCATACAATATTGGTGTAGTAAATAGCCACAACAACATACTTAACTTTTTCTATGGACTATGAGGCACAACTTTTCTTTTTGCTGGTCCAAGTAACCAATCTTTTGCCTGAGAAAAGTGCTCCTCTATTGGTGCTCTTTCTGTCATCAATTTTACCTCCCCAGTTTGCATCAGTGTAGGCTTTCAACTCAAACTTTTCACTCCTCTTGTAGTATAAGCCAAAGTCATCAATTCCCTTTAAGTACCTCAATATTCTTTTTACTACCATAAGATGATTTTCTCTTGGATTTGCAAAAAATCTTGCCACTATTCCAATTGCTAATGCAATGTCTGGTCTACTATGCACAATATACTGAAATTTTCCAATAATTGATGTAGCGCCTCTCGTGTTTGTAGTCTGTACCTTGTTTATTTTGATTTGAGAGATACTTGATACTCATTTTTTTATGTACTTTGGGAGGCCCTGAGGGTCAGATGTTATACGTTGATTTAGTACCATAGATGCTTTACCACTATGCTATTTAGTTTATCATATTTGCATATTGATGTTATTTTGAGATGATAGTAGATTTATGATGATATCTTGTTATATGGTTTATTTAGACATAATTGTTGGTTATATTATGTGATGGATTTTATGTTATGGTGATTTACTGCATTCTTGTATTTTTATGCTTCCTATGAATGTGAGTGATGTAAATGGATTAAATAGATATTTTAATACATGTTGCTTTGGCTATGATATTATATACAATTGCACTTGATCGTGTGTTTTAGTGTGTAGGAATTATATCCCTGGTAGTGGCACATGGAGATAGTGATTCAACTGTTCATATTTTGCCAATGTTGTCCCTATATGGTCAACGTATCCGTATTTAGTTGTTTAAATTAAAACCTTTTGGTGATTAGTAAATCTAAACTCATCTGCATTATGTGATTAGACTAGTGAGTGTGTCTGTGCATTTAGAGGTTCACGCTGTCATGAAAGTGTTAAGTGTTTTCTTTGATTTTGGTTTTTTTGGGTTTTAAATCTTTTTAGATTTATTTTCTTGCAACTTTTCCTTAGGTGAATTTCCATTATGAATAATAACCTATTTTCGTTTGGGTCAATTTGAAGTTTAGTTACTCCAGCTGGCTAATTTCCAGAATTGGCTATTCACTCGAAAAGTGAATAAGTATTGGAAAAGTGAATTCATTATTCACTTCTCACATTTTAGAAATAGAATTTGAGAGAAAATTTGAGAAATCCTCTTCTGAAGGATTGACTTTTTGTTCATTCTAGGAGCTGTAAGCATGGGAATTTTGCAAGATTAGTCTCATTGGATTTGGCTTGAGAAGACCTTTCTTTGCCATCACTTTCAGCAGATTTGGCAAGATATTTATTTTATCTTGTTGTTTTCAGTATTTGCCCCTTTGTTGACAGGTGGGGCTTTCTCGTTTTATTTCTTTTTCTCTATTTTAGCTTCCATTTCTGGTAGCAGTATGTTAGGAGATTGAGAACAAGTGTTCCCCTCCATTTCTATTTGATGGTTCTGCCTAGTTGGTCAAGTATGAACATTTTCCCTATTTTTGAAATGGGGCTTTGGGTTTTTGGCCTATTATGCTTGCTATTTTTGCACATGGTGTCCAATTTTAGTTATTTTTGGATTTTTAGGGTTTTTTCACCCAAAGGCCAAATGGGTTTTGATTTTGGAAATTTTCCAAAATTTGAGATTTTTACCTCATTTTGCATGCTGCCCTATTTTCTTGGGTTTTCTCGACATAATGTGGTTCGTGGACTTGGATGATCTATTTGGATATCTGTCAGACCACTTTTGCATCTTTTTTTGCATTGGGATGTGTGTAGCATCTGTCATCCCAATTTTCATTTCTTTTTGGTTGATTGACTTCCTATTTGGGTTCTCATCTAGTCCTTATGTTCATCTTGTGATGGTGGTGCACCACACATGATTACATCTGTCGGGTGACCTATGGGGCCCGATCTTCTGTGGTACTTCTAGAAGTTGTGATCATTGGGGTTGGGTTGGGAATTTTCATGCTACAAGAACTCATCGTGTTGGGTAGGGTAGCATATGGAGGGGGCTTCTATTTCACAGTCCGACGATCATGTTGCCATGGGTTGGCATAGGGAGCTTTATATAAGTGATAACTAAATAAAACATCGGGTGGTAATAAAACTTAAGATAATGAAAAGTTTCACATTTGTGTGATGGTTCCAAGAGAGTACCTTGAGAGTGTTTCCACATGTGATCTAAGCTTGGGCTTTTGGATGCCAAGTGAATCTCCATGATGTTAACCCCTACTTAGTAGCCCTTTGAGATGTATGATCAAGACCTTTAGTTATGTATTATCTGTCTTGGATTTAGTCATTATAATTCTTGGCATGTTTATTAGTCATGGATGTTTCTTCATGTGTGGTTGTGGTTGGATCATTATCTCCATCAACATAGTGGGTGTGGACCTACGGGTACCATGTGGTTGGAAGGCATAGCTACCTACACCACTGCTAGGGACTGATGTATAGAGATGGTCTTATATCCTAGTGTGACTGTTGTTGGAGGTGTTCACTTGGTACTTTGATTTATGAAGTATGCTTTCTTGTGATTTTTTCTTTCATTGGAATGTTTTTTATCATGTTTAGATGATGTTGGTTTTAATGCATTCCTTATTATGATGACTAGCATATGGTTGGTGATGTTATCTACTTTGTAGGATTATCTTCTACTTTACTACTAGCATGTTAGATTTCCTTTGCTTTTTGTAGCATGTTTAGCAG
This sequence comes from Cupressus sempervirens, assembly GCA_028749045.1. NCBI lineage: Eukaryota > Viridiplantae > Streptophyta > Pinopsida > Cupressales > Cupressaceae > Cupressus > Cupressus sempervirens. The sequence goes on from CM053789.1 coordinate 883,985,159, forward strand.
TGAAATTTTGATTATGATAGTACTGACAATTTGATCAGTAGCTTGGGAATGTTATGCATAGGGGATGGCTTGGGCCCATGATGGTCTAATGATGCTATTATGGTTGGGAGGAACCACCTACTTATTTTTACATTTATGTTTAAATGCAAGGTTTCTTTTAGTTTACTGTGATGTTTCTTTCTATTTATGTTGAGTGTTATTGCTTTGGAAATGTGGATCCAGTACTCCCTTGTGCAGACAAGCTTTGTTTCATAGTTTTTGTAGCTTTCTGTTGTGTTTCATGTTTGCATGCTAATTTAAGATCTCACATGAGATTGCACTTTCTTGTGCGAGAATGCAAGTCTTCACGTGACATGGTGTGTTTCTTCATCTAGCTTTGCACTTCTTCATGCAAAATCCAATATTAGTTTATGTTTTTGGAATGCACTTCCTCGCATGGAAATGCACTTCTTCACATGACACTATGCACTTCTTCACACAAGAATGCACTTCTTCATGCAAGAATCTGCTATTTTTTGCCTTCACATGAAAAACAGGGGCTATTTAGGGTTATTAGAGAAAAGTTTGGAAATTGGTTTTAGACACCCTTTTTGGTTTTAGACCTTCCTAGTTCAAAATAGATTTCCTAAGGGTTTAAAATATATCATTTAAGTATAAGAAACATTTCTATACTTAAGATATATTTTAATATATGCGACAATTCATTTGAGATAGGTTCCAGACCTCTACAGGCTAAGATAAAAATTCTAGGAAATTTCAGGGCTTTAGAAATTTTATCTTAGCCAAATTTCACGGCTTTGGGATTTCAGCCTTAGCCAATTTTTAGGAATCCAATTACATATTTTAGCTTGGTTGTTCTCTTATGTTTTATTGGTTATGTTTTAGTCAGTGGTGACATTTGGAGATCCGTTGGTGTTGGATGCTTGATTGTCTTCCATTGCGGTCTTTTTGATTTGTGTATGTTATTATCTTGTATACTTACACTTGGTTAAAAAAATAAAATTATTCTTGATTTATCTCATCCTTGTTCCAAGGATCTCTGGGTGGGGCATTACAATTGATCTATACAATGTCTAATTCACTTCAGCTCACTCATCGTTCTTGGATAACTTATGTCTTATTACTATTGGTGTAGTAACTATTTTTGAATCTTCTAAGCCAAATTTCTTAAGTATCTCCTTGATATATTTTGATTGGGTCACAAATATGCCATGCTTTAATTGATGTACTTGCAATCCAATAAAGAATTTTATTTTTCCAAACATTGACATCTCAAACTCATCTTTCATCTGATCAACAAAATCTTTGCACAAGGCATCTTTTCCTCCAAATATTATGTCATCAACAACGATCTCAGATATTAGAATTTATTTACTTTTTTCTACCTTGATATATAGGTTTTTGTTGTCATCTATTCTTTGAAATCCTATCTTCAAAAGATATTTGTGTAGTCTCTCATACCATGCTCTAGGTGCTTGATTCAAACCATAGAGTGCTTTGTGTAGTTTGCAAACCATATCCTTATTGTTTTCATCAACAAATCCCTTTGGTTGTTCTATGTAAAATTCCTCTCCAAATATACCATTTAGAAAAGCAGACTTTACATCCATTTGGTAAACTTTGAAACCTTTGTAGGCAGCATAGGCAAGTAATGTTCTTACTCCTCCCATTCTTGCAACATGGGCAAATGTTTCCACATAGTCTAGTCCTTCTTCTTGTGCATAACCTTTGCAAACTAAACTAACCTTATTTATTGTGATCTCACCATTCTCACCAAGCTTGTTCCTAAGCAACCATTTGATACCAATCACATTCTTATCATCTAGTCTTGGAACCAAGGTCTAGGTTTTTTCTTCCTTATCTGATCTATTTCTTCTTCCATAGCTTTATACCAGTCATCATCTTGTAGTCCATCTTTCACTATTTTAGGTTCAATCTTGCTCATCAAACATGATTTATTTCTTAGTGTGTTCCTTATCATTGGTTTGGCTTCCTTGTCACCAATGATTTGTTCTGTAGGGCGATGTCTTATCACATACTTGAATAGTCTTAGTTTTGTCCTTATTCCCATATTTGATCTTTTAGCTTCAGAGTCACTATGCACATCTCTTTTTGGTATTTCATCATCTCTCTCATGTGTACTGACTTCAAAGTTAGAATGCATATTATTTTCATTTTGTAACTTGGCTTCTAAATGCAGCTTGGCATTCACTGGCTGTGACTCGGCTGATACTGAAAATTGTTGCTAAATCCCAACTTGATTGGCAACATCTTCTTCAGTAAGCATTCCTCATAGGAATATACAAAGGATCTATACTATTTTGGTTTCTTGATTTCATCAATTTGAGCTTCTGTATGCTCATCAAAATTTACATTTGCACTTTCCACAATCTTGTTAGTGTTAGTATTCAAAAACTTATATGCTTTGCTTCTAATGGAGTATCCAAGGAATATGCCTTCATCACTCTTTGAATCAAACTTGCTATTTCTAGTAGCTTTGAAAATATAGAATTTACAATCAAATACTTTGAAATTTTTTACATTAGGTGAGTGACCATACCATAATTCAAAAGGTGTTGCATTAGTACCTTTCTTGACTTGAACTCGATTGAAGGTGTAGACTATAGTACTAATAGCTTCTCTCTAGTACTTTAGTGCAACATTCTTTTCCATCATTGATGTTTTGGCATAGTCCATCACTAATCTATTCCTCCTCTTTGCAATGCCATTCTGAGGTGGAGTTCTTGGTGTTGATGTTTGTCTTTTAATTCCTATATCATTGCAAAATGTCTCAAACTCTTTTGATGTGAACTCTCCTCCTCTGTCTGATCTTAGGCACTTTAAACTCTTTCCTATTTCTTTCTCAACTATGCCCAAATACCACTTGAATATTTGAAATGCATCAGATTTATGCTTTAACAACATGGAAATCATCATCCTAGAGTAGTCATCCACAAACAACATTATATATCTATCTCCTTGGTAGTTTTGTACTTCTATTGGGCCACATAAGTCTATATGGACTAGCTCTAATACTTCTTTGAAAGTGTAGGTTTTGCTTTTGAAACTTGACTTAGTCATCTTTCCTAGTTGAAACTATTTGCACATTATATTTTTAGGCTTCTTTAGTTTTGGAAACCCCCTAACTTTCTTCATTTTGTTGATACTAATCAAATTATCAAAGTTAGCATGACACAGTCTTTTATGCCATAACCACACATCATCAAGTTTTACAATGAGATAGGTTGCATCTTGCATATCTAAGTAAAATATATTACTCCTAGTTTGTTCACCTTTTCCTATTAGATTTTAATTTGTGTCATAAATTTTGACAGTTTTGTTTCCAAATTCTACTTTGCAACCTATATTGCCTAGTTGTGACACACTCTACAGATTATAGTTCAATCCTTTAACATAGTATGCATTGTCACATGAAATTTTCTCTATAAGTTTAATAGAACCTTTTCCTTTGATTTGACATGGAGCATCATTTCCAAATCTAACACTATTTCCATCATACTGAGCAAAGGTAATAAACTTTCTTTTATCTCCTATCATGTGATGTGAGCATCCACTGTCTATGATCTATTTATCATTTTTGTTCAAATAGGTTACCAGTTTTGTTGCCTCATCTTCATCTAATTCATCCTTCATGGCTACATACACTACCTCATCATCATTATCATCAAAATCTTCTTCTTCAACAATGTAGCACTTTTTTCCTTTGTCCTTGTAATCTCTACTATCATCTTCTCTTTTGTTTTTGTACTTGTTTCCTTCTTTGTAGTTCTTCTTCTGAGTGCATCTTGTAGCCATATGTCCTAATTCATTACAATTGAAACATATGATGGGAAACTTACCTTTGAATTTACCTTTTCCTTTGTGAAATCTTCTAGCTAGTAATGCTTCCAATTATTCCACATATTCTTCATCTATGCTGCTATCACTAGATGCACACTTTATCTTTTTCTTCTTCTTCTTTGGTTTCATTTCCTCAGTATCTTTTAATGTCAACTTGGCCTTGAAAGTATATTCAAGATTTTTAGGTTTGTAGTTATACCTTAAACAAGGGCTTTTGACTTGATACAACTCACAACTTAACTTGCAAATTTTAGATCTCTATTCAGCTCATAACATTGCCTGACTTTTAGTCTTTGTAGCTCTGACAACTTGTCCTCCTCTCAAACTTTGTCTCCTTGAGTCTCCATGCTTGATATACTAGTGAAATCTCCTATATGACCACTTATCAAAGCAGAGTTTGTGCTCTATTCTTTCTTCTCCTTGATGCCTTTTCCTTGACACCCTTCAACCACTTTGTAATTTGGCACACCAGAAGCTCTAGCTTCTTGGCCAATGACTCCTTAAATAGAAGTTTGGAATTTCTTTTCTCGCTCAATTCTTCCCTCCTTTAATTTTAGTTCGAATGGATTAGGTAGGACTCAATGAACCTAACCCATATCTTGTTCCTTCTAGAAACATTATGAAGAATCCTCCTAAATTTTCCCAAAAATAGTTTATCTAAAATTCGATGCCTCTAGCTCATCATCCTTATCCTCCATCTATTTCACAAAATTCAAGGTAATATCCTTGTCAACTCAAATTTGGAACAACTTTGAATTTTCAAATAATACAAAAACTCAACACTATTGAAATTTCTATGCTCAGCACATATTGTGTTACTCGACACCAACTACATTTTACTAATGCTTGATAGCTATTGTGGATTCACTCAGCATCCATTAAGTTTTCTATTGCTCGGCACCTGTTACTTTTCTCGACATCTCAAACATGCTCAACTCCTTCTGTATCACTTGACACACACTATATTTTTCATTTACTTAGCTCTATCTAAGGATCTACTTAGCATGAACTAGCTTGCTCGACACTCACTAATGAACTAAGTTAAGCCTTGTAGACAACCATGTTAAAACTTATTCTTCTAGTGTTTCTAAGTGTGGCCAACATCTATATCTTCAAGTGTACTAACAATACATCATTTTACCATTGTCTTAACTAATCTTTGCACTTCATTACAAAATCATAACTCAACCTTTCTCTTGGGTGCTTTTGTTACATCTTGTTGATTAAATCCTCTTCATCAATCAACTAAGTGATAGTACTTGGATCTTATAAGCAATTGTCATTCCAAAAAATAGTAGGTTTGACATCAATGAAAAAACAATGATTGAAAACATTCTTTATCAAAAATTACATCTTTGCATTAGTCTCTCTTCTTCAATAATGATCTTTTCAATTAGATTACCAACACCTTGAAGGAAGAAGCTTGATGCAAGGAGATGCTTAGAATTGAATTCTTGAAGATGCTTTATTGAAGAATGCCTTGAATGCTTCCTTTCTTGAGAGAAGATAACTTGAGAATGAGATGATGAAAATGAATCCCCAGAGCCTCCTTTTATACTAGTTTTCAAGTAGGAAAATAACTCAAGCTGATTGGCTAATGATAAAAAACTAATTAAACCCTCAAGGCCTTTTTGGCCTCGAGCTTTGGAACTGCTGGAGACTAGGTCAACCTAGTCCATAATAGGTAAACCTAAGTTAACCTAGTCTAGGAGGATAGGTCCTAGGTGCCACAAAAATCTCCAGTATGTGGTATAAATGAATAGAGGGATAGTAAATTGAACAAGATATATGGTCAAAAGGGTATCAAGATGATACTTAGAAGACCATGTCAAAAATAAAGATATGATGAAGGAGCATGAAATAGAAGAGATGAGAAAAAGAGACCAAAACCACACCAAGGAGGGCTAAAAGGTCTCAAAATAAAGTGTATCCATTTTAAGATGGTACAATTCCTAGAGAGTCAACAGTATTTATTTTACTCCATGCTTAAATTAAAAATGATTGAGCTATGATTAATGATTTTTTTTTTTGTATGCTATATCTTATTGATTTTTTTTCATTGTTATTCCCTCCTTAGTCTCTTCAAGATATCACTTGACTAGAGAATTAGGTTCAAGGGCATATTTTCTTTGTCTTATGTTTATGAGTGTAGTTTTAATGACCCTAGGTGTTTTAGTGTATCAAGTGTCTATGATAAGTGCCTCCTCTTGACCTCATTAATTTGGACACATAGGTGAGTTGGAATTACAACCTTGAATTTTTACATCATGTGCATTATGTAAGACTATTATTATTGTCATCTCAACATTTATGCCTTGATCTAAGAAAAATGTTATGACATTAACTGGGAATCTTATAGTGAGTCATCTCAAGACCTCTATGTCTTTAATGTTTATGTTAGGTTCCTATAACCTATCTAATATAGATTATATTCATATCTTCATAGTTTTACTTGCGCTAGTGATGGTTGTATCATCTTGAAATATCCCTTAGTAAGGCTCAATGATAAAAATGAGGACCTGCTTGAATGACCCTTACAAATTGCACGTTGTATTTCATCCTAGCTTGCATATTAGGTTTTGCATTTTGCGTTTGAGTGAGGAAAGAATCTTTCTCAGTTAACTACACTCTTCCTTGATTCTCTTCTCTTATTGATCATATCTTGATCATCTTTGAGTCTCTCTCTCATTTTCAATTCTATCTTGAAATTAAAGAGGTTAATCATATCATTCTATTCGATCTTATCCAAAATGCTAAGTTTTCAATTGCAAAGTTCATAACATACATGATAGAATTACATTTATGAGAGCATCATATCTACATCATGATACTAAAAAGAAAAAGAGAGCATATGCATATCAACATCACATGAGGATAAGAGAAAAATAGTACAAATTAAAATGTGCATCCATGATCTGAGTATCAAGATAAGCATAAGAGATAAATACACAACAATAAATAGTCAAAATCTAGTATCTCATATATATCATGATGAATTAGGTTGTACAAGTACAATGAGATAAAAATATGGATTAGTGTCAATATCTTGAATGTATTGAAATGACCCTGATTATAAATTATGATAGAAAACTCATGATTTATTCATTCCCTCCTAGTCTAGAGGAGGAAGGGGGGACCTTGTGTTTTATCTGGGGGCTATACCACTCCCTCTAACCATCCTACCTATTAAGAGTAATCTGGTACTCTCCTATTTATAGAAACTACACCTATATAAGCATCATAATAGTAGGCTAGCTAATCTCCATGCCTCTTTACATCTTGTCATGCTCACTTGCACTCATATATCAGGGCCTTCCCACATGCTTTCTCATCTATAAGTTTTTGGTCCCTCACTATCACTATGAAACACAACTATTGTACCTTAGCCTCTAGTACCCTAATCTTCTATGCAAATGTGTTGTCCTCTCCTCACTACTCTTACTATTATGGAGGCTGACTCTAGTTTGATCCTCTCTCCACCTACTATCGCTTCACAAGTCTCCCTCCTTATGGCTTATCCTCCTCCATCACAACCTCCATCCCTACTAAACTAAGTGATCCACCCTCTTCGCTCGTCTAGGTATGCAGACCAAGCCAACTACTAGAAGGGGAATTTCCCCTTGATTCAAACCAATCTTTCCTCTTCTACCTCATCCTCACCTCATTCACTTCCATCTTTCCCATCTCCCCCATCATTTCCATCATCCACGTTCTCTAGCTAGGGAATCCTCTTAGTAGGATTAGTAAACCTTGGGATTAAAGGATGTTGTTGTAACTACTATCTATACTCTAGGGTCATCCCCATATCTATCACACCTAGTAGGAGATCCCACATAATAGCCTTTAGGTTTCAAGTCTCTTTTAAGAACAACTCACAACTCATCATAGGACCCCATCCTATTGTATCTTTTATGGGGTAATATGCATAGTCTATGAGCTTCAAAATAATCTCCTATTGCCTCATGAACTGTCACCATACATGACTAATAGAAAATATCTCAACCAGTTCTATATGCCTTCCTATTTAGGGGTTAAAGGGAGCCACTTTAATAGGATTGTATATCTTCCATTTTCTGGGCCACTACGCCATTCAAATATGCATGAGAGGTAAAAAGAGAAGTTTCCAAATATGATCCCTCTTATAATCCAAATAATATTAGATGGAACCCAAAGGAGAGAGGGTGTTAATACTAAAATCAAATTATAAAGAGGAATGCAATACAAGGGAATGCACTTTTTTCCCTTGATAGGATAGTGTGTATGTCACATTGAATCAATTGCTTGAATAGTATAGATCTAGATGTGGAGTGTATACAATCAACCAAATTAAGATATAGATCTAAGATATGGATATGAAAGGAAATAAAATACAAAAGACTAACATAGGCAAAGGATGAATAACTAGGGGCAAAGGCTCACCCAACTATCCAAAACACCCTGCAACAGTTAAGACAACAAAAAAAAACACAAGGAACAACAACCAAAGGAGGAAGAAGAATGAAATTATTTTATTGATTCTTCAAATATTTAACATACATGCCCAACTGTAAGGCCTTTTGGGTTATGGCCAATTATAAATACATTTACATTCAAAGATCCAATTGCAAATTCACATTTTTAGTTCTGCTCTACAATCTACTCCCAAAAACTTGCCTAACTCTAAGCCTAAACACTCTATCTATAATTTCCAAAACAACTTATAGATTATTCTAGAACATTACATAAGAGAAGGGATGACCCAATAATGTTTTGGACACATCTCATGAAAAGATCTTAACACAAATTTCATGATTGAAAAATAAATCTTGCAAGTTAGCTCGTATAAATCATGTCCAAATGCTAACACTCAACATACACTGGGTAACTTGACACATGAAGAAACACTCGACATACACTTAGTAACTCAACACATGAAGAGTTACTCAGCATACACTGGGTAACTTGGCATATGGAGAAATTGCTATAGTAACACAACACATAAAGGACTACTAGGCACATGAAGGATTGCTAGGCACATGAAGGAACTACTAGGCACATGAAGGATTGCTAGGAACATGAAGGAACTACTAGGCACATGAAGGATTGCTAGGCACATGAAGGAACTGTTAGACATATGAAGGACTGCTAACACTCAGCATACACTGGGTAACTCATCATATAGTAACTCAACACATGAAGAACTACTAGGCACATGAAGGAACTACTAGGCACATGAAGGACTACTAAGCACATGAAGGATTGCTAGGCATCAACTTGTAGAATGAACAAAAATGAGCAAGATAACAAGGCAACCCAGGATGCTCCTACATCAAACAACCGAGGTTGAAAGAAATGATTCTCCTGAATCGTTGAGATGTCCCAACCTGAGTTGAATCCAGCTCAAATTGAGAAATCCATGAAGCATCTTCAATAGGTCTATTCTTCCACTTCACCAAATATTCATAGTAATCTTTTCCTCTTGTGTTCTTGCCAACTCTCTAAGCCAATATCCATTCAACTTCTTCAATCTACTTCTTAGGATAATCATTTGATACAATAACTTCATCCTTTGACTCATGATACTTATACAAATCAATAATATTCAATATAGGAGATATATCCATGTCATCAAGTAACTCAACTTCATAAGCATTACCACTATCAAAATTCTTCAAGATCTTACAAGGTCCAAATTTCTTCATCTTTAGCTTACTATATGTTCTAATTGGGAATCTTCCTTTCTTCAGATGAACCATCACCTCATCATCAACTTGAAAATTAGGGTGTCTTCTAGACTAATCAACATTCTCCTTATACTTCTGATTACTTTGTGTGAACCTCAACTTCACTTCCTTATGCAAAGACTCCATAAAATAAAAAAATTCTTCTCCTGCAGTGCTTCTCTTTTCTTCACTAGCAACATCTCTCAAATCTGATATACCTCTAGGATGTATTCTAGTAACAACCTCAAAAGGTGTCTTCCCTATACTCCTGTTCATAGAATTATTATATGAAAATTTAGCTTGTGCCAATACCATCTCCCAATTACTTGGCTTATTCCCAACTAAACATCTTAACAAATTACCCAAGCTTCTATTCACAAACTTTGCCTGACCATCTATTTCTGTATGGAATGTAGAACTAAACTTCAATTCAGTACCCATCTTCTTCCACAAAGTTGTCCAAAAGTAGCCAACAAACTTACTATCTCTATCAAAAATATACTTCTTGGTAATCCATGCAATCTCACAATCTCTTTAAAGAAAAGTTCAACAACATGCTTAGCATCTGATGTCTTCTTACATGGTATGAAATGAGCCATCTTAGAAAATCTATCCACTACAATAAATATGGAATCATACTCGTTCATTTTCTTAGGTAATCCAAGAAAAAAATTCATACTGATGTTAGTCCAAGGTTTCTCAGGAATAGTAATAAGTGTATATAAACCAGTATTTTGACTCACCCCTTTTGAAACTTGACAAAATCCACAACTCTTTACAAATTTCTAAATATCCTTATACATTTGTGGCCAATAATACTTGTCTTTCAACAAACTCAATGTCTTATCAATTCCAAAATGTCCAGCTAATCCACCACTATGCTTTTCCTTAATCAGATTCAACCTCATAGAACTTCTAGGAATACACAACTGAATACCTTTGAACAACATACCTTCTTGAATGAATTACTCATCATACTTACTTATGTGATCTATCAGATTTGGTGCTTTGCACTCTCTCCATGCCTCAGAAAAATTAGGATCGCCATCATACAACACTTTCATTTTATCAAAACTAATAACTTTAGCCTTCATTTCTATCAGCAAGGAATGTCTCCTACTCAATGCATCAACAACTCTATTAGTAACTCCACTCTTATTCTTAATGATACATGTAAAACTCTGCAAATGCTCAACCCACTTCATATGTCTCTGATTCAATTTATGTTAACTTCCCAAGTATTGTAAAGCTTTATGATTAGTATAAAACATAAACTCCTTAGGAATCAAATAATGTCTCCACTTCTTCAATGCTTGAACAATGGCATAAAATTCTTGATCATACACAAAATAATTCCTTTTAGCATCATTCAACTTTTCACCAAGGAAAGCAATAGGTTTACCTTCTTGACTTAATATAGCTCCTCTTGCATTACCACTTGCATCACATTCAACTTGAAATACTTTGTTAAAATTAGGTAAAGTTAATACAAGTAATTCAACAAACTTTTGTTTCAAAGTCTCAGAACTCTTATCAGCTCTATGTGTCTACTTGAATTCCTTTTTGTCTCCCCTCATTGTCTTAGTCATAGCATTACAAACAACACTGAAATTCTTTATAAAATTTCTATAAAAACTAGCCAAACTATGAAATGATCTTACCTCACCCACATTCTTAGGTATAGGCCATTCCAAAATTGCTTTGACCTTATAAGGGTCCATCTTCAATCCATCAGCTGAAATCACAAATCTTAGATACACAATCTTGTCTTGCATAAAAGAACACAATTTTAGATTAATCAACAACTTTTCCTCTTTCAACCTCTACAATACTTGTCTAATATGCTCAATATGTTCTTCCTTAGTCTTACTAAATATCAGAATATGATCCAAATAAACAATCACAAACTTACATTCATTAGCCTCATGAAAGTACTAGGTGCATTAGTCAAACCAAAAGGCATAACCAGCTATTCATACAAACCATATTTTGTCTTGAAAGTAGTCTTCCATTCATTACCTTCTCTAATTTTTATATTGTGATAGCCACTCTTCAAATCAATCTTTGTTTGCTCCACTCAAACAATCCATTATGTCATCCATCCTCGACATAGGAAACCTATATTTCATTATGATCTTGTTAATATCTCTAGAATCAGTACACATTCTCCATTCTCCATTCTTTTTAGGTGCTAATATAGTAGGTAAAACACATGGACTCAAGCTTTCTCTGATCAAACCTTTATGCAATAACTCATTCATTTGTTTGTTAAGTTCTTCATTCTCTGCAGGTGCTAATCTATATGATGCTTTGTTTGGTAAACTAACTCCAGGATCCAGATCCATACAATGACTCATACTTCTTACTAGAAGTAAACCATCAGGAATGCCATCAGCAATAATGTCTTTATACTCATTCAATAATTTTATAATTTCTACTGGTACTTAGCTATCACTATCTACTATCACTCAGTCATTACTAGCTTCTGTTGCTCGGTCATTACTACCAACACTTGGTCCTCTAGAAACTATGGCAAAACAAACTTGATTCTTTTTCATTTCCTTTTCAAGTTATTTCCCATGAACCATGCCAATTTTTGTAATAGTACAATTAACCTTGTTTGGACTTTCAATCAAAGGAAACAATGTTTGTTTCTTCCCATTCACCCAAAGAGTGTATTAATTCAATCTTCCATCATGCACAACATATCTATCATATTGCCAAGGTCTACCCAACAAAATATGACAACAATCCATGGCCATAATATCACACAAAACTTCATCAAAGTAATGCCCAATTTTGAATTGCACAAGGCATTTCTCACTTACCAATATCTTATGCTCATCTTTGATCCATGAAACATGATAGGGTTTGGGATGTTTCAACCTTTACAATTGCAACTTGGTAACCAGCTCTTCTAATGCCAAATTCGTAGAACTTCCACTATCAATGATCACTTTGCAACATTTTTCAGCCATCTTACATCTTGTCTTGAAAAGACTTCTCCTTAAAATAGGTTTCTCACCACTTCCCTTATTACATAAGGTTCTTCTCACCATCATATTTTCTCCAGCCTTAGGTCCACTTGGTGAACCCTCATCATCTTCTTGAATCACAACATTTCTATTACCTTGCCTACTTTTAGAGGATCTACATTCAAAAGATCTATGTCCCTCTTTACCACATCTAAAAAAATTACCATGAAATCCACTTCTAGAATAGGAATTACCTCTTACTTGGTAAGAATGACCACTTTTCCATTTGATCATTCCTTTGACATCATTCTTCCATTCAGATTTTCCTTTATCCTACATAAAACTGTCAGATCTACCACTTTCTCCATAAGATCTACCTCTGCCCCTCTGGGACCTACCAAATCTACCTCTTTGTCTTTGTTCATGCTTCTTTGTCAAGGTCTCTTTACCTTTCAAGGCATATTGATATGCTTCTTCTACACTTTTTAGCTTCACAAAACTTAGTTTATCTTGAATTATAGATCTCAATCCATTAATGTACCTTGCAATTTTCTCAACATCATCATCCACATGTCTAGATCTAATGTCTAGTCTATATAATTCCTTGGTATATTCTTTCACAACCATGTCCTTTTGTTTCAAATTTTGCATCTTTCACAACAAGCTAACTTGGTAATCAATAGGAAAGAATTTGTTCTTTACCTTGTTCACCATCTTTGGCCAAGTTTTGATCTTCTCCTTTCCTCTCCTTTGTCTATCTATTTCCAAGTGCTCCCACCATAGTGATGTATGACCTTTCAACTTAGTGATTGCAATCTTCACCTTTCTATTATCATGAGTGTTTTCATACTCAAAGAACTTCTCCATATCAGATATCCAATCCAACACAACAATGGTATCTAATTTTCTATCATAAGGAACAAATTCTATAGCAGGCTTTGAATTTTCGCTACACGACACTCGCAATAATCTTTCCTCATCTTGATCTTCTTCAAGTTCTGGATTATGGTTTGGTGCTGCTACTTCATCATCACTTACATCACCAAGATGTTCTCTCCTCTAGGTTTTCTCTACAACATCTAATCTAGCTACAATTTGTCTCAACTAATCCAATATAGCATCATCAACATTTCTTCTATGATGAACCATCTTTATAAATCAAGTTCCTACAAGATCGTAACCCTTTGTAAGTTATAGGTCAAATCCACAAATTTTCCACCCTACAACCAAATCCAAATTAGGGTTCTACATGATCCAATCTCCACAAGGATGAACCTCAAGCTCTAATACCAACTGACATAGGCAAAGGATGAATAACTAGGGCCAAAGGCTCACCTAGCTATCTAAACCATCTTGCAAGAGTTAATACAATGGAAGCAAACACAAGGAACAACAACCAAAGGAGGAAGAAGAATGAAATACTTGTAATACCCCAAAATTGGCTCATTGCTATGATAATCAACTTTGGTTTATTCAACTATTCCTAAGTCCTATTTTACTAGGCAATTCTAATTCTAATAATTGCTACTTGACGTAGGTGTGAAATGTAGAAAAGCATAATTTGCATTAATCACACTATTTATTTAATTCTTAAGTATCAGCTCAAATTAGCTACATAAACCTATTGATTTAATTTAATTTAATTATAAGTGTTCTACTTTAATTAAATTAAAATCACCTCTTTAGCTAATGTACAAAGGAATTAAATACATTTAATTTAATAAGATACCTCTTCTTTTTAATTATCAAATTTAATTATTTAATTAATTAAAGTTATTCAATTATGAGCTCATATTCTATTTTATTAAACTAAATATTCTTGAAAAGGGATCAACTCAAATTATCACTCAAAAAGGAACTAGTTAACTCCTTTTATCACTCAAAAAGGACTCAGTTAACTCCTTTTATCACTCAAAAAGGACTCAATTAACTCCTTTTATCACTCAAAGGCAACCAATTAACTCCCTTTTCATGAGGAAGTTACCTTTATGACTGGCTCTCCTCTTCAATCTTGATCATTCATTTTGGTTAATCTCGATCGTCAATCACCTCTTGGATTCTGTAAAATAAGCTCTCCATTCCTCATTATAGAGAATGAATTTTGAAATTTGCATCGAATTTATGCTAAAATTCTTACTCAGTTTGCTCACATTTGCATAGCTTTATTTCTTTCATTGTAATATCATTTAGATTTTAAATATGCATCTATTTAGCATACTATGCTTCTTCATTTCTTAGATTAATAATTGCATCTCTCATCTAGATTAATTGCACTTTCTTTTAGCTACATAAATCTTTCGTTCTAGAGGTTTGGTTGCCCTCTTCTCATTTTGAGAGCAAAGGCATAATCCTTCTAGTTAAAAGGCAATAGGTCACTCTATTAGACTTTTCAAATAAAAAATAAAATTTTTATTTCAAGATGATCTCATAGGTAATGACCATGTTGAATTGTATGTGAGGATCAGAGGCCCCCCAATTTCACATATACATTTTTGTGCCCATCGTGGGGCAGGAAAAATCAAATTTTCTAGCCTCGATTATTCTATTTTTTGCACTTTTTATGATTTTTTTTTTCTAGATTTTTGCATGAGAAATCTCATTTTCATGCAAGAAACTAAAGATTTTGCCTCCTTCATTGCACTTTCTTAGAAAAAAAATTGCATAAATGCACATTTCCTTGCGCGGTGCAAGCCATTTTCTCACATAGGCCTATGCATGATCTTCCACAAAATCTTGCAACAACATATGCAAATACAGTATTCAGAATTTGGAATTTAGAATTCAGATTTATCATTATGCATTTGACTAATGGTGTTTTCTGAAGCATTTTTATTTCTAATTTCTATTTTTTTTCCTATAGTTTAACAGTGGTTTGCAAGACATTTTAAAAAATCTATAATTTTTTTTAAAAAAGAGTATTTTTTGAATTTTGACTTTTGACTTTTTCATAGGTTTTGGCATTTTAAAGCTATCTAATCTGTATAAAAAAGAACAAAAAAAGTTAAAATTTATTTTCCCACAGTTAAGCTTCCATTTGACTAATGGTATTTTTCAAAGCATTTTATTTCTAATTTCTGGTTTTCAATAGCTTAACAGTGGTTTGTAGGACACTTGACGAAGATACCTTTTATCTAGACACTTCAAACATATACTAACTATGTGAATGCAGGATGCTTGTCAAAGATATGCATGACGAAGATTTGTTTCAAACCCACATAAATGTTGTGTCTTGTTTTACTGCTTTTCACACTTAGTATAAATAGGACTTGTGAACTTCATACGGTGCAAGACATGAGAATAGGGGAGTACGCTCTTTACCACTTGGAGGTCATGACCAAGGGTAAATAAAAAACCTAGAAGCCTCTAAAAGATGACATCCAAGGGAGAGAAGCAAGTTAGTGGTTCTCCCAAATGAAGCCTTTAATGAAGAGATGATGATTTCCTTTTAGGGGATCAAAGTCTTTGAATAGGACAAGGTGGGATTGATTAAGCTAACTCAATGATTAACATGTCTTGCATGTTTGGGTGAGGAAATGAGGTAGAGGAGTATGCTCTTTCCCCTTGAGAGAAATTAGAAACTTTGACCCTTAGATCTGAACCACCAGTCTAAGTCAATCCTTTAGAGGGCCTACCAGAGTGATCCAACCTTTGGGGACGACTCAAGTGAGAACACTCCTTTTGCCAAAGATTCCACCTCACTATAATAAAGAAGCTTTGTTGAGTGAAAGACTCCAAAGCCATATTAATTTCCTTTTCTTCATTTTGATATCACATATCAGGAAGAGGCTTTGTAAACTACAATGGTTGGTGGTAGCCCCAATCTTGCTAGTCAAGAGCGTGCACTTACAGATGTTGGCGTGGGTTATTGGCCTCAACCTCTCTTGCAAAGCCACTAGGGATTAGTATGAATGGAGTCCAAGTAAAAACTTTTTAGTTAGTTGCTACCTAGTTCACCTCTGAAAGGAGGCATAATCTTTGTGCAAGGAGGGGGAAGAATCTCTCTTGTAGAACTCACCATAGGCATGCAACTGGGCATTGGAAGGTGGTATATGTGCTTGACCCCTACCAAAAGGGTGTTCATTTAGTGTATATGTTATTAAGCCCTCTAAATTGATGGGGACACAACCCAACAACCAGAATAGACACAATAGAAAGGGGAAATTATATTAACTGAGAAAATAAGCTGGTACAAATAGTGCAGAGAAAATAAACTCAAAACATGCCCTGCGGGCTTACAATAGCATAAATCTGGAGAATATTTCTCCTTTTAGCACCTCCTCTCAAGCTCCAATCCGAACTGCCTTTTAAAATGCCAAAAATCTCCTTAAATAGACCCCGGAGGGTTAAGGACTAGGAGTACATTCTAGAAAGTGCTAGTAGGCATCCACCGACAAAATAGAAGGTTTCAAAAGCTGCGTTAGAAGTCGGTGCAATTCTAGAAGAATCCAGAAACGGTAGCCAAACTTCCGAGAGGCATAACTTTTGAACCGTAGCTCCGATTGACAAACCGTTTACATTTTCAGAAAGCTCTCGAAGCGCTCTATAGCCCTATGGACAAGCTTTGCTCGTCCCCCATTTTTTGACCCTTTTCAAGGTCATTTAATGCCCCAAACCTGACTTTGAAGCATTCTTAGGGGGTCTCCAAAACCCGAAAAATTGCAATAACTTTCAAACCGTGGGGCCTTTTGACCTGATTCTTTTTCTAGAATGCTCTAAATCTCGATTACATTCATCTGGCCAAGTCACACCTTCTAGGTCACCAAAATGATGGTCAAATTGCATGCTCCTATTTTTTCGGGATTTTTAAATGCACTGATAGTTGAACTATGAGAGTTGGAACCTTTATTTGAGCCAAATAGGTATCCAAAAATGTAAAGACATAAAATAGAAACTAAGTCTAAGTACATTTTTTTGGGTGAAACAGGATTGCCCTTATACCTCTGGATGCTCCTGCATCATAAATACACCAAAAACATGGGTGCCTTTTAGGGGTGACATAGAAGTGTGAGGTGCACACATGCACATAAGTTGTGGGACAAAGGTTTTGTCTTCTCTACCAATTTTTTGTTTTAGGGATAAAAGTGTGTTTGTTATTGAGTCTTTAAACATTGTCCAAACCTATCAAAAAAACTAAACTTCAAGACTCCCCCACCCCTCTGAGTTGCCTTGTTCTCAGTTGGGTTGTTTGAAACTACTACTTGGTTCCCGTGTTTATCTGAAAACTAATTGTCTTGTTCAAAACAACCAAAATGCGATCCAAAACTTGAAAACAATCTTACTTCTTGTCTAAAATCTATCAAAACAACTAACAATTTGTCCACAATAGTCTAAAACTTGCAAAAATCACTTCAAAATTTAGTATCTACTTGTGCTCTAAGTCTGGTCTATTATCTACAACATTTTACCTCTTTTCTATCTACAAACAATGTCAAACAATGGCTTCTTGTTAGCTAATGACTTGTGACCTACACATAAACTAGTCTTGTCTCTTGTTCACTTCGTCTTTGGTCTTTGGTGCTTTTCATACTCTATGTCACAATAGTCATAATCTTTGGTTGTTCTAGCCATTAAATAGATGACTTGTACCTTAGTATATAGTACCATTATCTTGCTTTGTTTTTGAGACAATGTTCTAGTCTGGTCCTTATTCAAGCTTTCATTTTTTGTCCTTGTTTATGACTGTGGCAACAAGAAGTGGCAAAGTTTTTTATCCCCAAAGACCTAGATGAGGTATAGCTAAGGGTACTAATCATGGCAAAGGTCACTCTTTAGTCCATACACAATATATCCTAGTTCATCTAGTGATGAATCTTCATGATCCCCCTCACCTATTAGATCATCTTAGGTCCATAGAACATTCTCTATAAACTTCCATCAAACTAGGAATCCCTTGTATCAAGAGGATCTTGAAACTAGAAAATGTCCCACATCTCCAAACAACACATCTAAATTCTTTTTCAAAGGACCTTTCTAGTCACAACATACTAAAACTGAACACATTCCAAAAATGGCTAATTATGAACCTAAACATAGTGAACATAGTAGAAATCAAGAACAACATAGGAATGACGAAGAAAAAGACCATATCATCAATGAGGATAAAGAAGAGGTGGAAATACTTCCCAAACACATAGCAAAGTGTTGTAAAGACAAAAAATTTCAAAAGGTCATGGAAATTTTTCTCAATGAAGAAAAAGAAAAATACTTTCTCAAACTTTCCCAAGGGGGAGCTAAGCTACCACATCATTTCAATGTGGAAACTATCATCACACCTAAAGTGGAAACTAAGACTTCCAAACTCCAAAAATAACTAAAAATTATGCAAGATCAACTAGCTCAGATGATGCATGAGAAAGACAAACCCACAAAAACATACACATTAGATGCTCTTTGTCCATTTCCATTTGACAAGAGCATAGACATGCCTCCTTTTCCAAGAGGAGTAGAGTTACCTAAGTATGATAAATACTTTGTAACTATCGAACCCCAAGATCATTTGTGGGAATTCAGTGCCTTATCTATGGAATTTTTGCATAATCAGATGTATGTCATGCATTTATTCCCAAGAAGTCTAGGTGGTTAGGCTATGGAGTGGTTTTCATAATTGCCTCCTAGTATCAAAACATTTGATGAAATTGCCAACTTGTTTGTCCAAAAATATTCTCATAACATTCAACACCCTATTAACCTTTGAGATTTGTGTAGTCTTAAGTAGAAGGTTGGGGAACCTTTCCTCACATTCCTTCAGAGGTGGAGACAACTTTATACTAAATACTCATGCAAAATCCCAGAAATAGAGAAACTTGACATCTTTATGGATAACCTCCTACTTGGTTTTGGATATAGAGTCCAACTTCAAGGTCCAAACACCTTTGAGGACATGGTCACATAGGCTATCTGCATAGAGGAATTCATGGTCAAGAAGGGTGAACTTACTTTTCAAAAGGACACAAAACAAGGCTTCACCTCTAACAAGGACAAACCCAAGTACATCAACAAGAACCAAGAAATTGTACATGATGGGGTTGTTGAGAGTGTCACTCCTAAGCCTACTAAGGCAACATTTAATCTCATAAATAGTCTTAATGTGGCCAAGAATATTGAGAAACCTCTTCCTGATAACAAGACATCTAGGAATAGACTAAGAAACTCATGGGCTACATGCCCTAAATGAGAGTATACACCTTTGGGTGAACCTTTGGATGTGGTTTAAAAAAACTTGTTACAAAATAACCTTATTTCACCATTGGACAACTTTCATCCTTATGATCCACAACCACACCCACCATGGTGGAATGAAATTGCATTTTGCAAGTACCACCAAAATAAGGGGCACAAAACTAGCAACTGCATAGACCTACATCACAAAGTCTAGAACATGATTGATGATGGTGACATTGTGGTCAACAAACATAACAAGAACTCAGATCACAAGGCTTTCAAAGAGCCCTTCCTGGCTTATGAAAAAGGAGAGAGCTCAAAACCAAAACCTAACAACAAGGTCAACTATGCATGCTCTAATGACACCAATGTGATCAACATGGTTGACCATATGGATTTTGAGTACTATGACATAATTACCATTAAGGGAAAGCAAGATACCACTAAACCCAAGACACCATTTGTCTTGAGGGGCCCTACTTCCAATGCAATGGGCAACACATCTTTGCAACACTGTGCCAATGTTGTTATACATCTCATGTGAAGTTGGTACTCAAAGGCCCTACACCCTCTACTTTTGATCTTGAACAACATAAAGAGAAAACTGTTGCTAGTCCATTTGGAAAAGGTACAAAACTCATGTCAAATTCAACAACAACTAGCTATAGTGTCCTCGATCAATTAAAATGAACTAACACTCAAATCACAATCTTTGAGCTACTTAAAATCTTGCCTACTCATAGGAAGATTCTGGGCAAAGCCCTCACTGAGGCAAATGTTCCTCAAGATCTTGATCTTGAGTGAGTTCAATCTATGGTAGGTCACCTAACCTCACCCTACTTTATGTCCTTCTCTAAGGAGGATGATAACTCAATGAGTCATCCACACAATCAACCTCTACACATTGAGGTCATGATACATCAGACACGTGTTCATCAAGTACTCATCGATAATGGCAATGAGCCAATTTTGGGGTGTTACAATACTTTTATTGATTCTTCAAATATTTAATATACATACCCAATTGTAAGGCCCTCTAGGTTACGACCAATTACAAATACATTCACATTCAAAGATCCAACTACAAATTCACACTTTCAGTTTTGGTCTGCAATCTACTCCCAAAAACTTGCTTAACTCTAAGCCTAAAAACTCTATATATACTTGCCAAAATGGCTTATAGATTATTCTATAACATTACATAAGAGGAGGGCTGACCCAACAACAGTCTAGACACATCCCAAGAAAATATTTTAACAAAATGTCATGATCAAAAATAAATCCTACAAGTCAGCTCACAAAAATCGTGTCCAAATGCTGACACTCAGCATACATTGGGTAAGTTATCACATGAAGAAACACTTGGCATACACTAGGTAACTTGGCACATGAAGAGCCACTCGGCATACACTGGGTAACTCAGCATATGAAAGAATTGCTATAGTAACTTGGCACATGAAGGACTGTCAGGCACATGAAGGACTACTAGGCACATAAAGGAACTGCTAGGCACATGAAGGACTGCTAGGCTCATGAAGGACTAGTAGGTGTAATACCCCAAAATTGGCTCATTGCCGTTATACCAATTCTAGTCTATTTCTGATAATTCCAAAGTCCTATTCTAATAGGCAATTCTCATTCTGCTATTCGCTACTTGACTTAATTGTCAGATGCAGAAAAACCCTAATCTACATTCATCATATTTCTTATTTAATTCCTATAGTACGTACTCATATTAGTTGCATTAAACCTACTTGATTAATATTTAATTTAATTATTAAGTATTTATACTTTAATTAAATTAAATTATATCCTAAGGCTAATATAGTATGGAATTAAATTTATTTAATTTAATAAATATGCCTATCTTAATTAATTAAATGTAATTATTTAATTAAATGAGAAAGGTATTTCTAATTAATTAAAAGAAATTATTTAATTAAATAGAGTACTTACTTCTAAATAATTAAACAAAGTTATTTAATTAAATGGGAAGACATTCCTAATTAATTAAATAAAGTTATTTAATTAAACAAAAGTGTCTCTAATTAATTAAAGATTATTTAATTAAATAGAAAAAGTAATTATGAAAGCATATTTCATTTTATTAAATTAAATATCTCAACAAAACCTCTCTCCAGTTCAAAAAAGGGGAATTTCCAGTTCACTATTGATCAAAAATGAGTTAACACAGTTAACTCCTTTTTCTACTCAAATTAAAACAGTTAACTCCTTATTTATCTCAAATTAAGTCTGTTAACTCCCTTTAACTTGGGAATCTCCCTTTATGACTGAAACTCATCTTCAATCCTGACCATTGATCTGAATCGATCTCAACCGTTGATGGATTCCAGGAAACTCTATTTAAGAGACCCTCATCTCTTCATTTGGAGGAGGATGAATTGATTTGCTATCGAATTGCTGTTGAAATTCATGCTCATATTTACTTCCATTTCTTGCACACATTCTCATTTATAGTTTAATCTCATTTTAGTTTAATCATGCATATGCTTAATCTAGTTTGCTTCATTTGTTCTTAGATTACATTGCATCTTTCATTTTCTTAGATTAATCCGTATACTCATTCTTAACTTAATTCCATTGTCAAATCCTTCATTCTTAGAGGGTCTGGTTGCCTACACCTCGATTTTGAGGATATTAACAGGCAAAATCCCTTTAGATAGAAGGCAACAGGTCGCTTTGCAGGGCAAATTTTGGATGTACAATTCAATGTTCATTCCGCGATGAATCCGCAAATAAGGACCGTGTTGAAGTGTGTGTGTTAGTATAGACCACATTTTCACGCATACATTTCTGGCGCCTACCATGGGGCCAGGAAAATCAAATTTTTTGGCCTCTTTTTGTATTTTTTAAATCATTTTTTTTGTTCTCTGTCCGTACTGTTCCGTACAGGTTCGAATCTTCGCGCGAAACTGTTCATTTTTGTGCGAGGATATAGAATCTTTGCACGAAGATTCTTTCCACATTGCGCGAGAAAGTTCTTCGGCGCGCAAATCTTCGTGTGAGCTAAATTTAATCTCGTGCGAGCCAGATTTGATTTCGCGCGGGCCATTAAACTTCTTTGCGCAGACTATCAAGAATTTCACGCGAAGCTCTGCTGATAGAGGCAAAATTTTTTTGCATTGATTTGCTTGTTTTTCTGATTTTTCTGTTGACTGTTAGTAGTTTCTAGTGTTTCTGTGTTTTGTCTTGATTTTTTTTTTGAACAGCATAATAGCAGTTTCAAGAATAATGGGAAAAGCGTGCTAAAGTTGTCAGGAACAGGTAAGAATCTACTAAGCGCATTGCAAGGATCACTAGGTAATCTTCATCAGCTGATAACATTTCATTTGGATCTAAAACAAACATCTTTCGTGTCGAGCTTGTGTGTTTCCTTCTGTACTTCTATTTTACAACACATGCATAAACTCATACTAGGGTGTAATCTCTATTAGTATTCATTTAGCAGGCTTAGTCTTTAGTGATAGATCTGATTAACTATCTTGGGTTATTGGACTCGCTAATCCGCCGGCCCCTCGTTCCATCCTGTGGTTGCAAGCTCAGCGCCACGTTAAATAGGGGAGGGGTCTATAGGACATAAGCGTTGAAGGCTCCACAAGGCAACCCTTTTGTGCTTTTTAGAACTCACTAATTTCTGAGTTGTGGACTCGTTTTGGCTTGTGTGAGGGGTTAAATGTTCCACATATTTGGACTCACCTCACATTAGTTAAAGCGTTAAGTGTATCACCTTGGGCTTTTTTATTACTTTTAGATAGATTTGCTTTCAGGAATTAACATCTGTACACACATAGTAATTAAGCCCCCATGAACACTATTCGTGGATCTTGAGGGAGTGGGTTCCTAGTGAAACTCCTCTCTAAGATGGATTCCTTATGGGTGGGGAGGATACTTTGAGCATCTCGTAGATAGATGAATCTTTGACTTGTTGATTAAGGCATCCTTTCTCTGGAGAGGTTGATAGATCACAGGAAGATGATATCATAGATCTTTAAGGGATAATCTTAGTCTAGCGTGTCAGATTAATCTGTTTGCTTTGAATGAGCTAAAGGTGAAAAGGTGTCAGAACCTTGAATTTGGAAGCTAAGTCCCCTTGTGGTATACTATTGTGAGTCGGTCACCTTTAGAGAGGGTTAACCATAGCAGACAATCCCTCTATAGGGAAAACTGTGATGACGGAACCTCAAGCGGTAATAGCCATTTTCACCATGGTAGTGACAACCGCTATATAAATTTCCTTGTGGAAGAAATCTCCATGAGTGTGGTTCACTGTGGGTTGTCAAATCTCCCTAGCAGGTCTTGAAGATTAAGTTCTCAGACTGTGTCAAAACCTCGGTGCGCTGGGATTGGAGGTCACCCCTGTGAGCCATAAAAGTTGCAGAGTCAAACCATTATTAAATGCCTTAGAGAAGCCAACTTTTATTTTTCTAAGGAACATGTGCGATGATAGCAAAACTCTTTGAAAATGTACACAAATAGCTCTCTTATGGATTAAACACAAACTAAGTTACTTGATTGTTCATGTGCAAGGTTGCTTTTTCCCTTGCTCATTGTTTTCGAACATGCTTGAAATCACTTGCTTGCTGTTCTACGTGCCTGTTTATCTACTTGGTTATTGGATCGATCAAAAATTTTGTCAAAATTAGTCGATGTTGTGAAATTGTTTTGTCCGTTCGTGCGAAATCATTTTGGTTTTGTGCAAAATCATTTTTCTCTCGCGCGAAATCATTTGGATCTCGTGCGAAGCCATTTTTCCCTCGCGCAAAATTAAAGTTCTGTTGCACATCTTTGCGCGA